>OX940953.1:46725720-47325720 GCA_954870475.1 Euphrasia confusa | reverse complement strand
CCGACGTTCGAACGGAGTGCAAGGAATGCGTGGGAAGATTCAAAGGTCTTTGATTTCGTTTCTCCGAACAACGAATCGAAGGTATAATATCTAAACATCCTTGATATTATTTTGATTTGAATTTATTGAAAATACCGTAGGACGAAGATCCGAAAGTCGAACCCGGATTAGACGAACGATCACGCGGTGGTGGCGAAGCCACCGGACCGCGGGATCGCCGCCTAGGGTTTCAGCGGCGTGGCGCATGGGACGATCCCCGGCTGGACGTCGGGGCGCGATCGATCAAACGATCGATCGCGGGCAGCTGCTGGGCACGACGGCCCAGCTGGAGGCGGGCCACCCCAGGTGGCGGTGAGTCGCCGGACTCGCCGCGGGGGGCTGCTGGGCAGCCTCACCCGATCGCGCGGAAGGCGCGATCCTTCGATCGCGTGAAACCCTAGCCGCGGGACGCGGCTGGGCGTGCGTGCATGGCTTCGGCCATGCCGTGCGTTCGGTCTTGCTCCGGCGCGTGCGACGGTGTTCATGTGATCTCCGGCGAAGGGTTTGATCGGGTTATTGGTTTCCGCATATTTTAAATAGCCCGGGATATCAAATTCCAACAATTGGTATCAGAGCGTGGTTTACGTTCGCGGTATTTTCGATAAAATTGTTCTACCTTGCAGGGTTCCGACTATTATGGCTTGATGATTGTTCGTTTAATTATTTTGTCATATTTATGTTGGATTATTAAACTCTCGGACATGTCGAGATTCATTTTTGGTGGTGAATGCTTGTAATAGTAAAAATTCGGGGGTTGACCGAATTTAGGATTTATTATTACGTTATATGTTTTTCCGGAAATTGTATAGGGTCGATTTCATGTATAGAATCGATACCGGAATTGTAATTTAGATTATGTAATTTATTTTGCGATTGGATCGATGAATCGAAGACCCCGGAGAAGACGAAGTGACGAGAAGACGAAGGACCGGGGATCGATCAATCCCCATGATCGATCCCATGAGGATCGATCGACCCTCGGCCCAACGAGGGGCTGTCCGTGGGAGTCTCGGCCACGCCGGCCACCAGTGGTGGTGGCGCGTGGGCCGGGCGGCGGCGGCGTGCCCTAGGCGGCGGTCGGTTGAGGTGGGGGTGGCGTGGGGTCTCCCAACCCATGCTACTCCTACCGAAGATCCACTTTCCTAATTTGATTCGGATTTTTCCTTTTTGAGTACTCCTATTTTATGGGAACTCTCATGGATAAGGAAAAGAATCAATTTGGAATTAATTAGGATTCCTATTGTTTTATTTCTATTATAGAAATATTCATGGATTAGGAATCTAATTAATTTGATATTAATTTATTTCCTATTTGATTATTCCTATTCTTGGGAATTTTCATTAGATGGAAATTAATTAATTATGGAAAGTAGAAGAGTCCTAATTTATTTTATTTCCTTATTCCATTATAGGAATCTTCTAGAATATTCCAAGTGGGTCTTGGATAAATTATTCTAGAGATTTAATGGAGTAGAAAAGGAAAATAAAAATAATTAAAAATATTAATAATATTTAATTTTATTTTCGATATATTCAATTGACTTAATTTTCGAATTAAGTAACTTTTGGATTAATTGAAAATAAATAGATTTAAATATTGGAAATTAATATTTTCGTCACATGGAGCATTCAAGAAACGAAGACTGAAGACTAGAAGATGCGTACGGAGATGTGATAAAGCCATAATAGTCGGAAAATAATATTCTAGTATTATTTTGATTATGTGATAATACTATGTGCTTTATTACATGTATGCATGCTATATGTGTTTATTTTATGCACTAGATAGTGTATCCCTTTATTGTAAAAAGCTAAGTGGGAGAGGGTATGGAAACATACCCATGGTCTCCATTGCTGCTCTCTTGGTGACTTTTATAAACTTTTGAAGTTTGTATAGATAAGTCATTGGAGGAGAGTTCTTGTAATTCCTCTTACGAGAAACATTGATTAAGTTTATCAAACAATGCCTAATTTGTCTTTCCAAAACTGATTTCAAGTCGACTCATTCTAACCCCGGGGAGTGGAATGGAGCCAGAGCCACTTGGTCATGTAGAGGACACAAATTAGAGACCTTCGTACCATTCTTTGATAGATGGATCGATTGTCTGCTCGGCTCCCTCATTTATGAGAGATAGGGTTGTTCGCATGGTGAATCACTGGTAAGAAACTTCGAGTTTCACTTATGATTCTCCACGTCTTGATTTACAAGATCGAATGGATCAAGTAATTGGGAGTCAATTATAAAAGTCTCTTGATGTAGTAAACGTCCACACAACGTGGCTTGCTATGTTAACGGATTTTGGATTAATTGATGTAGACAGTTATAAGGAATTGTGAGGGGCTGTGAAGTTGTCGTAAACGTCCACACAACGTGGCTTGCGGTGACGTAGCAATTTCAAACGATTTACTTTAGTACTGAGTAATGGTTTACACTTAGATACGCGTTATAGTATTCCTCCCAACGAGGTTACGCTGTAAGTGATGTATGACCGAAGGAAATCTAATTGCGAAATCGTTTGGGTGGGTAAACGTCCACACAACGTGGCTTGCCTTACCTGATGGGATTTTAGATATAATTAGTGATTTAATGATATTATTTGAGGGAGATAATATCGGTATTAAATTGTTTGTTTGTTTTATGTGCTTATAGGTTAAGAATGACTGTGACCCCACTTTGTGATATACATAAGGATGAAAACTCACCGGTTCCATATAGTAATGATTGGGAACGAAATCTGGACATTGTTCAGACTGTTGAGCTTTCCGAATCCACTGTTGTCCCAACTGATGAGGACATTAATAATGACCTCAGGATGATGTTGAGACATAGCATGGAAGCCGGACAAGAGGTGGTTAACATACTCACAGAATCTTCTCTCAACGAGTCCCTTAAAAAGGATTCGGCGAAAGCAGAGTTTGTGCGTAAGTTAAGAGAATCACAAGCTTTTGTGGCAAGGCTAAAGGAAAAGCGTGCAAAGAGACCCAGTGGTTCAAAACTACGGATTGGGAGAGGCAAGCCCTTGGGCAGATGCTTTCGATGCAAGCAGTTTGGGCACTGGAGGTCTGATTGTCCTCTCATCAAAGGTACGAAATTTTCCTTAGTCACTGAAACATTGTCAGCGGTGATATCTACCAGCACCTGGTGTGTAGATACGGGCGCCACTGACCATGTCTGCAATTCATTGCAGGGGTTCCAGGAAACCCGGAGACTTAGAGAGGGAGAGATCGTGGTCTACATGGGCAATGCCGCGAAGGTAGCGGCTGTTGCAGTGGGAGACGTTCACTTACGCTTTAGTAGTGATAGGGTTTTAGTTTTACAAAATTGTCTTTATGTACCGAATTTTAGAAAGAATTTAATTTCAGTTTCTAAGTTAATTCTGAATGGATATTCTGTTTCTTTTGATCACTTTGTGGTCATAAGAAGAAATAGTGAGATTGTCTGTTCTGGTACATTGATAGACGATTTGTATGTTCTAAATCCTGAGTCTAACACGATGCAACTAACCGAGAGTAATAACACATCTACGAACACCAATAAGAGAAAGGAACCTTCTAAAATGAATCAATTATACTTGTGGCATCTAAGGCTAGGTCATATTAATTCGAATAGAATTCAAAGGTTGAAAGCTGATGGTCTCAT
Organism: Euphrasia confusa; assembly: GCA_954870475.1. NCBI lineage: Eukaryota > Viridiplantae > Streptophyta > Magnoliopsida > Lamiales > Orobanchaceae > Euphrasia > Euphrasia confusa. The sequence continues at coordinate 47,322,041 of OX940953.1, read as the reverse complement.
CAGTGTGTTGAAGGAGAGGACCTTCCAACCTGCGAATCCTGTTTGGAGGGTAAAATGACCAAGCGTTCTTTTTCTGGTAAAGGACGTAGAGTTGAACAAGTATTGGATTTGATTCACTCTTATGTATGCGGACCTATGTCTACTCAGGCAAGGGGAGGGTACGAGTATTTCATCACCTTTACTGATGATTACTCAAGATATGGATATGTATACCTGATGCGCCACAAGAGTGATTCTTTTGACAAGTTCAAGGAATTCAAGGCTCTTGTGGAGAACCTTCATGGTAAATCCATAAAGTGCCTGCGATCTGATCGCGGAGGCGAGTACCTGTCTGGAGAATTCAAGGCATACATGGCAGAGAATGGGATTGATTCCCAACTGGCCTCACCATATACTCCTCAGCTAAATGGTGTGCCAGAAAGAAGGAATAGGACTCTTATGGAGATGGTGCGTTCAATGATGAGTTACTCGGATTTACCTGTTATGTTCTGGGGACATGCCTTGGAAACAGCGGCATATATTCTGAATAGGGTTCCGACCAAAACGGTGCCGACTACACCCATGGAATTGTGGAGTGGGCGTAAGCCTAACTTGAAACACATTCGGATCTGGGGATGTCCAGCACATGTGTTGCGACAAGGCGTCGATAAGTTAGAACCTAGATTAGAAATACGGTTGATTGTAGGATACCCGAAAGGAACTAAAGGTGGCATGTTCTATAGTCCTACGGACCAGAAGATCGTTATAAGTACTAACGCTCGGTTCTTAGAGGAAGACTATGTCATGGACCACAAGCCCAAAAGTGACATAATGCTTGATGAGTTGAGAGGTAACGAGGAAGACCTAGATACAGCCGAACCGAGTATAGATACACCACTAGAACCTGCACCTAATACTGTCACTGTTGATACACCGGAACGCCGTCGTAGTGGGAGGGTTGTTAAACAACCGGACAGATGGATTGGACTGGGTGAGTCTTCGGACTCGGCACCCGAAATTCATGAAATCGATCCCTGGACCTATGATGAGGCGGTACAAGATATAGATGCGCCTTCTTGGAAGAAAGCGATGAAATCCGAAATTGAATCTATGGATTCAAATAAAGTCTGGGATCTTGTAGAACCACCAAGCGGCGTAAAGCCAATTGGGTGTAAATGGGTCTACAAGAGAAAGAGAGGATCTGACGGAAAGGTTGAAACCTTTAAAGCTCGGCTTGTTGCGAAAGGATATACTCAGAAAGAGGGAATCGATTATGAGGAGACCTTCTCGCCGGCAGCTAAGATAAAGTCGATCCGGATTCTCTTATCCATAGCGGCTCATATGGATTATGAGGTGTGGCAAATGGATGTCAAGACAGCTTTCCTAAATGGAAGTCTTGACGAGACGATTTATATGAAACAACCAGAAGGATTCATTGCTAAGGGGCGAGATCATCTAGTGTGCAAGCTTAATCGATCCATTTATGGATTGAAACAAGCCTCGAGATCGTGGAACCTGCGGTTTGATGAAGTAGTCCAATCTTTTGGATTCATTCAAAGCATGGACGAATCATGTGTGTATTGGAAACGTGATGGAAAGAAGGTGGTGTTTCTCGTGCTTTATGTAGACGACATACTTCGCATTGGTAACAGTGTAAAGATGTTATCAGACATAAAGGGATGGTTGTCTAGACAATTCGATATGAAAGATTTGGGAGAAGTTGGACATGTTCTAGGGATCAAAGTTATAAGGGATCGCCGGAATAGAACATTGTACCTTTCCCAGCAATCTTACATAAACATAATTTTGGCTCGTTTTAACATGCAAGATTCCAAGAAGGGTGATCTGCCTTTCAGTAAAGGAACTTATCTTTCTAAGGAGATGTGTCCTCAGACACAGAAGGAGAAAGATGAAATGAAAGCGGTTCCCTACGCTTCGGCTGTGGGAAGCTTAATGTATGCAATGTTATGCACGAGGCCTGATATCTGTTATGCAGTTGGCATAGTAGCAAGATATCAGAGTAACCCTGGAAAGGGTCATTGGACTGCCGTAAAGAGCATTTTCAAGTATTTGCGAAATACTAAGGATTATGTTCTGAGATACGGAGCAGACAATCTGATTCCTTTGGGTTACACAGATTCGGATTTCCAAGCTGATAAGGACCGGCGTAAGTCGACATCAGGCTATGTGTACACTTTGGGAGGTGGAGCCGTATCATGGAAGAGTGTTAAGCAAAAGTGCATTTCAGACTCTACCATGGAAGCTGAATATGTTGCAGCCTCAGAGGCAGCGAAAGAGTCAGTGTGGTTCCTTAATTTCCTCCAGGACTTAGATGTGATTCCGAGTTTGCCCAAGGCTATGACTATTTATTGTGACAATAGCGGTGCAGTGGCAAACAGTAAGGAACCACGGTCCCATAGTGCTACGAAACACATAGAGCGCAAGTACCACCTGATTCGAGACATCGTCAAGAGGGGCGATGCAGTAGTCACCAAGATAGCTTCAGAGGACAACCTAGCGGACCCTTTCACCAAGATACTTCCTAAGGAAGTATATTTCAAGCACTTGGAGGGTTTGGGAGTCAGAAGTTTGGAAGATAAGACTAGACCTTAGTATAAGTGGGAGATTGATGGAGTAGTATACTTAATGTCTAGATTTGAGTATTCTGAACTCCTTGTACACTTTCATTTACCTATTAATAATAAACATTCATTTGCTTTTAATTATTATTAATTAAATAAATGCAAATTATAGTCCTGGATTATATACGTTGTAGTTAGTATGGTGTGTCGGGCCCACACAGAAGATCATACTATCGGTTACTCGTATTTAATCAAACAGTTGCTCACGACCTAGATGGACACGGACCAATCCATCGGTATAGTCGTTGTGTGAGAGAGAAAATAATTTGTCTTAATTATTTTATCACACTTGTACACTTGGTGTATTGAGCGGATCGCTTGAGACTTATCAATTAGGATTGCTCTGTGATAATTGATTTAAGTCTCGGAGTATTTTATTCTTAATCCCCGAAACAATTGCGGGTGTATATATTTTAATATAAGTGACTGATTTTCCAAAGGAATTAACCGATTTAATTATTGGGTTAATTACCGGTTGAGTTGGGTCACTATATTTTATATATGACATGCCGTGAATTCTTGAAGGGACAGTGTATCCCGGAAGAGTTGATAATATCCCCGAGATGAGCTCATAAGGATTTATTATGTAAACATCGCGAGTGGATTTGTTCCCGCATAATAAATAAGGTTGAGTGGTACTATTCTCGGATATAAGAGATTAATAAATTTATTAAGCAATAAATAAATTTTATTCATGGATATTTAAATCTTAAATACACGGAATAAATAATACTAACCGGAGAAATATTATTTGATATAATATGGGTAAATATTGGGAGTGCAATTTTATTTATAGAGTGGAAAATAAATAAAATTAATATTGATAAGGATTAATAGATTTGGGTTGGGCTCAATTTAATCATCAATATTAGAAGCACAATATTTCACCTCCTTTAGATCCCCTACGTAGCCTATAAAAGCACTACATGGCCTTCATAAATAATAAGATAAGAATATCATTAATTGATAGTTCTAGAGAGTTGAAGGAGATCCATAGGAGTTCGATAGATCGTCGCCCACCCGACGTTCGAACGGAGTGCAAGGAATACGTGGGAAGATTCAAAGGTGTTTGATTTCGTTTCTCCGAACAACGAATCGAAGGTATAATATCTAAACATCCTTGATATTATTTTGATTTGAATTTATTGAAAATACCGTAGGACGAAGATCCGAAAGTCGAACCCGGATTCGACGAACGATCACGCGTTGGTGGCGAAGCCACCGGACCGCGGGATCGCCACCTAGGGTTTCAGCGGCGTGGCGCATGGGACAATCCCCGGCTGGACGTCGGGGCGCGATCGATCAAACGATCGATCGCGGGCAGCTGCTGGGCACGACGGCCCAGCTGGAGGCGGGCCACCCCAGGTGGCGGCGAGTCGCCGGACTCGCCGTGGGGGGCTGCTGGGCAGCCCCACCCGATCGCGCGGATGACGCGATCCTTCGATCGCGTGAAACCCTAGCCGCGGGACGCGACTGGGCGTGCGTGCATGGCTTCGGCCATGCCATGCGTTCGGTCTTGCTCCGGCGCGTGCGACGGTGTTCATGTGATCTCCGGCGAAGGGTTTGATCGGGTTATTGGTTTCCGCATATTTTAAATAGCCCGGGATATCAAATTCCAACAAAGGGACCTCGACCCACGAATTTTGATGCTACAATACAATAGAGATCACATCCTACAAGAATCAAATTCGCGGCGAGACGAGAGAATCGAGTGGGACTCGATATACAAAAGGGATTCCAACGTTCATTGATAAAGAAGGGTTCGTGCAACGAATTGAAGACGGTTACATTCGCGGATATCCATCTACGCTAGGGCATCATCTACATACAAGAATTAAGGTACAGAATTCTTACTAACTTAATTAATTGTTCTTACTACTATGTGCGCACTAGATCCACATGTTAAGATTTTACGTGTTTGACATGATTTCTTTTTCCGCACCTTTTCATGTTTGTAAAATCACTGTTCTAAAAATCTCCGCCTAGGCCCCGCCTAGGCTCTAGGCTATACTCGTCCGCCTCGATTTTAGGCTCTAGGCCCCTAGGACGCCTATGCACCGCTTAAACTGGCAGAGACCCGCCTAAACCCGATTTGAGACGCCTAAATTCGATTAGTTTCGTCTTAACCTGTTTAGATGGTTTTCGAGCAGATTTAATCGAACAAACAAATTTAAGGCAAAACTTGATAAATAAAATAAAATAAATGGTGTTATGATAAATTTTGAGTATAAGACCAAAATTAGAAAAAAATATTAAAGACATAATCAAAATGGTTTAATTTTTTAAAATTTTAAGCTATTTTGATTATTATACTATGTTAAACTTGTGATTTATACTATGTTTAGATTATTTATTGATTATTTTGTTCAAAATATTGAATTATTATACATAAAAAATATTTTTAAAATATAAAATTAATTAATTAAATATAAAAATGTAAAACGATTAATCCCCGGCTAGTCCCCGATTAATCCCTCTAGGCGCTAGGCTCCTAGTCACCGCCCGACTAGTGCCTAGCGCCATTTATAAGCTTGTGTAAAATACGTAAATCCATCTATTGGGTAATGGGTATGAGTCATAGAAAATCCAACAGTAGTATCAGAGTCTTGGTCGTGCGTTTGCGTATGGACTATTTTTTGGAAAATTAGTGTTTAATTGTAAGTTAATTTAATTGGATTATTTTTTTATAAATGAAGTGTCCATAAATTATTCGCGATTTTTTAATATAAATTTTCATTAAATATTTTTTGGAAAAATAGTAAATGATTTAATTTTAAAAATTAATTTGATTATTTTTGTATGCATAAATCAAATCAAATCCCGATGATGTGAAATTTGGAATTGATAAATTTATGTGGAATATTATTTGTCAAATTTATCTCTTAATCATGATTAATAAAGAATTTTGGAAATTCTTGAATTTTCATGAATTTCATGTTTCATTAAATTTTCGAAACAATGTCTAATTTGTATTTTCTCAAGCAAATCAAAAGTTAAAGATAATTTTGACCTCGGAGAGTGAATTTTATTGACAAACACTAGATTTGTGGATGACGCAAATTAGAGACTTTCGAATTATGAGATGGTAAGATCGTCTGGTTGGCACTCTTATGTCACATAGTAGATAGGGCTGCAATTGCATGATAAATCGCTGGTTAAAAACCTCGAGTTTTCACTTCCGATTTATCACGTTTTGATCATTAGAATAATTATGAACATGGATACAAATAGAATTCAATTATTGGGAATAATTAGACAATTAAAATCTGATTTTATTGATAATAAAATTAATAGGCATATTTGAGTTATAAGTTTCATCTTGCTTGCTATAATTTTTAATTATTTTTGCTTGCTCGATGTTATGCCCTGCGTTTTGTGTTTTCGTAGTATGCATGCTTTAGGTTTTAATTTATGCATTTTTATCATGTTGAATCGATTAAAACGAAACCTACATGTAATGTCTCATAAAATGAGTTTTCGACTTGTAAAAAATATACACACACCGTAAAGCTCTCTATCATTAAATTATAAGGTTTCGCCTCCGCGGGGCACTATTTTTTGATCTTGAGATAAGGTGAGGGTAGAGAGCTCTACAACGTGATTTTTTGTTTCTCATCGACGAACTCACTGAAGACGTGGTAGTCGAGGTGAGGAGATAAGAATGTAATTCTTATCGACCGAGAGTGTTATTGTCAATAGTGGGACTATTGAAATAGCATTGACAATTAGATTGTCTACCTATCTTGGATTTTTCGAGTGAAAAGCTCTCCTTGGCTCGGAAAATTGTGAGATTGGGATCTTGGAATTTTTTTTCCCTAGAGACACCAATGTTGGACATTGGAGGACAAAATACAATACTGCATAAGTGTTTGAGGAACGACTTGTTGTCAAACTTTTGAATATTTACAAAATACTTGCTTATTTCTTTCTGTAGTTAATATGTATGCACCTAACTTAACCACCCCTAGTACCATGCGTTCAATCCTTGAGAAAGAAAAATTGAACGATACTAACTTTCTCAATTGGCATCGAAATTTGAGAATTTCTCTCAAATACGAAAAACGAGAGACTCTGTTGGAAACTCCAATTCCTAAGCATTCTTATGGAGTAGTATACTTAATGTCTAGATTTAAGTGATCTGAACTCCTTTTTTACTGTCGTTTATCTATTAATAAATAAACATTCATTTGCCTTTAATTATGTTTAATTAAATATATGCAAATTATAGTCCTAGATTATACACGTTGTAGTTAGTATGATGTGGGGCGTCACACAGAAGATCATACTATCGGTTACTCGTATATAATCGAACAGTTGCTCACGATCTAGATGGACAAAGATCAATCCATCGGTATAGTCGTTGTATAAGAGAGAAAATAATTTGTCTTAATTATTTTATCATACTTGTACACTTAGTGTATTGGGTGGATCTGCTTGAGATTTATCGATTAGGATTGCCTTTGATAATCGATTTAAGTCTCAGTGTATTTTATTCTTAATCCCTGATATTATTACGGGTGTGTGCATATAATATTAATGACATTGATTTTCCAAAGGAATTGACTGATTAGAATAACCGGTCAATTACCGGAAAAGTTGGGTCATTGTATTTTATGTATGACATGCTGTGAATTCTTGAAGGGAAAGTGTGTCCCGATAAGGGTTGATAATATCCCCGAGATGAGCTCATAATAAATTATTATGAAAACCTCACGAGTGTATTTGTTCTCGCATAATAATAAAGTTGAGTAGTACTAATCTCGAATATAAGAGATGAATAAATTAATTAGCAATAAATATAATTTATTCATGAACATTTATATCTTAAACATACGGAATAAATAATACCACTGGAAGAATATTATTTGATATAATATAGTTTATTATTGGGAGTGCAATTATATTTATATAGTGGAATTAAATATAATTAATAGTAGTAAGTATGAATAGATTTGGGCTTGGGCTCAATTTAATCACTTCTATTGGAAGCTCAATATTCTACTTCCTTAAGGTCCCCTATGTAGCCTTTAAAAGCACTACATGACCTTCATAATTATTAAGACAAGAATATCAATACATGATAGTTCTAGAGAGTTGAAGGAGATCCATAGAGCTCGGAGGATCGTCGCCCACCCCGACGTTCGAACTAGTGGAAGGAATACGCGGGAAGACTTCAAGGTTATCAAAGTCTTGTTTTTCCGAACAACGAGAACGAGGTAAAAATCATAAACCTCCTCTATAATTTTAATCGTTTATTAACGTGAAATACCGTAGAACGCAAGATCCAAGGACGAACCTCGGAATGAGGAACGAACCGGGCGGTGGTGGTCGAACCACCGGACCGTCGGCGGCTCGTGGATCCCTGTGGGGATCGAACCACACGTACCCCGACTGGATGTCGGGGATACGCGCACGGCAAGAACCCCGGTTGGACGCCGGGGGTGCGATTGAGCGCGTGCTCGATTGCTGGGGGTGCGGGCTGGTGCCGCCCCCTTCTCCACCGTGAGCGGCGAGTCGCCGGACTCGCCGCGGGGGCTGCTGGAGCAGCACCATCGATCTCCTTGAGCGATCACGATCCGAAATCGCGAGCCCCTCGTGGGGGCTCGGCTGGGCGTGCGTGCGCGGCTTCGGCCGTGTCAAGCGTTCGGCTGGGCCCCTGTCGCGTGGCGTGCTCGCGTGAACTCTGGCGATGGGATTTCGGTTGGGTTATCAATTCCGCGTTTTCCGATAACGCGGGATATTGATTTCCAACAATTGGTATCAGGGCGAGGTTTACGTTCGCGGTATTTTCGATAAAATTGTTCTACCTTGCAGGGTTTCCGACTATTATGACTAGCTTTTAATTATTCGTTTAATTATTGTCATAATAGTTTTGTTATTAAACTCTAGGATATGTCGAGATTGGTTTATGTGTGGTGAATGCTTGTAATAGTAAAAATTCAGGTGTTGACCGAATTTAGGTTTATTATTATTGTTCTATGTTTTTCCGGAAATTGTATAGGTTTGATTTTAATGTATAGAATCGATACCGGATAATTGTAATTAAATTATGTAATTTATTTTCGATTGGATCGATGCCGAGATGACCGCCGGAGAAGACGAAGTGACGGAGAGAAGAAGGGCTAGGATCGATCACCCCATGGTCGATCCATGAGGATCGATCGACCCTAGCATGGAGGGGCCGACGTCATTGGTGGCCGGCCACCTCCTAGGCGGAGGTCGATGGGGGCGCGGGGACCCTAGGGTTTTCGTGTCTCCAAGAAATCCACTATCCTAATTGATTCGGTTTTCCTATTTTGAGTATTCCTATTTTTGGGAACTCTCATGGAATAGGAAAATAACTAAGTTAGAATTAATTTATTTTTTCTTATTGATTATTCCTATTTTTGGAAATTTTCATGGACTAGGAAAATAATTAATTTGGAAAGTTTAGGATTCCTAAATTATTTTATTTCTTTATTCCATTATGGAAATCTTCTGGAATATTCAAAGTGGGTCTTGGATAGAATTCTAGAGATTTAATGGAATTAGAAAAGGAAAATAAATATAATAAAAATTATTAATAATATTTAATTTTATTTTTGATTTATTCGATTGACTTAATTTTCGAATTAAGTAACTTTTGGATTTATTAAAAATAATAGATATTAAATATTGGAATTAATATTCTCGTCAAATGGAACATTCAAGAACGAAGACTGAAGACTAGAAGATGCGCACGGGGATGCGATAAAGCCATAATAGTCGGAAAATAATATTCTAGTATTATTTTCATTATGTGATAATACTATGTGCTTTATTTCATGTATGCATGCTTATGTGTATTTAATTTATGCATTAGATAGCGTATCCCTTTTTTGTAAAAAGCTAAGTGGGAGAGGGATTGGAAACAATCCCATGGTCTCCATTGCTGTTCTCTTGGTAAATTTTATGGACTTTTGAAGTTCGTATAGACAAACCATTGAAGGAGAATTCTTGTAATTCCTTTTACGAGAAACATTGATTAAGTTTATCAAACAATGCCTAATTTGTCTTTCTGAAACTGATTTAAAGTCGACTCATTCTCACCACGGGGCGTGGAATGGAGCCAAAGACACTTGGTCATGTCGAGGACACAAATTAGAGACTTTCGTGTCATTTTATGACTTAATCGATCGTCTTCTCGGCTCCCTCATTCTATGAGATATAGGGTTGTTCGCATGGTGAATCATTGGTAAGAAACTTCGAGTTTCACTTATGATTCTCCGCGTCTTGATTTACAAGATTGAATTAATCAAGTAATTGGATATCAATTATAAAAATCTTTTGGTGTAGTAAACGTCCACACTATCGTGGTTAGCTGCACTGAATGGGATTTTGGATTAATTGATGCAGACAGTTATAGGAGGGAGTAAAGGACGTTGTGTTAGCGTAAACGTCCACACTATCGTGGCTTGCGGTGATATGCGAATCCCAAACAATCTTCTTAGTACTGAGTAATAGTTTACACTCAGGTACGCTTCATAGTATCCTTCACATCGAAGTAACGCTATTGATGATGTACGACCAAAGCAAATCTAATTGCGAAATCGTTTGGATAGGTAAACGTCAACACTATCGTGACTTGCCATATCTGATGGGATTTTAGATGTGATTAGTGATTTAATGATATTATTTTAGGGAGATAATATGGGTATTAAATTGTTTGTTTGTTTTATGTGCTTATAGGTTAAGAATGACTATGACCACACTTTGTGATATACTTAAGAATGAAAACTCACCGGTTCCATATAGTAATGATTGTAAACGAAATCTGGACATTGTTCAGACTGTCAAGCCTTCTAAATACACTATTGTCCTAACTGATGAGGACATTAAGAATGACCTCAGGGAGATGTTGAGACATAGCGTGGAAGCTGGACAAGAGGTGATTAACATACTCGCGATTCAATGAGAGCGGATTTCTTCAGTGAGTTAAGAAAATCACAAGCTCTTGTAGCCAAGCTGGAAAAGAAGGAAGAGCAAGCAAAGAAATCCAGTGGTTTCGAACCACGAAATGGGAAGCGCAAGCTGCAAGGCAAGTGCTTTTGATGCAAGTAGTCTGGGCACTGGAAGTCTGATTGTCCTCTCATCAAACAAGGTACAAAATTTTCCTTAGTCACTGAAACATTGTCAGTGGTGTTATCTACCAGTACCTGGTGTGTAGATACGGGAGCCACTGACCATGTCTGCAATTCATTGCGGGGGTTCCAGGAAACCCGGAGACTTATAGAGGGAGAAATCGTGGTCTACATGGGCAATGCTGCGAAGGTGGCGGCTGTTGCAGTGGGAGTCGTTCATTTACGTTTTAGTAGTGATAAGGTTTTAGTTTTGCAAAATTGTCTTTATGTATCAAATTTTAGAAAGAACTTGATTTCGATTTCTAAATTAATTTCGAGTGTATATTCTATTTCTTTTGATCACTATGTGGTCATAAGAAGAAATAATGATGTTATTTGCTCTGGTGCATTAGTTGATGATTTATACATACTAAATCCTGAGTCTACCACAATGAAACTAACCGAGACAAATAATACATCTACGAACACCAATAAGAGAAAGAAACCTTCCAAGATGAATCAATTATATTTGTGGCATCTTCGGCTAGGTCATATTATTTCAAATAGAATTCAAAGGTTGAAAGCAGATGGTTTAATCAGCGGTGTTGAAGGAGAGGACCTTCTATCCTGCGAATCCCGTTTGGAAGGTAAAATGACCAAGCGATCCTTTTCTGGTAAAGGCTATAGATCCGAGAAAGTATTGGATTTGATTCACTCTGATGTATGCGGACCTATGTCTACCCAGGCAAGAAGAGGGTACGAGTACTTCATCACTTTTACTGATGATTACTCAAGGTATGGATTTGTGTACCTGATGCGCCGCAGAGCCAGTGCTTTGACAAGTTCAAGGAGTACAAAGCTCTTGTGGAGAACCTTCAAGGTAAATCCATAAAATGCCTACGGTCTGATCGCGGAGGCGAGTACCTGTCTGGAGAATTCAAGGCATACTTGGCAGAGAATGGGATTGATTCCCAAATGACATCAACATACACTCTTCAGCAGAATGGTGTGTCTGAAAGAAGGAATAGGACACTTATGGAAATGGTGCGTTCAATGATGAGTTATTCGGACTAACGTGTTATGTTCTGGGGATATGCCTTGGAAACGACGCACATTCTGAACTTGGTTCCATCTAAAACGGTCCCTACTGATGGATTTGTATACTTAATGTCTAGATTTAAGTAACATAAACTCTCGGTCTGGAGAATTCAAGGCATACTTGGCAGAGAATGAGATTCACTCCTCAGCAGAATGGTGTGTCGGAAAGAAGGAATAGGACTCTTATGGAAATGGTGCGTTCAATGATGAGTTATTCGGACTTACCTGTTATGTTCTGGGGATATGCCTTGGAAGCGGCGCACATTCTGAACTTGGTTCTATCTAAAACGGTCCCTACTGATGGAGTTGTATACTTAATGTTTAGATTTAAGTAACATAAACTCCCGGTCCATGGCATTTAATCTATTTAAATAAATAAACAATCATTTGATTTTAATTATTTATAATTAAATATATGCAAAATATAGTCCTGGATTATATACGTTGTAGTTAGTATGGTGTGCGACATCACACGGAAGATCATACTATCGGTTACTCGTATATTGATCAAACAGTAGCTCACGACCTAGATGGACAAGGACCAATCCATCGGTATAGTCGTTGTATGAAAGAGAAAATATCTTAATTATTTTATCATTTTGTACACTTGGTGTATTGGGCGGATCGCTTGAGATTTATCGATTAGGATTGCCTTAGATAATCGATTTAAGTCTCAGTGTATTTTATTCTTAATCCCTAATATTATTACGGGTGTGTACATTTAATATTAGTGACTTTGATTTTCCAAAGAAATTGACCGATTAGAATAACCGGTCGATTACCGGCAAAGTTGGGTCACGGTATTTTATATATGACATGCCGTGAATTCTTGACGAGAAAGTGTGTCCTCGAAAGGGTTGATAATGTCCCCGAGATGAGTTTATAAGGAATTACTATGTAAACCTCATGAGTGGATTTCTTCCGCATAATAATTAAAGTTGAATTGTACTATTCTCGGATTACAAGAGATGAATAAATTAATTAGCAATAAATATAATTTATTCATGGACATTTATATCTTAAACCTGTTGGAAATCGATATCCCAGGTTATCAAAATTGCGGAACCGATAACCCAATCGAAATCCCATCGCCGGAAAGCATACGAACATCCCACGCGAGCCGGAGCACGGACGAACGCGCAACACGGCCGAAGTCGTGCGCACGCCCAGCCGAGCCCCCACACGCGGGGCTCGCGATCAACCTATTCGATCGCATGGTGCGATCGATAGGCCTGCTCCAGCAGCCCCCGCGGCGAGTCCGGCTACTCGCCGCCGCTGGATGGTCGGCCCGCCACCAGCAGATCACCGCGGGGCCCAGCCCGCGGTCCGCGATCGATCGTCATGATCGATCGCATCCCCGGCGTCCAGCTGGAGTTAGACCCTTGTGGCGATCCCCGTGCCGGGTCCCGTCGATCTCCATGGTCCGGGGGTTCGACCACCACCATGCGTTCGACCCTCGGTCCGGGGTTTGATCCTCAGATCTTAGTTCTACGGTATTCTAAATATTTAACGATTAAAATCATAAAGGTTGTTTACGATTTATACCTCGTTCTCGTTGTCCGGAAAAACGAAGAACTTCGATGACCTTCTATTTCGGATTTCATTGCTTTCTCCCAAGAAGGCGCATCTATATCTTGTACCGCCTCATCATATGTCCAGGGACCGCTTGAGATTAATCGATTAGAATTGCCTTGGATAATCGATTTATATCTCAGTGTATTATATTCTTAATCCCTGATATTATTGCGAGTGTGTGCATTTAATATTAGTGACTTTGAGTAACTGTATTTTAAGTATGACATGTTGTGAATTCTTAACGGGAAAACGTGTCCCGATAAGGGTTGATAATGTCCCCGAGATGAGTTCATAAGGAATTATTATGTAAATCTCATGAGTGGATTCTTTCCACATAATAATTAAAGTTGAATGGTACTAGTCTCGGATACAAGAGATGAATAAATTAATTAGCAATAAATATAATTTATTCATGGACATTTCTATCTTAAACATACGAAATAAAATAATACTCCGTAAAATATTATTTGATATAATATGGTTTAATATTGGGAGTTGCAATTATTTTTATATAGTGAAATTAAATATAATTAATAGATTCGGGCTTGGGCCCAATTTAATTAATTCTATTGGCAGCCCAATATTCTACCTCTTTAAGGTCCCCTACGTAGCCTATAAAAGCACTACATGGCCTTCTCAAAACAAAAGACAAGATTATCATACTTTATATTCTAGAGAATTGACATAAGGAGATCCATAAAGTTCGGAGGATCGTCGCTCACCCCGACGTTTGAGCTAGTTCAAGGAATATGTGGGAATGTCTCAAGGTCTTCGGTTGATCTCGATTTTCTGGCAAACGAGAACAAGGTAAAATCATGAAAACCCCCTTATGATTTTAATCGATAATTCGAATATATCGTGAACGTAAGATCCGAGGAACGAAACTTGGGACGGGGATCGACCGGGCGGTCGTGGTCGAAGACCACCGGACCACCGGGGGTCGAGAGATCCCCGCCGGGATCGCACGCAAAGGATCCCTCGGCTGGACCCGAGGGGGCGATCGAACTAGGGTTCGATCGCCAGGCATGCTGCGGGTTTACCCGCAGCTGTTCGCTGCGGGCTGCGAGAGTTCCCGCAGCGGCTCGCATGGCGAGCCGCCCCTCCACGAGCAGCGAGTCCGTAGACTCGCTGCGGGCTGCTACGAGCAGCCCAGCGATCGCCTAGTAGCGATCGCGAGCCCCCTCGCGAGGGCTCAGCTGGGTAGCCGCGGGTTTATCCCGCGGTGGTGTTCGGTCGAGCCTCGGCTCGCGCGGTGGTTCGCGGTTTCTCTGGCGGTCGGGAATTTCGGTCGGAGTTTGTTTTTCCGCTTTTACCGACAACCCCGGGATGCCGATTTCCAACAGATTGTGTGGCATGCCATGTCACATTGTGTGACATGCACCCATGCAAGCCATGCAATGCATCCCATGCACGTCTATAAATCCACGTAAATATTGATTCTAAATCAATATAATTAACAAGCAACATACATCAACATCGAGCCCGTGTGTGACCCTGTAGGTATGATTATCGATCAATATTATATTGCTCCAAACAATAAACAATATTATCGATTAATCATTTAACATCCATAGACGACCTTATGATTATATCGATTGCACACGTAGGATCGAAGGACATATACCAACAGTGAGCACCTAGGATTCCCATATAACTAGGCACTGGTTGTGGATGTCGTTATGCACTCGTTGTATGATGGTTATGAATCCTTTAGGACAAACTATCATTTGAACGGAGTTCCAAAATCGTTGGAATTCTGCAAAGATAACGAACATTTCTTTGTTGAAAATGCAAAGAAACACATGACTTTAGATAGATACATTCCGTATCTGAAAGATAACGAACATTTCTCGGAATTCTGCATTTATTAAAATGAACCATAATTGTATAAGATGTCTAGAAGAAGTACAATGTTCTTTTCTTGAGATCCTAGATCATAAGAACATGCCTAACTTCTTCCTTTATCTTTCTTATCGATTTATCCAGACAACCGCCATTTTATGTCTGGCAACATCTTTTCGTTGTTGCCAATGATGAGAATGTTATCTACATAAAACTCCGAGAAACACCACATTGTTTTCATCACGTTTCCAACACACACGATCCGTCTTAGCCTTTTTGATGTATCCATAAAATGGACTATCTCATCAATTCGCAAGTTCCACGATTTCTAGCTTTGTTACAATCCATAAATGGATCAACTAAGCTTGTACTCTAAATGATCTTGCCTCCTAGCAATAATCCTTATTGTTTTCCAAGAAGGCACATTTAGATCTAGTACTGCCTCTATGCATTTCCAGGGATCGATTTCATGTATACTAGGTCCAGAGTCCGAAGACTCACCTAGTCTTATGAATATCTCCGGTTGTCTAACAACCTCCCACTACAATGGCATTCCGGTGTATAAACAGTAATAACGGTAGGTGCAGTTACTGGTGTACTACTACTCGGTTCGGCTGGTTCCTAGTCCTTATCTTTTTCTCTCATTCCAAAAGTATCACGTCAATTTGGGCTTTGTGGATCATCTAATAGTATTCCTCTAAGAACCGGGTGTTAGAACTTATAACGTCCTTCTGGTTCATAGTACTATTGAACACACATGTTTTGTTCTTCTAGGATATTTTACAACCGCATTTGAATGCGCCGTTGTCTTCCAGATATATCCATAGAACACAGGTAGTTCCGAATAACTCATCTTCTATTACCATTTCCATTTAGAGATCTTATTTCTTCTTCTTAACTCACCATTTCTACTAAGGAAAGTATGGTGTAGTCATTTGGGATCTTATCCTAATCTCTGATCAGTATGCCTTGTAGTTCTCAGATAGGTACTTGCCTCCACGATCAAATCGCAGGCTCTTGATGGATATACCTTGATGGTTCTCCACAATAGCTTTGTGTCCATTGACTTGTGTTATGACTTGTCAAAACACTTTTTCTTTTGTGGCACATCAGGTATGCTAATCCATCCTTTGAGTAATCATCAAATGAAGTACTCGTACCTCCTTGTCTGAGTTGACATAGGTCTGCATACATCAGAGTGAATCAATTCCAATACTTGTCCGGATCTTATATTCTTTGCCCAGAAAGGATTTCTTAGTCATGTTTTACTTCCAAATGGAATTCTTAAGTTGGAAGGTCTTCTCCTTCACTCCACCGATTAAATATCAGTAGTCAACATTTGAATTCTATTTAAGTACATATGACTTAGCTTAAGAATCCACAAGTAAATAATTCGTCACAGAAACATCTATAATAGGTGAAACGAGTTATATAATACGGTATGTTGCATCATGGTAGACTTAGGATTCATTATTCACATATTGCTAACTGATGTACCAGAATAGATAATGTCATCATTTCTTCTCATAAACATCAAATGATTAAAAGAAATAAATATCCATTCATTAAAATTTAGAAAACCAGAACATAGTTCTTTCTAAAATAAAAGGGTACATAAAAGCAATAACTTGAAATAAAATCCTATAACTACTAAAAGCAAATATATGTCTTCCACTGCAACAACTTCCTCCTCCACAGCTTTGTCCATGTAGACGACGAACTCTTCTTCTCTAAGCCTCCGGGTTTCCTTGAACCCCTGCATTAAAATGCACATACCGTCAGTGGTTCCATATCTACACACCAGGTTACTAGTAGATAATGTTGGAAATCGACTACCCGGGATGCGTTCGTTCGATCACTCGAACATCCGATCGATCCCAGTCGACCTCCAGGACCGTTACTCCGTTCACGTGCCAGCCCGTGTCCCGATTCACGCCCAGCCATTGCCCCGAAGGACAACCGCGCAAGCCAGAGCTGGCTGCCCGAAAAACAGCGAAACGGCGACCGCCGTTTGCCCTCCGGCGACCGCCGTTTGTCCGCGAACAGCAGCGCGACCTGCTGTTCCGAGCGCGTTTCCGGGTCGATTTTCCTCTTCCGACTACCGATCCGGAGGTCCTTGACCCCCAGTAGTCGAGGAACATGATCCACGACGCCCGGAACCCGATCTTAGATCCGATGTATTTTTAACGAAATAGAAAACGAAACGTATGCGGAATAAGGGTTTCGATTTCTTATACCTTTGTCGCGTGATTCGGAGAAGCCGAATTGTTGAGACCACGAAGCCTTCCGGTGTATGTCTCTATCCCCGACGTTCAGCCGTTGAGTGGGCAACGATCCGCTGAACCTTCCTCTTCTCCTTTCTCTCTTGAACCCACCGTAGGAATAATATCCTCTGTCTCAGAAATATATTTGCGCAAGCAAAATTATTTCTACAGAATTATTACTGCGCTAATCTGAATTAATTAAGTAGAGGAAAATTAATTGCGCAAGCTTTTATTTTCTCTGCAGAATTAATTATAGCGGCGTAAGTAAGGTTTTGATCTTCTGTCTCAGAAATATAATTGTGCTAGCAATCAATTTCTCCAGAAAATAATAACAGCGCTAATCTATTTATTTTTACAGAAAAATAATTGCGCAACAATTTATTTTTCTCCGCAAAAATAAAATAGCGGCGTTTCTTAGGTTTAGAGAAAGAGAGGGTGAGGTATTTATAGAGCTACACCAGGGACCTTATGGAAATTAATTATTAGGCTAAATTGCAATTTAATTAACTCGGCGTCCTAAAAGGCAAACCTTAATTAAATTCCACAATTTTAATTATAATTAATTCCACTATAAAATTATAATTGAATTCCCAATAATTAATTTATATTATTTCAACAATAATAATTCCGCCGAATTACATATACGACTTTCCCCGTGTTTAAGATATCGTATGTCCACGAATTAACTTTAATTACTAATAATTAAATTAACTCGTTTCTTGTTATCCGAGACTAGTACCACTCATCCTTATTATCATGTGGAACGAATCCACCTGCAGGGTTTACATGATAAACTTTATGAGCTCATCTCGGGGACATCATCAACCCAATAAATGGGACACGGTTTCCTGTCTATAATCTATAGCATGCCGTGTGTACAATTTCGATTCCCAATTTACCGAGAATATTGACTAATCCATTAGTCTCACTCACTAGTAAGTCAAAGAACCGAGAACTGGACACACGCACCTATAATTATATAGGGATTAGGAATTCGTATATCCGTAATATCTGAGGTCTAGTTCGATTACTGCGATTAGTATAAATCGAACGCCCTCCCGTGGTCCTGCTCAATACACCAAGTGTACGAGTGTAACATGATAGTCAAGACCGACTATCTACCAGTCACACTACGACGTACCGATGGATTGTCCCTGTCCATCTAAGTCGTGAGCTACTGTTCGATAGTATACGAGTAACCGACAGTATGATCTTCCGCGTGTCTCCTCACGCCATAATGTCTACAACGTATACATCAAGGACTATTGCATTAAATGCAATCATGCTTGAATCATATCTCGAATTAATGTATTTATAAGGAGTTCCGTATTTGCACTAAACTAGACATTTAGAATACAACTCCATCAGATAATACCGCTGACTATGTTTAAATGACTAAAGAAGATTTCGTACCTTGTCTGATGAGAGGACAATCAAACTTCCAGTGTCCAGACTTCTTGCATCGGAAGCACTTGCCTTTAAGCTTGCTGGTCCCTTCTCGTGGTCCATTCTTCTTAGGACCACTGGGTTTCCAAGCTTGCTTCCTCTTCTTCCATTTACCTCCATTAGGCATGAAGCCTTTGGACTTGGTAGCTACAAGTGCTTGAGACTTGCCCTTATTGAAAATCCCCTCTGCCACCTTCAGTTCAGTCAGGAGTTCCGCCAGAGTATAATTTAGTTTAACCATATTATAGCTCATACAGAACTACTCAAAACCAGGGGCCAAAGACTGGAGTATGATGTCGACTTGTGTCTCAGCATCAATATGAGCTCTTAGGACCTCCAATTCATTTTACAAACTCATCATCTTAAGAACGTGCTCCCCAACGGGCTTTCCTTCAGATTGAGTAGTTGTCATGAGGACTCTCATAACATCTTGCCTAGCCGCACGGTATTGATGTCCAAACAACTCCTTGAGGTTAAGCAACATCTCAAAGGCGGTGTCCATCGACTCATGTAGGTGTTGGAGTACATTTGACATGGAAGCCAAAATATAGCACCTAGCCATTTCATCAGGCTTTGTCCACCTTCTATATGCCGCTCTCTCCTCATCAGTTGAGGCATTCGTGGGCTCAGCAGGGCACTGATCATGAAGTACAAATTTGTACTCCTCAGCGGTCAGGACAATGTCCATATTTCTCTTCCAATCAATGTAATTTGGGCCACTGAGTTTATTCTCCACAAGTATCACATAAAGTGGGTTCATAGCCATTCTCTAAACCTATAAGTACATTTAAACAAACAATCAATTTAATACCAATATTATCTCCCTCAAATAATATCATTAAATCACTAATCACATCTAAAATGCCATCAGATATGGTAAGCCACGATAGTGTGGACGTTTACCTATCCAAATGATTTAGCAAATAGATTTGCTTCGGTCGTATATCATTATAGCGTTACTTCAATGGGAAGAATACTATAAAGCGTACCTAAGTGTAAACCATTAATCAGTACCGAAATCCCTTCGCCGGAGAACCAACCGCGATCACCGCACGAGCCGGAGCCCAGCCAAAGAACCACCGCGGGATGAACCCACGACAAACCCTAGCCGAGCCCTCACGAGGGGCTAGCGATCACGTGCTTCGCGATCGCCGAGGATGCGCGTGTATCCCCCGGGGCTGCTCGTAGCAGCATCCCCCCCCCCCCCCCCCGGCGGTGAGTCCGGCGACTCACCGCCACCGCCAGTCGAGGCAGGGGGCGCCCGCCGCGGCACCAGCCCGCGGCTGCCCCCAGCGATCGACCTCTTGGTCGATCGCATGCCCCGGCATCCAGCCGGGGCCCCTTCGATCGACTTCCACCCTCGGCTCCCAGTCGAGGGTTCTATCGATCCCCGCCGGGGATCTCGACCTCGCGGTCTATCCCCGTCCGCGGAGTTCGTTCATCCCGGATCTTCGTTCATGTGTATATAACGATAATTAAATTAAAATCATAAAGGGGGTTTATGAATTCTACCTTTGTTCTCGTTGTGCGGAGAAACGAGATCTTGTTGAAGACCTTTAAACCTTCCTGTGTATTCCTTGCACTCGTTCGAACGTCGTGAGGGCGACGATCCTCCAAACTTTATGGATCTTCTTCACGAACTCTCTAGAATATCAAGTATGATAATCTTGTATTAATTATTGTGAAGACCATGTATTGCTTTTATAGGCTACGTAGGGGATCTAAAAGAGGTGGAATATTGGGCTTCCAATAGGATTAATTAAATTGAGCCCAAGCCCAAGTCTATTAATTAATCTTATTAATTATATTTATTTTCCACTATATAAGTATAATTGCACTCCCAATATTATACCATATTTTATCAAATAATATTTTCTCCGGTAGTATTATTTATTCCGTGCGTTTAAGATAGAAATGTCCATGAATAAATTATATTTATTGCTAATTAATTTATTCATCTCTTGTATCTGAAACTAGTACTATTCAATTTTAATTATTATGTGGAACAAATCCACTCATGAGGTTTACATAATAATTCCTTATGAACTCATCTCGGGGACATTATCAACTCTTATCGGGACACACTTTCCCGTCGAGAATTCACAGCATGTCGTACATAAAATACCGTATGTGACCCAACTTTGCCGGTAATCGACCGGTTATTCTAATCAGTCAATTCCTTTGGAAAATCAAAGTCACTAATATTAAATGCACACACCCACAATAATATCAGGGATTAGGAATAAAATACACTGTGACTTAAATCGATTATCTAAGGCAATCCTAATCGATAAATCTAACGCGATCCGCTCAATACACCAAGTGTACAAGTATGATAAAATAATTTGGACAAATTATTTTCTCTTTCATACAACGACTATACCGATGGATTGGTCCTTGTCCATCTAGGTCGTGAACTACTGTTTGATCAATATACGAGTAACCGATAGTATGATCTTCCATGTGACGTCGCATATCATACTAACTACAACGTTTATAATCCAGGACTATAATTTGCATATATTTAATTATCAATAATTAAAAGCAAATGGTTGTTTATTTATTTAAATAGATTAAATGTCATGGACCGGGAGTTTACGTTACTTAAATCTAGACATTAACTATACTATTCAATCAATATAAACACCAAGCGTGTTGAGAAACTACTTAAGGAGGGTATTCTCAAATCATTTGATTTGCAATCATTTGATACATGCGATTGATGTCTATTAGGCAAAATGACGAAATCACAATTTAGGGGAACTGGTGAGCGAGCTAGTGATCTATTGGCCCTAATACACACTGATGTGTGTGGACCAATGAGTACACCAACACGAGGTGGTTATGTATACTTCATAACTTTTACTGATGATTTAAGTAGATATGGATATGTTTATTTAATGAAGCATAAGTCGAAATCCTTTGACTGATTCAAAGAATTTCAAAATGAAGTAGAAAAACAACTTGGCAAAATGATAAAAGTTCTTCGATCGGATCGAGGAGGCAAATATCTTATTCAAGAGTTTGACGATCATCTAGTGAAGTGTTGGATTAGATATCAACTCACACATCCCAAAACTCCTCAGTTGAATGGAGTGTCTGAGAGAAAGAATCGAACTATGTTGGACATGGTTCGATCTATGATGAGCTCAGCAAAACATCGTATATCCTTTTGTAGACATGCACTCTCTAGTGCTGCTGTAATACTGAACAGGACGCTGTCAAAGGATGTGAGTATGACACCATATGAGATATGGAGTTGGAGGTTCCCGAATTTGTCTTATCTCAAAATTTGGGGTTGTGAATCATACGTTAAGAGAAATATCTCCAGTAAGCTCGAACCCAAATCAGACAAGGTTTTCTTTGTAGGTTACCCAAAAGAAACCCGAGGATATTATTTCTACAACCAATCGGATAACAAAGTTTTTGTTTCACACGATGGTGTCTTTTTGGAAAATAAATTCCTTTTTAAGAAAGATAGTGGGAGTAAGGTTGTTTGGACGAGGTCAATGACGAACAACTAGTTACCTAGGAAACAAACGACGAGATCGTGGAAACTCCTCAAGCCGTGTAGGCAATACCTCTTCCTCGTAGGTCGTAAAGAACTAGGACAAAGGCTAAGAAGGTATGCAAGCTTAAGAGATCCGTATATGGACTCAAGCAAGAATCTCAGAGTTGGAATCTGCCTTTCGACGAAGCCGTAAAGGAATTCGGTTTTAAACGAAACTCAGAGGAATCTTTTGTCTACAATAAGGTCAGTGGGAGCGCAATCTTTTTTCTTGTGTTGTATGTCGATGACATACTCCTTATTGGAAATGACATTCCGATGTTGAAGTATGTGAAAGAGTGGCTCGGAAAGTGTTTTTCTCAATGAAGGATCTTGGAGAAGCACAGTACATATTGGGCATCAAGATCTATCGGAATAGATCTAAGAGGATGCTTGGATTAATTCAAGAATCTTTCGTCGATAAGATACTCTAAAGGTTCAAGATGAAAGACTCTAAGAAGGGAATTTTTCCCATGACATATGGCACATCTCTTAGCAAGACTCAGTGCCCGCAAGGACCTGATGGGCAAAAGAGAATGGATAATGTTCCTTACGCTTCGTCTATAAGATCGATTATGTATGCCATGATATGTACGAGCACAGACGTATCGTATGTTTTGAGCATGATGAGTCATTTTCAATCAAATCCGGGTGAGGCGCATTGGAGAATTATCTTTTCTATGGGGGACAAGAAGAGTTAGAGGTTGTGAGTTATACGGATGCGAGCTTTTAGACTGATATGAATATAATTAAAATCTACGTTAAACAGTTCATATTGATAGACTCAGTGATTAAACTAAAATTAAAATCAACTTAAGCCCCTAATCTAGATCCCCGGGTAGGAACAGACAAAATGGATCATTATAAAGATTAGATTGCAAGGTAGCGCCACCTCATTGGCTAAACGTGGGACGTCGTGTACAATTGCATAGAAAACAGCTGGGAGCTGGGTGTCGGACGTGACTCGCCAAAAGAATGGTACAGTACCAATTCTTATAGCTTTCGGACGTCTCCTCAAACCTGAGAAGTCTAGAGTAGCTACATTGTGAATATTGTGTTTTGACGCTCTCAAACGTTCTCGGTAAAACGGAACTATAAAGATAGTCGTTGGATACCTCAAGAAGCAAGTGGGAGCACTTAGATTGACAAGATGAGATTATCCTCCTACGGGGTTGGATCATATGTCTTAAAGGCCACTCGGAGAGTTGAGATTTCAAAACTGTGTGGCCACGCCTGAATCTGTATCATATAGATCATCCAGTTCGCAATTTGCTCATTAGTCCGAGAAGAGTTCGATCTTAAGATTCGAACTTAGACATTAAGCGATAATGGAAATGTGGATACACACTGGATCTAAAGTCCAAGTGGGAGATTGTTGGAATAGTGTCCTTCATCCAACGTCTGTTGTACCGAAACATGCTATGTAGTCTACAATCAAGTCAAATGAGTCACACGACCCTATTGATCATGTATACTTGAAGTATATAAACCTTGATTAAGAATCGAGGTTGGACGACGAAAGAAACGGAGAGAAAACGAAGTTCGTCACCATGTTGCACTAGGTGTCGGCCGACACCCATATTGCACTATGTTGGTGTCGGTCGAAAACATGCCATTTTCATGGCGGTGCAAAATTACAGAGGTGTCGGCCGACACCCATATCTGTCGGTCGACATCAACGTAATTTTAGTGCGGGATTTTTGTTTCCTTTCCTATTCAACCCTAAACTCTCTTTCACCTCCCTCCTATATAAAGGGACTTTGACCCATAAATTTTGATGCTACAATACAATAGAGACCACATCCTATAATCATCAAATTCTCGCCGAGATGAGAGAATCGAGTGGGACTCGATATTACAAAAGGGATTTCAACGTTCATTAATCAAGGATGGTTGGTGCAACGAATTGAGGTCGGGTACGTTCGCGACTATCAATCTACGCTTGGGCATCATCTACATACAAGAATTTAGGTATACAATTCTTAGTGACTCAATTAATTGTTTTTACTACTACGTCCGCACTAGATCCATATGTTAGAATTTTACCTGTTTGGCATGATATACGTATTTTTACAAGCATGAAAAGGTACGGAAAAAGAAATCGGCCAACAGATATGGGTGTCGGCCGACACCTTTGTAATTTTGCACCGCCATGAAAATGGTCTGTTTTCGGCCGAAACCACCATAGTGCAATATGGGTGTCGGTCGACACCTAGTGCAACTTGGTGCCGAATTTCGTTTTCTCTCCGTTTCTTCAGTCGTTCAATCTCGATTATCAACCAATGTTTATATACTCCAAGTATACATGATCAATAAGGCCGTGTGGCTCCTTTGGCTTGATCGTCGACTATTAAGTTGAAGTTCTCAACTCGAAACTTAAGATCTCTCAATCAATCTATCTACACAGGACGCACTACATAGCTTGTTTCAGTACAATACACGTGGCATGAAGTACACCATTCCAACACTATGTATGATGTATCTATTTTTTGCCTTAATTAATTGTTCGACTGGTGAAACGATCTTAAAAAATGAAGGCAGCAATTTTATTCATTTCTTTAGAATTCTTTCAGTTCTTAAAAATTAGCACACTTTTTGGATAAGTATAACAAAAAACAACAAAAAAACGTGCACAAAATTTAGAGAGTAGTTTTCAAAATCCCTACTCGAACACTACTCCTATTGGTGCATATATGGAAAGTTAAATCTTAAAATTTATGACATCGAATGTGTTCTTATAAGGAAAGGTAAATGTTATAAATTTTCATAATATTGGGATCTTAATATCTATTATCGGCTTGCCGGCCACATGACTTTTTATAATTTGAATCTACTCGCAATATGCTGTCCAATTCAGCCATTTACTTTATTCAGATAATACGGAATAGGATTTGAAATTAAAAGCAAATTGTTTTCTGCGGATTGGCATCAATAATTATGGAGTGGGATCCACAATAATATAATTGTCCAATTCTCGGAGATCAAGTGTAGGAAATGGGGATATGATTTACTAGGCTTATCGTGTCTTGGTGGTTCACGTCATGTTTCATATTGCTGATTGATTGATATTATAATGGATCCCTTTTTTTATTTTTATTACAAATATATGTGTGATGTGTCCTTCCCTATTCATTAGAGCATCTTCGATACTTAGTTACTCCCTTTATTCCTTAAGATGATGTTTATATGTTCCTTAAAATTGTGCATAGAGAAAATGGAAAATTAAAAAAAAAAATGTTTTTGTGTGTTTAATAGTATAAAGTACGAGTATAATAAATATTAATATGTAAATAATAAAGTAATTAGTTAAAAAATTAGTAGTATAAGACTAAATAAAAGTGTATTGAGAAAATAAAATTATGAAAATATATATATACATTGTTTTAAGGAACCACAACAAATAAAAAATATGCAATATCTTAAGGGATAGGAGGAGTATAAATTTTAGATTATAAGTCTCACACACAATAAAAAGTATGCAATATCTTAAGGGATATAGGGAGTATAAATTTTAGATTATAAGTCTCAAACACATTTGTAACATTTTACTCTTACATCTTACCAAATTTTTTTTTTAACCAATACAAGTATTCTACTCTAAAGAAAATGATTCTAAAGAAAATGATGGTTCTTTTGATTACTAATTTATTAAATAGTTGAAGAAAAAATATAGTAAAATATTTTTTATCACTTTAATTATTTAAATTATTTTTTTATCATAAAAATTAAAATGATTAACATATTTTAATTTTTAAACAAAAATATATAAACACAAAGTTATAAACACACCGTTAAATACATATGATAAACAATATACAAATATTATGAAAAAATAACTAAAATAAAATTTAATAAATTAAATAAAATTAATATTAATTTTGTGATATAATATAAATTATTATTTTTTAATATAATCCGTCTAATTACTCCCTGTGTCCTAGAGCTATAGGCAAAGCAGGTCAACGTTGATTTTTTTTGTCCGTTATACAAAAATTATGAAAAAATATCTAAAATAAAATTTAACTATTAAATTTATTTTAGATATTTTTTCATAATTTTTGTATACTGTTGGAAAGACGAGTATACAAAAATTATGAAAAAATAACTAAAATAAAATTTAACTATTAAATTTTATTTTAGATAATTTTTCATAATTTTTGAATATTAGGCGGACAAAAAAAGAGCTTTGCCTATAGCTCTAAGATAGAGGAGTAATTAGACTGATTATATTCAAAAATAATAATTTATATTATATCACAACATTAATATTAATTTTATTTAATTAATAATTAAAATGAAATAATAATAAAATAATTAAACAATTTTACTTCTTCCGGGTAAATGTTTTTCGGCAATTTATATTGTACGATGTAATTTACTTTTAGTATCAATTATTATTATAATTTTAATGTTAATTAATGATGATTATTTTTTAATATTTTTTTAATGATAATTTATTTGTTATATATCGATGATTTTAGTGTTCATAAATAAAGATTTATTTTATGTGGATATTTTATGTGGGTAATAAAGATTTATTTTAGTTATTTTATTTTATGTTATTTATTTATTTTTTTCAATGATATTTTTTATGTTTATAATGATTTTTTTTGAGCTTTCATATTTAATTGGGCTAGGCGTACAATATATCATACACCTAAGTGTATATTGTATAGGTATTACCTAAGGTCATCTCCAACCGAACACAAAAACTTAAACTCAAAAATAAATTTAGTTTTAAGTTTACAGTAAATTACTCCAACCGAGATTCCAATACTTAAACTTAAAAGAATATTCTCAAATTATTCTTCTTATACAATTTTTTATACTATTTTTATAAATAACCAATATCTTTATAACTTTATAATTTAACCTCGTAACTTTTGACATTAAATTTAAAACAATTAATAAATATTTCAATTTAAAATTTTAAAAATAAAAAATATAATAAAATATTAATTAAATATGAAAAAATTGCGCAAACATGAAATATTTAATTATAAATATTTATTTTTATTTTTAAAATAAAATTTTATTTTAATTATTAATATATGATTATTAAAAAAAATATATTACAAAATATATTAAATAAAAAATTAAAATAAAAGGTTAATAAGTCTTTTTTATTAGTTTGTAAAATAAAAAGATGATTTTATAAATAATAAATAGTTTTTGGTTTGAGTTTAAAGTAAACCTAAATCTAAGTATTTTTTATGTGGGTCCCACCATAATACTTATAATAAGTTTATATTTTGGTATCAGTTGTAGCATCTCTCCTACTCCAAAATAGATTTTTAGTATCGATTGGAGATACTCTAAGTGTATATTGTATAGGTATTGAAGTTTTTCTACCTCAAAATTTTGGTTCACTCATCCACAACAACATAACTTTAATATTTTATGTACTTTATTTTCGGGCACGGAGCAGTAATCCACCTAGAATTCCTCAACATGCTCTAATATAGCTGACATTTATAAATATAATAGTGTGTAGAACTGTATATACTAGTATATAAAAAAAAATTGTGACATTTATTTTCCTTCCCCATTCATAATATACGTGGGCGTATAATTTGAGCATAAAGAAAAAGGAAAATCACGCGTCTCCTATTGATTCCTTTTTCTTCTCACTTTTCTTGATCATATTGAAATAAAGGCTACTCTAACGTTGTTCCTGTATATTTTGTGTGGTGGCTCAAGAAAGATACATGCTCCATGTACATTATATTTCACAAAATAATTATTATGATTAGCATATGCATAATTGATGTACTTACTCAAAAAATTTAAGAATAATTTCACTTTGTTATAAACTCAAAAGGAATTGAGAGAGAAATATAGATTAGATAAAGAGAGAATGTAGAGGAGAATAGATTTGTTATTTCATTCATATGGGGAGACCCCTTTATATAGGATACAAAGTAGGGTTTCTGTCTTGTTCACCAAGAAAGGGTAAACTAGACATTCACTAATTAATAATATTCATAACACTCTCCCTTGAATGACTATTTACAGGATTGCTGTCTCGTTAAAATCTTGCTAGGAAAACCCAGTGGGACAAAAAACCTTAGCGAAGGAAAAAGAGTGCAGATTGCTCCCCCTGATTGTAATCACCGAAAATCTTTGACTTCTTGAAAATAATTATTGGTGATCAATTTTTCTCATTAAAACCTGTAACTAATAAAACCATATAGGAAAAACTTAGTTGTTCAAATATACATTTTGGTCTTCAGGACACAACATTCGAATTGTAGAGTTTCACATTCATTTGTATTATTGTATATTTTTCGTCCTTTTGGGACATGCCTTTACCAGACATCTATATTGACTAGAGCATTCGCAATTGCTATAACCGGCCGGTAACTTTTCAGGAGTATATTAGATGCGTCTAATGTCGAATATACAATCCTTGACAAATGAATAATGTGAACTTCAATTTACAATCATCTAGAAGATTATATTTTTCTTCGAACTTCAGGTTCTCTCGAAAACAAACTCATATGGAACATTATGATGTCCTCATTAATTATTATCGAGTGATGTACATGCCTCGTTAAAAACCTCGTTATAAAACCCTGTAGGAAAAAATATTCGAGGAAAAGAGTACATGACATTCACATTTATATTGTGGTGATTGTCTCGTTAAAAACCTTTAACTAAGAAAACCCCGTGGGAAAAACTTAGTAGAGGGAAAAAGAGTGCAATCACTGGTCTTCGGGACCAATCACTGGTCTTCGGGACCTTGTCTCAATATCAATTTTGTCCATAATGACATATGTAATATGATACTATACATGTTTTGATTTTCATTTCCTTTCATTTCAGAAATTTAAAAATCCATCCAGGATTTTAATGTATGTATCTTTCGAATGACTTTTACATGGTCAGATCATACATTCGATGCATATATCTATCGTTGTTGCTGCCAGAAGTATAAGGTAGCGGAACTTAATGTCATCCTTAAAAATATCGAGTTTCTGCGAAAAACTCTTGAGCAACTAATCTCGCTTTTATATCTCACCACATCATTACTCGTTTTTCTTACGAACACCCACGTATATCCTTATGGGATAATATTTTGAGGTGTGTACTATAGAGTTAAAATATACATTTATTTAGCGAGTCATGCTCAGCCTTAATTGCTCGTTTCTTATTTTTCGAGTGCTGCTGGCACACTATCATTGATTTAAGTTCTGGATCCATTTTTTCCATTTTGATGACAATTCAATATATCAACCAATTCTTTCATCATTTCCCAAATTATTTCATTTGGTTGTTCCGCATTCCCACGATTTTCTATTATCTTGTGCACAAACTTTTTCAATGGGATTTCCATTTAACTCTCTTCAGGAGGTTTTGAGGCTGACTAAATTTCTATGTTTTTCCGCGGAATTATTTTATATCTTAAGATCGATCTTCTACGCTTCAGGCGTATATTATTATCAACATTTGAGTTGATCTCTTTGGTATTTGAAGTCTTATAGTTCATTTATCACAAATATATATGATTTTGTCACACTTTCATTAATTTGACAGATTACTTGCTGAATATTGTAAGTCATTTATTTTAATAAACTTCGGGTTCAATTGATTGGTGCGTGGATCTAGAATTAAAGATCTTTTTCATTCAATGAAATTTCTCGGCATTTATATCTTTTATATTCTTATCTCCCCTAATGCCGAGAAATGATCTTCTTTAAATATGCAAATCAGCGTCATTGCTATAAACCGATCTTCTGGATCGTGGGCTCCAGATATTATGCCCGTTCATAAAAATACACTTTAGTGGTGATATGAATATAAGTTGCATATTAATTCGCATATGGGAAATGTTTAATTCATTTCCACGCACTTAATAATAATCATGATATGCATCATCTTCATTTTTAAGTACAGTTGTAGTACTCGTGGGGATAATTAGTAAAGCTCTTCCGGAGCCAACTTTTAATATGTTATCTATATATCTTTACCAATGATCCTTCAAGGATACAGTTGATGGAGTTATATTCTAAATGTCTAGTTTAGTGACAATATGGAACTCCTTATCTGTGTTTTATTATCTATTAATCAAATTGTCGGCATTTTGTCTTTCATGTACTTTATGCAATAGTCCTAGATATATACGTTGTAGACAGTATGGCGTGAGGAGACACGCGGAAGATCATACTGTCGGTTACTCGTATATTATCAAACAGTAGCTCACGACTTAGATGGACAGGGACAATCCATCGGTACGTCGTTGTGTGACTGGTAGATAGTCGGTCTTGACTATCATGTCACACTCGTACACTTGGTGTATTGAGCAGGACCACGGGAGGGCGTTCGATTTATACTAATCGCAGTAATCGAACTAGACCTCAGATATTACGGATGTACGAATTCCTAATCCCTATATAATTATAGGTGCGTGTGTCCAATTCTCGGTTCTTTAACTTGCCAATGAGTGAGACTAATTGATTAGTCGAGATCCTCGGTAAATTGGGAATCGTAATTGTACGCACGGCATGCTGTAGATTATATACAGGAAACCGTGTCCCGTTTATTGGGTTGATTACGTCCCCGAGATGAGCTCATAAAGTTTATCATGTAAACCCTGCAGGTGGATTTGTTCCACATGATAATAAGGATGAGTGGTACTAGTCTCGGATGATAAGAAACGAATTAATTTAATTATTAGTGATTAAATAAATTCGTGGACGTTCGATATCTTAAACACGGGGAAAGTCGTATATGTAATTTCGGCGGAAATATTATTGTTGATATAATATTAAATTAATTTCGGGAATTCAATTATTATTTTATAGTGGAGTTAATAATAATTAAATTTGAAATCGATTAATTAAGGAATTGCTTTTTAGTATTCCAAGTTAATTAATATTTAACTTTAGCCCCTAATTAATTTACCTAAGAGGTCCCTAGTGTAACTCTATTTAACCCCCCCCCCCCTTTGCCTCTCCTAAACCTATCATTCGCCGCGCAATTATTTTACACAGAAAGTAAAAAGATTATTGCGGTGGTTTTCTGAGAAGCAGAAAAAGGGAGACCCAACGGATCGTTGCCCACACAACGGTTGGATCAAGGGAAGAGCCATACACTAGCAATCGCTAAGGTCTCAACAATCGACCGAGAGGTATGAGATCGAATTCTCTATTCCGCTGTTTAATTCGATCTATTTTTCTCGTTGATCATACATGAACGTAGATCGGGTTCCGGGGCTGTGGGTTTCATTCCTCGACTACTGGGGGTTCAAGGACCTCCGGATCGGTAGTCGGAAGAGGAAAAACGACCCAGAAACGAGCCCGGAACAGCAGATCGCGCTGCTGTCCGCGCTGCTGAAGGACAAACGGCGACCGCCGTTTCCTAAACGGCGACCGCCGTTTTGCTCTTTTTCGGGCAGCCCACTCCCGCTTGCGCGGTTGTCCTCCGGGGCAACGGCTGGGCGTGAATCGGGGCTCGGGCTGGGCACGTGGACGGAGTAGCGGGTCTGGAGGTCGACTGGGATCGTTCGGATGTTCGAGTGATCGAACGAACGCATCCCGAGTAGTCGATTTCCAACAAATGGTATCAGAGCCGGTTATGTACGTTCGTTGTATTTTTGCGAGATTTGTTTTGCAGGTTCGAACCCGATTATTATGGTCATATGTATGTACTGTAATTTTTGTTTTGTTAAACTCTCGGGGTTGTCGAGATCTTTTGGTTTTATCGTTGCTTGTTTGTAATAGTTAAAACGACGGGTTGAGTCGTTTAGGGTTTTCTATTTTGTTTTCCGTTTGCCCGGATGTATAGGATCGATCAATATGTATAGGATCGATGCCGGGAGTAGCTAGCTTTATTATGTAATTGTTGCTGCTGCTTGGTGGATCGAGACGAGATCGAAGGCCGGACGAACGAGGGTCGAGAAGTCGAACCCGCGGCTGCTGAAGGGCAAACGGCGGTCGCCGTTTCTTAAACGGCGGTCGCCGTTTCGCTGGACTTCGGGCAGCAGCTCCGCGGGGGTTCGACGGACACCACGGATCGCTCGTCGAGGCCCGGGATGATACTCCAGTGGGAGGGGTTCGTCTTTTGGCACTTAGACGAGTCGGTGGTGGATCGAGACCTAGACGAGCAACGAGACGAAGATCCGAGAAGACGTGCATCAAAGATTTTAAAGGCCATAATAATCGGGCCACGTTAAATGCTTTCTATGTGTTTACGTGCTTTATTGTGCTTTAATTTTATATGCATGTGAATGTTATCCCTTTCGTAAAAACTAAGTGGGAGAGGGATTGGAAACAATCCCGCGGTCTCCATTCTCTGTTTTGATGGTGATGTGTGTCGCTTACGAGTTGGCTTTAGTGTCATCCTCCCTATCGGATAAAGTTGACACACGGATATCACCGGATCAAAATTCGAATTCAATTCCATTTATAGAATTGAACACTTAAGTTTTTCAAAGCAAATGCCTAATC
The DNA here is from genome assembly GCA_954870475.1 of Euphrasia confusa. Taxonomy (NCBI): domain Eukaryota; kingdom Viridiplantae; phylum Streptophyta; class Magnoliopsida; order Lamiales; family Orobanchaceae; genus Euphrasia; species Euphrasia confusa. Next base: position 47,289,122 of record OX940953.1, on the reverse strand, counting down.
TGTCTTTCAAAGACTAAGTTCAACTCGACTCATTCTCACCCCGGGGAGTGGAATGGAGCCAAAGCGCTTGCTTATGTCGATGACACAGATTAGAGACATTCGAGTCATTTGATGACTAGATCGATTGTCTGGTTGGCTCCCTCACTTGTGAGAGATAGGGCTCAATTGCATGATTGATCGCTGGTTAGAAACTTCGAGTTTCACTTACGAGATATCAAGCTTTGATTAACGAAATTGTGAAATTTATTAAATGGAATTCAATTAACAAAGTTGTTTGTTTAGTAAACGTCCACACTATCGTGGCTTACTAGACGGAAACGGATATTTGGGTTAATTGAGGCTCGACAGTTATAGGAAATCGTAAAGGGACCGCATGTCAACGTAAACGTCCACACTAACGTGGCTTGCGGTGGATATGTAGTTCCCGAGCGGTTAACTTAGTACTGAGAAATGGTATACACTTAGGTACGCTTTACAGTATCCTCCCCATCGGAGTCACTGCTGTAATGATGTACGACCAAAGTAAAAGTCCAATTATAAAATCGTTTGGACTAGTATACGTCCACATGAACGTGGCATGCTGGTCTAATGGGATTTTAGGATTGATTGGTAAATTTAATGATATTAATTAAGGGAGTTAATATCGAATTAAATTTGACGGTTTGATTTGTCTCTTTTATAGATATGGCACTCAACCCACTGTCTGTGATACTAAAAGAAAACAAACTCACTGGTCCAAATTATGTTGATTGGAAACGAAACTTGGACATTGTCCTAACTGCTGAGGAGTACAAGTATGTACTCCAGGTCGAATGTCCTGTTGCACCTACTGAAACATCCTCTCCTGAGGAAAAGGAAGCTCATCGGAAGTGGGTCAAGGCTGATCAGATGGCGCGGTGCTACATTTTGGCATCTATGTCAAATGTGCTGCAACATCAGCATGAAGCCATGGACACTGCTTATGATATGATACTTAACCTCAAGGAGATGTTTGGTAGTCAGGACAGGGCAGCCAGGCAAGATGCTATGAGGAAACTCATGACGGCCACTATGTCCGAAGGAACGCCCGTGAGGGATCACGTTCTTAGGATGATAGGCTATCTGAATGAGATAGAGATCATGGGAGGTGCTATCGATGGGGAAACCCAGATCGATATAGTGCTCCAGTCTCTGCCTAGGAGTTTTGAGCAGTTCCGCCTGAACTATAACATGAACAAGAGGTTATATACGTTGGCGGAACTCCTGACTGAACTCCAGGCGGCAGAGGGAATCTTTAAGAACTCTCAAGCACTTGTGGCTGTGAAATCGACTCTTCCTCGCCCTTCGGGGATTAAGAAGAAGAAAAAGCAAGGACGGAAACCCAGTGGGCCCAGAGTTGGTGGACCACAGAATGGAGTGAACAGGCCTAAGGGCAAGTGTTTCCGTTGCAAGCAGTCTGGACATTGGAAGTCTAATTGTCCTCTCAGACAAGGAGGTATGAACTTTTCCTTAGTCACTGAAACATGTTTAGCGGTGTTATCCACCGGTACCTGGTGTGTGGATACGGGAGCCACTGATCATGTCTGCAATTCTTTGCAGGGGTTCCAGGAAACCCGGCGGCTTAGAGAGGGAGAGATCACCATCTACATGGGCAACGCTACGAAAGTGGCGGCGGTTGCAGTGGGAGATGTTCATTTATCTTTTAATAATAATGTTTTGGTATTGAATAATTGTCTTTATGTACCGGATTTTAGAAAGAACCTTGTTTCGGTTTCTAAATTGGTTTTGAATGGATATTCCGTTTCTTTTGATAATTCTGTTATCGTTAAAAAGAATGGTGATTATATCTGTTCTGGTGCATTGATAGGCAACTTATATATACTGAATCCTAGTTATTCCACGATGCAACGAGTAGAGTCTTATAACACATCTAGTACCAATAAGAGAAAGGAGCCTTCTAGGATGAATCAAAAGTACTTATGGCATCTTAGGCTAGGTCATATTAACTTGGGCAGGATTCAAAGGTTGATAACTGATGGAATACTCAGTGATGTGAAAGATGAGGACTTTCCAACCTGCGAATCATGCCTGGAAGGAAAAATGACCAAGCGACCCTTTAGTGATAAGGGGTATAGATCCAAGGAAGTGCTGGAATTGATTCACTCTGATTTGTGCGGGCCTTTATCTATCCAAGCGAGAGGAGGTTACGAATATTTTGTAACCTTCACTGATGATTACTCAAGGTATGGTTTTATATACCTGATGCGCCGCAAGAGCGAGTGCTTTGACAAGTTCAAGGAGTACAAAGCTCTTGTGGAGAACCTTCATGGTAAGACCATAAAGACTCTACGATCTGATCGTGGAGGAGAGTACCTCTCGGGAGAGTTTAAAGCGTACTTATTAGAGAATGGGATTGACTCCCAGATGACTGCACCATACACGCCCCAGCAGAATGGTGTAGCAGAAAGAAGGAATAGGACTCTTATGGAAATGGTAAGATCTATGATGAGTTACTCAGAACTACCAATTTCTTTCTGGGGATATGCCTTGGAAACAGCGGCTTATATCTTGAACTTAGTTCCATCCAAATCAGTCCCTAAGACACCCTCGGAATTGTGGACCGGGCGAAAGCCAAACTTGAAACACATTCGGATCTGGGGTTGTCCAGCACATGTGCTGAAGCACGGGGCTGATAAGTTGGAGTCACGTTCAGATATTCGGTTGTTTATAGGATATCCTAGAGGAACGAAAGGTGGTCTATTTTATAGTCCTAAGGACCAGAAGATCGTTGTTAGCACCAACGCTCGGTTCTTGGAAGAGGATTATATAATGGACCACAAGCCCAATAGTGAGATAATACTCAACGAACTGAGAGGGAACGATCAAGGCTTAGATCCAACCCAACCGGGTGATACGCCACCACAGTCTGCACCTGTAGTTACTGAGGTTACACCGGAGCGTCGTCGTAGTGGGAGGGTTGTTCGACAACCTGACAGGTTCATGTTTATAGGTACCTACGACGAGGCGCTTAAAGATCAAGATGCTCAGTCTTGGCAAAAGGCGATGAAATCTGAGATTGAATCTATGGATTCAAATCAGGTCTGGGATCTTGTTGCACCGCCCAAAGGTGTAAAAGCCATTGGTTGCAAGTGGGTGTACAAGAGGAAAAGAGGATCTGACGGGAAGGTGGAAACCTTCAAGGCTAGGCTTGTTGCGAAAGGGTACACTCAGAAAGAAGGGATCGATTATGAGGAAACCTTTTCGCCGGTAGCTATGCTAAAGTCGATCCGGATTCTTTTGTCTATAGCATCTCATATGGATTATGAGGTGTGGCAAATGGACGTCAAGACAGCATTCTTGAATGGGAATCTTGACGAGACCATTTATATGAGACAGCCAGAGGGTTTCATCGAGAAAGGCCAAGAGCATCTAGTGTGTAAGCTAAAGCGATCCATTTATGGATTGAAGCAAGCTTCTAGATCTTGGAACATGCGGGTTGATGAGGTTATCCAGTCTTATGGATTCATTCAAAGCATGGACGAGTCGTGTGTATACCGGAGAAGTGACGGAAACAGCGTGGCGTTTCTCATGCTTTATGTAGACGATATTCTTCTAATTGGCAACAATGTGAAGATGTTGTCGGACATAAAGGGATGGTTGTCCAAGCAATTCGATATGAAAGACTTAGGACAAGTAGGGCATGTTCTTGGGATCAAGGTTATACGAGATCGCCAGAAAAGAACATTGAGCTTGTCCCAGGCTTCATATATTGATACGATTCTAGCTCGTTTCAATATGCAGAATTCCAAGAGAGGTTCTCAACCTTTTTGCCATGGAATTCGTCTATCTAAGGATATGTGTCCCAAGACACAGAAGGAGATAGATTACATGAAGACGGTTCCTTATGCTTCGGCAGTGGGTAGTCTAATGTATGCTATGTTGTGCACGAGACCTGATATCTGCTATGCCGTAGGCATGGTAGCTAGATATCAGAGTAACCCTGGACAGGGTCACTGGACTGCTGTAAAGAACATGCTTAAGTACCTGCGAAGGACTAGGAATTATGTTCTGAGTTACAAAGCGTCCGAGTTGATTCCTATTGGTTACACAGACTCGGATTTCCAATCTGATAAGGAACAGCGAAAGTCTACATCAGGCTATGTGTTCACATTGGGAGGTGGAGCAGTTTCATGGAGGAGTGTTAAGAAAAATGCATTTCGGACTCCACCATGGAAGCCGAATATGTAGCAGCCTCTGAGGCAGCTAAAGAATCGGTGTGGCTCCGGAACTTCATCATGGACTTAGATGTGATTCCTAATTTGCCTAGAGCTATCACAATTTATTGTGACAATAGCGGTGCAGTGGCAAATGCGAAGGAACCACGAGCCCACAATGCGAGTAAACACATAGATCGCAAGTACCACCTGATTAGAGACATCGTCAAGAGAGGCGATGCAGTTGTCACCAAGATTGCATCAGCGGATAACCTGGCAGACCCCTTTACGAAGGCACTTCCAGCGGAAGCGTTCAAGAGACACGTGAAGGGGATGGGTATCGGATGTATGGGAGAGGGCAACTAGACTTTTAGTATAAGTGGGAGATTGATGGAGTTATATTCTAAATGTCTAGTTTAGTGACAATATGGAACTCCTTATCTGTGTTTTATTATCTATTAATCAAATTGTCGGCATTTTGTCTTTCATGTACTTTATGCAATAGTCCTAGATATATACGTTGTAGACAGTATGGCGTGAGGAGACACGCGGAAGATCATACTGTCGGTTACTCGTATATTATCAAACAGTAGCTCACGCCTTAGATGGACAGGGACAATCCATCGGTACGTCGTTGTGTGACTGGTAGACAGTCGGTCTTGACTATCATGTCACACTCGTACACTTGGTGTATTGAGCAGGACCACGGGAGGGCGTTCGATTTATACTAATCGCAGTAATCGAACTAGACCTCAGATATTACGGATGTACGAATTCCTAATCCCTATATAATTATAGGTGCGTGTGTCCAATTCTCGGTTCTTTAACTTGCCAATGAGTGAGACTAATTGATTAGTCGAGATCCTCGGTAAATTGGGAATCGTAATTGTACGCACGGCATGCTGTAGATTATAGACAGGAAACCGTGTCCCGTTTATTGGGTTGATTACGTCCCCGAGATGAGCTCATAAAGTTTATCATGTAAACCCTGCAGGTGGATTTGTTCCACATGATAATAAGGATGAGTGGTACTAGTCTCGGATGATAAGAAACGAATTAATTTAATTATTAGTGATTAAATAAATTCGTGGACGTTCGATATCTTAAACACGGGGAAAGTCGTATATGTAATTTCGGCGGAAATATTATTGTTGATATAATATTAAATTAATTTCGGGAATTCAATTATTATTTTATAGTGGAGTTAATAATAATTAAATTTGAAATCGATTAATTAAGGAATTGCTTTTTAGTATTCCAAGTTAATTAATATTTCACTTTAGCCCCTAATTAATTTACCTAAGAGGTCCCTAGTGTAACTCTATTTAAACCCCCCCCCCCCCCCTTTGCCTCTCCTAAACCTATCATTCGCCGCATTCTTTTTTGCAGCAGAAATTAATTGCGTTAACGCAAAAATAATTTCTTCTGTAAAAATTAATAAAGCCTTTGCGCAATTATTTTACACAGAAAGTAAAAAGATTATTGCGGTGGTTTTCTGAGAAGCAGAAAAAGGGAGACCCAACGGATCGTTGCCCACACAACGGTTGGATCAAGGGAAGAGCCATACACTAGCAATCGCTAAGGTCTCAACAATCGACCGAGAGGTATGAGATCGAATTCTCTATTCCGCTGTTTAATTCGATCTATTTTTCTCGTTGATCATACATGAACGTAGATCGGGTTCCGGGGCTGTGGGTTTCATTCCTCGACTACTGGGGGTTCAAGGACCTCCGGATCGGTAGTCGGAAGAGGAAAAACGACCCGGAAACGAGCCCGGAACAGCAGATCGCGCTGCTGTCCGCGCTGCTGAAGGACAAACGGCGACCGCCGTTTCCTAAACGGCGACCGCCGTTTTGCTCTTTTTCGGGCAGCCCACTCCCGCTTGCGCGGTTGTCCTCCGGGGCAACGGCTGGGCGTGAATCGGGGCTCGGGCTGGGCACGTGGACGGAGTAGCGGGTCTGGAGGTCGACTGGGATCGTTCGGATGTTCGAGTGATCGAACGAACGCATCCCGGGTAGTCGATTTCCAACAACAGTAACTTTACCAATGACCCTTGGGGGATCAAAATAAATCTCAATATATAATTTTCTCAGAAATTACATTTAATTAGAATCGACTTTTTCGATATTCCATGAGTACCCACATAATAAGATACATTTGATCTCGATTTTCAAAAGATATCCTTCAGGGATAATTCATATGTAATCATTGTATAAACGAGAACAATTGAATTTGGCGTTCGTCTAATCATGATATAACTTTATTCGAAAACATTTAATGTTTGAACTTTGCTTCTTCGGGAGCAATTAATAAAAATAATCTTTCAAGAATATTTTGTATAATATCAATATCGATTTAAAATATTTAAAGTTTAATTGCTACACGACAAACAATTTGATTTGATATTTCTGCGGGAATATCATATCATAATATATCATAATGTTCTTCAGAAACATTTAAACTTAATTGTTAATGTTCTTCAAGAACATTTAAAGTTTAATTTAATATCATAATGTTCTTCGGGAACATTTAAAACTTATTGCTATTACGGGAGCAATTTAATTTGATATGTCTAAACTTATTGCTAGTACGAGAGCAATTTAATTTGATATTTATCGAATAATATCAAATCACGATGTTCTTCCAAAACGATCAATATAATATTTAAATCAGAGTTTATGTTCTCCACGAACATTCAATTTAATTGATATATTAAGAATAATTGATTTATTAAACATAATTAATTTGATATTACTTCAAGAATATCAAATTATAATGTTCTTCAGGAACATATGATATTACTTCAGGAATATCAGATTATGATGTTATTCGGGAACATATCATATTACTTCAAGAATATCAAATTATAATGTTCTTCAGGAACATATGATATTATTTCAGGAATATCAGATAATGATGTTCTTCGGGAACATCTCATATTACTTTTGTGAAAAAGGGAGAAGGAGTAGATATATTTATAATTATTAAATAAATATAAACAAAATATAAATTCTTGCCTTATACTTCGGATCTTGGATGGGTAGAACTTCGATGAAGAACGCGGTTGAGCTTTCGTGCTGATAACGTGTTATAAACTCAAAAGAAATTGAGAGAGAAATATAGATTAGATAAAGAGAGAACGTAGAGGAGAATAGAATTGTTGTTTCATTCATATGGGGAGACCCCTTTATATAAGACACAAAGTAGGGTTTCTGTCTTGTTCACCAAGAAAGGGTAAACTAGACATTCACTAATTAATAATATTCATAACACACTTTAAGTAATTAACCATTGCAAATTATTTGATTTTTTACATTTCAAATCTCAGTAAAACAGAAATCCTTTTACCAATGACATTAATTTAATTAATGCATTTTAGTTGTTTTATGAGGGTTAATGTTATGTTTTGATTAATTAGCTAGGTTTTAATTGTGTTGTGATTATGAATTTAAATCGTCCACCGCTTTTGAATAAATATAAAATGTCGAAAAAAAGGTATAAGAAAGTTAAGCATGTAATTTACGTGAAAACCTAAAATCATAAAAAAAAAAAAAAAAACAATTCACTTTATCGTTGAGTTATAATATAGTTGTAACTTATAAAATATAGGGATAATTGTAGGCTAGTATCTGAACTTTAACGAAATTGCTGAACTTTAACGAAATTACACTTTAATTTAAAAATAGGCGGTTTCCGACGACATGTGAGATCCACGTGACTTTTCAATGATTTTGTACTTGTTTAATTAAATAGAAAAGGGTAATTTTGACTTTTTACTTAAATGTTCTAAAATCAAGTGCATTAAATAATAAATATTCTATATTAATAAAAAAGAATATATCAACTCATTTTTTCAGAATTACAATATATTAATTAATAAATAAATAAATATAGAAATTATATCAACTATTTTTTTCCAGAATCACATTGGGGTTGTTGAACTCTCTTGAGACAAAGATCCAATTGATTGTTTTGTTCAACATTAATTTGCACAACGATTTCTCATGAGGCTGACCATTCCGGGCGCCACCGACGACATTGTGACTTGGTCTTCAACCGCCAAAGACGGGGAGAGGTTGGCCCCACATGTGATATTGGAGCCGAAGTAAGGGCCCAATCGGTGGTCGCACTGCAGCGGAGGGTCTCCTTGTCTTCGACTAGTGGAGGCAAACGTCGCAGACGAGGCTGCCCTTGCAGATCTGGTGGTCCTTCACCTCCGAGTAGGAGAACGCCGGGAAGGACTCGAAGACGGACGCGTCGAGGCTACGCGCTGCAGTGGCGCGCTGAGATCGATGGGAGGTGAACCGGTAATTGAAGTAATTGTAGTGTAGGTAATTGTAGTGGGAATCGCAATTGAATTGCGTTGTTTTGATCATAATTATAATTATAAATTTGGGACAGGGATGAAGACGGGGATGACGATTGGAACGATATGGCCTGAATTGAAATATTGAGATTTCTTTCATAATTTTTTTTTTTTGAATTATGTCAGTTTACTATTTAAAAAAAATTCATAAATTTTATTTTTTTTTTGATATTGATTTCTGAAATATAAAAAATATTTTTGTATTTTTTTATATAATTTGATTTTTATTTTACAGTTAAATTATTATTATTTTTGTAATTGTTTTTTTTATTATAAGAATTCATAAAGCAAAATAAAAAGTTATCATAATAAGAGATATTAAAAGATATAAATGTATTCATGGTCAATAATGTAATTTAACCCATCAATCCACAGAAAACATGACATTTGGCAATGAACATCACGTGCATCTCACGTGTGGCCGGAAACCGCCAATTTTTAAATGAAAGTGCAATTTCGTTAAAATTCAGCTAGTCGGTTGTACAAAATGCAAGTTGGGTAATTAAAGTATAAAAATGCATATAGTTCAGCTACTAACCTACAATTATCCCTAAAATATATACTAACAATAAACTAGTTTAATTTAATACTAGCAAATTTAAATTGTTTGAAAATTGCCATGAAAATTGTCAGTTGAATTTTTTTTCAAATATCATAATATAGAAAAAATTCCATACATATATAGTTGGAATCGACAAAAAATATTACTATAAAAAGTTATTAGTTTTACAAAATAAAAATAATTTGTTTGTATAAAAAATAATATAAATATAAAAATAAAATATATATATTGTATATCATCTATATTTAAGTTTCGTCTCACGAAACTTTAGTTATGTTACACAAGTTGAAATCATGTTGTCATCATATGCAGTAGAGCTATTGAGCACTCACAAGTTGAAGGATCAAGCATCGATGTAATAAAATTATGTCGATGTCACAATCGACTATAGATTAATATTTTAAGTTATTTTAAACATATTATTGATTTTGATAAATAAAAATATTTATTAATAATATTTTTATAATATATTAATAATTTATTCTTATATAAAATTATAAATTTTAAAGCGAGACTTGGAAAATGGATGACTTAAATTTAACACACAGATGTAGGCTCAAAACCTCACAGCTTACCTAGTTGCAATTCCATCGTCCCTAATATTTTTCATGCATCGAATATTAATTTTAAAAACTGTTCAAGTTGGTCAAGTATTTATCAAGCATATGACTCGACCAGACACAAGGGTTGCTCTTACCCGTTCCCCCACTCACACACTTTGCCTCCGGCAAAGTGTGCAAATAGTAATAAGATGGGCAAGCATCTCCCCAGACTCTATACTCCGACTCCAAACGATGTTGGCGCACCTTCCCACATACACAATTTGCCTTGGGCAAAGTGTGCAAATAAGGAGGTCGACCCCATCGAACAAGGTCTTTAAACTCAAACTTAAAAAAGAAAAGGAAAACTAAAAAAAGGGAGGTCACATTTAGGAAGTGGGTTCAGGTGAGTACCTGAAACTGACGTGGTCAAGGTATGCTATTAGGGCTGCGTGGATCTCTTTTTGCTTCTCCTCAATCTTGACATGTTGTGCTTCGATCATGCCCAGGCGCTCCAAAATCTCTCCTCTCTGGGCCTCATCAGGGGCTTGCACTTGACTTCCAGGCTCAATCTTCACCTTTTGCCTTCGCTGCTAGGGCTAGGGCCTTCACTCTGGGCTCGGTCTAGGTCTTGCCCAATATCTTTACTTGTTTGACCTTTGCTGGCTGATGGAGTTGTATACTTAATGTCTAGATTTAAGTAACATCTGAACTCCGTCTAAAGCATTTATCCTATTTAATAATAAACAATCGTTTGCATTTAATTATTTATAATTAAATATATGCAAATTATAGTCGTAGATTATATACGTTGTAGTTAGTATAGTGTGCGTCGTCACACGGAAGATCATACTATCGGTTACTCGTATATAATCGAACAGTTGCTCACGACCTAGATGGACAAGGACCAATCCATCGGTATAGTCGTTGTATGAGTGAGAAAATAATTGGTCTTGATTATTTTATCATACTTGTACACTTGGTGTATTGGGCGGATCGCTTGAGATTTATCAATTAGGATTGCCTTTGATAATTGATTTAAATCTTAGAGTATTTTATTCTTAATCTCCGATATTATTGCGGGTGTGTATATTTAATATAAGTGACTTTGATTTTCCAAAGGAATTGTCCGATTAAATATCTGGTCAATTACCGGTAAAGTTGGGTCACTGTATTTTATGTATGACATGATGTGAAATCTTGACGGGAAAGTGTGTCCCGATAAAGGTTGATAATGTCCCCGAGATGAGCTCATAAGGATTATCATGTAAACCTTGCAAGTGGATTATGATCCGCATGATAATAAAGTTGAGTGGTCTTATTCTCGGAATTAAAAGAGATGAATAAATAATATTAGCAATAAATATAATTTATTCATGGATATTTATATCTTAAACATGCAGAATAAATAATACTACCGGAGAATATTATTTGATATAATATGGTATAATATTGGGAGTGCAATTATATTTATATAGTGGAGTTAATATATAATTAATAATAGTAAGGATTAATAGATTTTGGCTTGGGCTCAATTTAATCACTATTATTAGAAGCCCAATATTCCACCTCCTTAAGATCCCCTACGTAGCCTATAAAAGCACTACATGGTCTTCTCTATTCTCATAACTTGAAGATCACAATTATAGAGAGAGAAAGAAAGAGAAGGAGATCCATGGAGTTCGAAAGATCGTCGCCCACACGACGTTCGAGCTAGTGCAAGGAATACGTGGGAAGATCTCAAGGTCATCAATTGAGTTCTTCGTTTTTCCGAACAACGAGAACGAGGTAAATCGTAAAACCCTCTTTATGATTTTAATCGTTTATATTATCGTGAAAATACCTTGAACCAAGATCCGAGAACGTGACCCATGACAAGGTTGAACCGGGTGGTGGTGGTCGAAGACCACCGGACCGCCGGCGGCTCAACGGCTCGGCTAGGAGGGGTCGAAGGGCGAGAGCCTCGGCTGGGCGCTGAGAGCTCGATCGAACCCTAGCTAGACGCAACAGCCCGCGCGGCTCGATCCCCGCTCAGGCGGTGCGATCTCCGCTCGCGCGGTGAACCAGCCGCCCGCGTGGCGGTGCTGGCGGTGATCGCTAGCCACGGTTCGACCGTGGCTGGGCGTGCGATCACCGGGGCGTGGCTGGGGTGCCCAGCGGGCTGCTAAGGGCTGAAACCTAGCGCACGTCTAATGACGTGCGCGCGCCTAGCGCACTGCTAAGGGCTGAAACCTAGCGCACGTCTAATGACGAACGGCGGTGGCTCGGGCTGCTGCTAGGGTTCGATGATGGGGCTGTCCGCGAGGGTTCGAGCATGCCCGGCGGGCTGCCATGGGCAGCCCTAGGCGGCTGCCGTGATCAGCTGCGAGCCCCACACGGGGGCTCGACCGAACAGCCGCGGGCTATCCCTGTGGCGGGTTTGTTTGGTTGGGCTATCCCCGTGGTGGTTCGTGGCGGGTTTCCGGCAACCGGGATTTCGTTTGGAGTTGTTGTTCCGCATTTTGACAACGCCGGATATTCGATCTCCAAAGGATTTCGGTCGGAATTAATTAGATAATTTATTTAATTAATTTTATTTAAATTTATTAATTCCGGGATATCGATTTCCAACAATTGGTATCAGAGCGTTGGTTTTCGTTCATGGTATTTTTCGATAAATTGTTCTACCTTGCAGGGTTTCAGACTATTATGGCTAGATTTAATTTTGATTAATTAATGTCATAATATTGTTCTTGTTGGAAATCGACTACCTGGGACGAGTCCGTTCGACTACTCGAACATCCGGACAAGCCCAGTCGACCCCTGGCGTCCCTACTGCACTCAGCACGAATCCCCAGACCCGGTTTACGCCCAGCCATCATGCCCAAGGCACAACCGCGCAAAACCGAGGGCTTCTGCCCTGTCTGTCGCCCGACACCAGGAGGGTGTCGTCCGACAGGGCTGTGTCGGCCGACATTTATACATGTCGGCCGATAGCGTCGCTGTTCCAGCAGCGGGTCGCGGCCGTTCGGGCTGTTCTGGCCGTTTTTCTCGATCTGACTACTGTTCCGGCGGTCGGCGACCACCCAGAGGTCCGAGACCATCGTACCTACGCCATCGAACTCGATCGGTGGTTCGTTGTATGATTACGTACGAGATTGAATCGAAACAATGCGGAATAAGGGTTTCGATTCCATACCTTTGTCGCGTGATTCGGAGAAGCCGAATTGACAGAGACCTCGAGTCTTCTAGCGTGTATCCTAGCCCTCGATTCCGGCCGTTGTGTGGGCAACGATCCGCCGGAATTTTTCTCTTCTTCTTCTCTCTCAAACCCAGCGTAAGAATATTATTTTCTGTCTCTCTGAAATATAATTGCGCTAGCTTTTTATTTCTTCAGAAAATTAATTGCGCTAGTCTTTTTATTTCTACAGAAAAATTAATTGCGCTAGTCTTTTTATTTCTACAGAAAAATTATTGCGCTAACAATTAATTTTTCTCCGCAAAAATAAAATAGCGGCGTTCTGTAGGTTTAGAGAAGAGAGAAGGAGGATTTATATAGGCCACACTAGGGACCCATAGGCAATTAATTAATTAGGCTTAAATTGCAATTTAATTAACTTGGTGTCCCAAAAGGAAAACCTTAATTAAATTCCACAATTTTATTTATAATTAATTCCACTATAAAATTATAAATGATTTCCCAATTAATTAATTCAAATTATTCCGTCAATAATTTTCCCGCCGTATTACATATGTGATATTTCCCCGTGTTTAAGATATCGCATGTCCACGAATTAATTTTAATTACTAATAATTAAATTAATTCATTTCTTATTATCCGAGACTAGTACCACTCATCCTTATTATCATGCGGAGTAAATCCACCTGCAGGGTTTACATGATAAACTTTATGAGCTCATCTCGGGGACATCATCAACCAATAAATGGGACACGGTTTCCTGTCTATAATCTATAGCATGCCGTGTGTACAATACCGATTCCCAATCTACCGAGAATATTGACTAATCAATTAGTCTCACTCATTGGCACATCACAGAACCGAGCATTGGACACACGCACCTATAATTATATAGGGATTAAGAACTCACATATCCGTAATATCTGAGGTCTAGTTCGATTACTCCGATTAGTACAAATCGAACGCCCTCCCGTGGTCCTGCTCAATACACCAAGTGTACGAGTGTAACATAATAGTCAAGACCAACTATTACCCAGTCACACTACGACGTACCGATGGATTGTCCCTGTCCATCTAAGTCGTGAGCTACTGTTCGATAGTATACGAGTGACCGATAGTATGATCTTCCGCGTGTCTCCTCACGCCATACTATCTACAACGTATATATATCAAGGACTATTGCAGTAAATGCAATCATGCTTAAATTATGTATAGACTAAGGCATAGATAAGGAGTTCCGTATTTGCACTAAACTAGACATTTAGAATACAACTCCATCAATCTCCCACTTATACTAAAAGTCTAGTCGCCCTCTCCCAAACATCAGATTCCTATAACCTTATCACGCCTACCCAACGCTTTTGCTGGAAGAGCCTCTGTGAACGGTTTTACCAGGCAATCCTCTCGATGCTATCTAGGTGACAACTGCATCGTCTTACTAGACGATATCTCGAATCAGGTGGTACTTGCGCTCTACGTGTTATCTCCCACTATGGACTCGTGACCTTTCATGTTTTCCAATATACCGCTATTCAAAATAGCTTTGGGCAAACTAGAAACCACATCTAAGTCCCTCAGGAAGTTCTGGAGCCATACTGACCTTTTAACCGCCTCAGAGGCCGTTATCCTTTCAGTTTCCATGGTAGAGTCCGTAATGCATTGCTGCTTTACATTCTTCCATGTGACTGCTCCACTTCACAGTGAGAACACATAGCCTGACTTCGACTTTCATCTGTCCTTGTTTGATTGGAAATCCAATTCTATGTAATCCAAAGGAAAACAACTTGACTGTTTTGTAACTTAGAACATATTATCTTAGTCCTGTACAGGTGCCTAAATATGTTCTTCACATCAGTCGAGTGATCCTTTCCAGGATTACTATGATATCTCACCCCTATGCCCATAGCATAGTAGATATCAGTCTCGTGTACAGTATTGCATTAAGCTTCCCACCGTCAAGGTGTAGGGAACTGCTTACTTTTCATTTTATCTCCTTGTTGTGTCAAAACACAAAACTTTAGATAAATTATTCCACATCTAAAAGGTGAAAACCTTTCTTGGAATTATGCATGCTAAGACGAGCAAGAATTTTATTTATGTATGAGGCTTTGGATAAGTACTATGTTCTTTTCTGGCGATCCCTTATAACTTTGATGCCAAGAACATTCCTAACTTATCCTAAGTCCTTCATATCGAATTGCTCGGACAACCATCCCTTTATGTCTGATAACATCTTCATATTGTTGCCAATTAGAAGAATGTTGTCTACACAAAGAATGAGATAAACACCACATCTTTTCCGTCACTTCTTTGTTACACACAGGACCCAAACATGCCTTGAAAGAATCCATAAAATGGATTTTCTCATAGATCCGCATGTGTCCAATATCTTTGAAGCTTCCTTCAATCCAAAGATCGATTAAGCTTGCTTACTAAATACTCTTGGCTCTTTTCGATGAATCCCTCTGGCTGTCCCACATAGATGGTCCCGTCAAGACTTCCATTTATGAAATCCGTCTTGACTTCCATCTTTGAATCCAAAGATTCAATCTCAGATTTCATCGCCTTTTGCCAAGACTGAGCATCTTGATCTTTCAGCGTCTCGTCATAGGTCCAGGGTTCGGCTTCATGTTCTCCAGGTAACAAGTCCGAAGACTCACCTATAAACATGAACCTGTTGGGTTGTCTAACAACCCTCCCACTACGACGACGCTCCGGTGTATCTTTAGTGACTAAAGATTATAGTGGTGAACTACTCAGTTTGGCTGGTTCTAAGTCTTGATCAGTCCCTCTAAGCTCATTAAGTATTACTCTACTCTTGGGCTTGTGTTCTTGCATATATAGTCCATGTCTAAGAACCGAACGTTGATGCAATCAACGAATACCTGGTCCTTTGGACTATATTACATATCTCAATTCGTTTTCTTAAGGTATCCTATAAACAGCCGAATATCTGTACAAGTTTCCAAAGGAATCAAGTTCAGGATAAACGCCGCTGTTTCCAAGGCATATCCCAAAACCGAATTATGTAACTCTGAATAACTCATTTTCTACTTTCCCATATCTATAAGAGTCCTATTCCTTCTTACTAACACATCATTTTTGCCGAGGCAGGAATGGTGTAGTCAATTGGGAGTTAATCCCATCTTTTTGATAAATATGCCTTACTCCTCAAAGAGGTCTGCATACATCAGAGCGAATCAACTCTAGTACTTTCTTGGATCTTTGCCCTTTAACCGTAAATGGTTGCTTGGTCATTTAAACTTCCAAGTATGATTCGAAGGTTGGAAGGTCCTTTCCTTCAACCTAGCTGAGTAGTCCATCAGCTTTCACCGTTTGAATCTTACACAAGTTAAAATGATCTAGCATAAGATGCCATAAGTACATTTGATTCATCCTAGAAGGATCTTTACTCTTATTGGGGTTCAACAATGTGTTATTGAATCTGGTGTGTTGCATCGTGGAAGAAAATAGATTTAGTATTAAATTGTTTGTCAATGTACCAGAATAGATTATATCCCTGTTTCCTACTCTGATAGGTATGAAACCATCCAAAGAAACAGAATACCCATTCTAAGCCAATTTAGAAATCCGAAATGAAATTTCTTTCTAAATGCCGGCACATAAAGACAATTTATTAGAACTAAAATCCTACCGTTAAAACATTTAACATCTCCCACTGCAACGACTGTTACCTTAACAGTATTGCCCATGTAGGTTATAACTTCTTCCTTTCTAAGTCTCCGGGTTTCCTGGAATCCCTGCATTTAAGTGCAGACATGATTAGTGGTTCCCGTATCCACACACCAGGTACTGGTGGATAACACTACTAAACATGTTTCGGTGACTAAGGAAGAGTCAAATTCTTGTTGCTTGAGAGGACAATTAAAACTCCCAGTATCCAGACTGCTTACAACGGAAGCACTTGCCCTTTGGGCTTGCTTGTCCCATTCTGTGGTCCAGATATATTAGGCCCAATGGGTTTCCTTCTTTGCTTCTTCTTCCTTTTGCCGCCCGGAGGCCTAGGAAGAGCCAATTTCTCAGCCACAAGTGCTTGAAAGCCCTTAAAGATTCCCTCAGCCGCTTGAAGTTCAATCAGGAGCTCCGTCAATGAATAAGACCTCTTATTCATGTTATAGTTCAGGCGGAACTGCTCAAAACTTCTCGGCAGAGACTGGAGCACAATATCGACTTGGGTTACCCCATTGATAATTGCTCCCATAATCTCTATCTCATTAAGATAGCCCATCATTCTAAGAACGTGATCCCTCACGGGCATTCTTTCCGACATGATGGCCATCATGAGTTGCCTCATTGCATTTTGCCCGGCTGCCCTGTCCTGATAACCAAAAGGCTCCTTGAGGTTAAGCATCATATCATAGGTAATGGTCACGGCTTAATCCCGATGTCGCAGCACATTTGACATGAAAGCCATAATGTAGCTCTGCGTCATCTCATCATCCTTGATCCATTTCCAATGAGCTTCCTTTCCTCAGTAGTGGAATCATCATTTGGCTCAGCAGGTCAATCGACTTGGAGTACATATTTGTACTCCTCTGCAGTTAGGACAATGTCCAAGTTTCTTCTTTAATCCATACAAACAGGTTCATTGAGTTTGTTGACTTTTAATGGGAATAATACCATATTAAAACAAACAATGAGTTTAATTCGATATCATTTCCCTCAAATAATATCATTAAACTACCAATCATTTCCAAAATCCCATCAGACTAGCATGCCACGTTCTTGTGGACGTATACTAATCCAAACGATTTTATAACTGGACTTTTACTTCGGTCGTACATCATTATAGCAGTGACTCCGATGGGGAGGATACTATAAAGCGTACCTAAGTGTGTACCATTTCTCAGCACTAAGTCAACCGCTCGGGAACTACATATCCACCGCAAGCCACGTTCATGTGGACGTTTACGTTGACATGCGGTCCTCCACGACTTTCTATAACTGTCGAGCCTCAATTAATCCCAAAGTTCCGTTTCCATCTAGCAAGCCACGTTAGTGTGGACGTTTACTAAAACAAACAACTTTATTAATTGAATCCCACTTATTTAAATGTCATAGAGTCTCAATTAACCCAAAGTATCGTTTCCATTTAGCAAGCCACGATAGTGTGGACGTTTACTAAAACAAACAACTTTGTTAATTGACTCTTACATTTATTAAATTTCACAATTTTATTAATCAAAGCTTGATATCTCGTAAGTGAAACTCGAAGTTTCTAACCAGCGATCAATCATGCAATTGAGCCCTATCTCTCACAAGGTGAGGGAGCCAATCAGACAATCGATCTAGTCATCGTATGACTCGAAAGTCTCTAATCTGTGTCATCGACATAACCAAGCGCTTTGGCTCCATTCCACTCCCCGGGGTGAGAATGAGTCGAGTTGAAATTAGTCTTTGAAAAACAGATTAGGCACTGCTTTTTGAGAAATATAATTGTTCAATTTTATAAGTGGAATTGAATTCGAATTTTGATCCAGTGATATTCGTGTATCGACTTTATCCGATAGGGAGGATGACACTAAAGCCAACTCGTAAGTCAATACACATCACACTCAAAACAGAGAATGGAGACCTCGAGATTGTTTCCAATCCCTCTCCCACTTAGTATTTTACGATAAGGGATAACATGCATAAAATAATTAAGCATAATAAAAGCACGTAAAACATGTAAAAAGCATTTAACGTGGCCCCGATTATTATGGCCTTAAGTATTCTCCAATGCACGTCTCTTGGAACTTCATCTCGTTGCTCGTCTCGGTCTCGGCCCACCACTGACTCGCTCGAGGGTCAAGAGACGAACTCCTCCCACTGGATCCTCGTCTCGAGCCTCGTTGAGTCGTCCGTGGGGTCGAACGAACCCCAGCCCCGCTGCTGCCCGTCACGAAACACGGGGTGTGCTCGATGGCAGCCCGTTGCCGGTTCGCCCTCCTCGACTCTCGTTCCTCCGGGTTTCGATCTCGTCTCGATCCACCAAAATAGCAAAATTACAAAATACAATCTTACTACTTCCGGCATCGATCCTATACAAGGTGATCGACCCTATACACGTTCCGGATACAACGAAAATTAAATAAACCTAACGACTCAACCCGTCGTTTTTATCTATTACAAACAAGCAACGTTTCCAAAACAAAAACAATCTCGACAAGCCCGAGAGTTTAATCAAACCACAAATTAAAGCACAACATACAATCACAACGTTGACCATAATAACCGGGTTCAACCTGCAACACAAATCGTACGAACAATACAACAAACCGATAAACCAGCTCTGATACCAATTGTTGGAAATCGACTACCCGGGACGAGTCCGTTCGACTACTCGAACATCCGGACAAGCCCAGTCGACCCCTGGCGTCCCTACTGCACTCAGCACGAAGCCCCAGACCCGGTTTACACCCAGCCATCATGCCCAAGGCACAACCGCGCAAAACTGAGGGCTTCTGCCCTGTCTGTCGCCCGACAGGGCTGTGTCGGCCGACAGTTATACATGTCGGCCGACAGCGTCGCTGTTCCAGCAGCGGGTCGCGGCCGTTCGGGCTGTTCTGGCTGTTTTTCTCGATCTGACTACTGTTTCGGCGGTCGGCGACCACCCAGAGGTCCGAGACCATCGTACCTACGCCATCGTACTCGATCGGTGGTTCGTTGTATGATTACGTACGAGATTGGATCGAAACAATGCGGAATAAGGGTTTCGATTCCATACCTTTGTCGCGTGATTCGGAGAAGCCGAATATCCAGAGACCTCGAGTCTTCTAGCGTGTATCCCAGCCCTCGATTCCGGCCGTTGTGTGGGCAACGATCCGCCGGAATTTTTCTCTTCTTCTTCTCTCTCAAACCCAGCGTAAGAATATTATTTTCTGTCTCTCTGAAATATAATTGCGCTAGCTTTTTATTTCTAAAGAAAATTAATTGCGCTAGTCTTTTTATTTCTACAGAAAAATTATTGCGCTAACAATTAATTTTTCTCCGCAAAAATAAAATAGCGGCGTTCTGTAGGTTTAGAGAAGAGAGAAGGAGGATTTATATAGGCCACACTAGGGACCCATAGGCAATTAATTAATTAGGCTTAAATTGCAATTTAATTAACTTGGTGTCCCAAAAGGAAAACCTTAATTAAATTCCACAATTTTATAATTAATTCCACTATAAAATTATAAATGATTTCCCAATTAATTAATTCAAATTATTCCGTCAATAATTTTCCCGCCGTATTACATATGTGATATTTCCCCGTGTTTAAGATATCGCATGTCCACGAATTAATTTTAATTACTAATAATTAAATTAATTCATTTCTTATTATCCGAGACTAGTAACACTCATCCTTATTATCATGCGGAGTAAATCCACCTGCAGGGTTTACATGATAAATTTTATGAGCTCATCTCGGGGACATCATCAACCAATAAATGGGACACGGTTTCCTGTCTATAATCTATAGCATGCCGTGTGTACAATACCGATTCCCAATCTACCGAGAATATTGACTAATCAATTAGTCTCACTCATTGGCACATCACAGAACCGAGCATTGGACACACGCACCTATAATTATATAGGGATTAAGAACTCACATATCCGTAATATCTGAGGTCTAGTTCGATTACTCCGATTAGTACAAATCGAACGCCCTCCCGTGGTCCTGCTCAATACACCAAGTGTACGAGTGTAACATAATAGTCAAGACCAACTATTACCCAGTCACACTACAACGTACCGATGGATTGTCCCTGTCCATCTAAGTCGTGAGCTACTGTTCGATAGTATACGAGTGACCGATAGTATGATCTTCCACGTGTCTCCTCACGCCATACTATCTACAACGTATATATATCAAGGAGTATTGCAATAAATGCAATCATGCTTAAATTATGTATAGACTAAGGCATAGATAAGGAGTTCCGTATTTGCACTAAACTAGACATTTAGAATACAACTCCATCAGTTCTTGATTATTAAACTCCCGAACATGTCGAGATTCGTTTTATGTGTGGTGAATGCTTGTAATAGTAAAAATTCGGGGGTTGACCGAATTTAGATTTATTATTATTGTTCTTTTATTTCCGGAAATTGTATAGGGTCGATTTCATGTATAGAATCGATACCGGATAGTATAGAATTTATTTTGTAATTTATTCTATGTTGGATCGAGGACGAAACGACCGCCGGAGAAGACATAAGACGGAGGTGACGAAAGAGAGGGATTAGGGCTAGGATCGACCAACCCCATGGTCGATCCATGAGGATCGATCGACCCTAGCATGGAGGGGCCACCGGCAACGTTGGCCGGCCACCTCCTAGGGCTTGGGTCGATGTGGGGGGGTGCGGGGATCCCCACCCCGTGCTTCTCCTACCGAGATCCGACTTTCCATAATTAAATCGGTTTTCCTATTTTGATTATTCCTATTTTTGGGAATATTCATGGAATAGGAAAAGAATTAATTTGGTATTATTAAATTTATTTTCCTAAATGTATTATTCCTATTGTTGGGAATATTCATGGATTAGGAATAAATAAATTTGGAAAGTTTAGGAGTCCTAAATTATTTTATTTCCTTATTCCATTTTGGAAATCTTCTAGAATATTCCAAGTGGGTCTTGGATAGGATTCTAGAGATTTAATGGAGTAGAAAAGGAAAATAAGAATAATAAAAATATTAATAATATTTAATTTTATTTTTGATATATTCGATTGACTTAATTTTCGAATTAAGTAACTTTTGGATTAATTGAAAATAAATAGATTTAAATATTGGAATTAATATTCCCGTCACATGGAGCATTCAAGAACGAAGACTGAAGACTAGAAGATGCGTACGGTGATGGAATAAAGCCATAATAGTCGGAAAATAATATTCTAGTATTATTTTGATTATGTGATAATATTCTATGTGCTTTATTTCATGTATGCATGCTTATGTGTATTTATTGATGCATTAGATAGCGTATCCCTTATTGTAAAAAGCTAAGTGGGAGAGGGATTGGAAACAATCCCATAGTCTCCATTGTTGTTCTCTTGGTGACTTTTATGAACTTTCGATGTTCGTATAGACAAGTCATTGGAGGAGAATTCTTGTAATTCCTTTTACAAGAGACATTGATTAAGTTTATCAAACAATGCCTAATTTATCTTTCCAAAACTGATTTCAAGTCGACTCATTCTCACCACGGGGAGTGGAATGGATCCAAAGCCACTTGGTCATGTCGAGGACACAAATTAGAGATTTTTGTACCATTCTTTTGAAGTTGGAACGACTGTCTGCTCGGCTCCCTCATTTATGAGAGATAGGGTTGTTCGCATGGTGAATCACTGGTAAGAAACTTCGAGTTTCACTTATGATTCTCCACGTCTTGATCTGCAAGATTAAATGAATCAAGTAATTGGATGTCAATTGTAAAAGTCTTTTGGTGTAGTAAACGTCCACACTATCGTGGCTTGCTGCACTGAATGGGATTTTGGAACAATTAATGTAGACAGTTTTAGAAGGGAGTGAAGGAACCGTGTGTTAGCGTAAAAGTCCACAATATCGTGGCTTGCGGTGATATGCGAGTCCCAAACGAACTTCTTGGTACTGAGTAATGGTTTACACTTAGGTACGCTTCATAGTATCCTTCCCATCGAAGTAACGCTATTGATGATGTACGACCGAAGCAAATCTAATTGCTAAATCATTTGGGTAGGTAAACGTCCACATTATCGTGGCTTACCATATCTGATGGGATTTTAGATGCGGTTAGTGATTTAATGATATTATTTGAGGGAGATAATATCGGAGATTAAATCGATTGTTTGTATTATGTGCTTATAGGTTAGAAATGTCTTTGCCCTACTATGTGATATATGATAAGGCGTTTATACTCACTGACCCTTAGAATGTTTATTGGAATCGAAATCTGGACAATGTCCTAACTGTTGAGAAGTACAAGTATGTACTTCGTGTTCTTTGTCCTCCCGTGTCAAGAAATGGTTTTGAACCTATGAACGGGTAGATGGAAAAGAAGAAGCAAGATACGGAAACCCAGTGGTCCTAGTTTTGAACCACGAGAATGGGTAAAGTATGCCGCAAGGCAAGAACTTCCGTTGCAAGCAGTCTGGGCACTGGAAGTCCGGTTGTCATCTCATAAAAACAAGGAGTGAACTTTTCCATAGTCATTGATACATTTTCAATGGTGATATCTACCGGCACCTGGTGTGTAGTGTTGGAGTTGTGTACTTAATGGTACTATTCTCGGATATAAGAGATGAATAAATTAATTAGCAATAAATTAATTTTATTCATGGATATTTATATCTTAAATACACGGAATAAATAATACTGCCGGAGAAATATTATTTGATATAATATGGTTTAATATTGGGAGTGCAATTAATTTATATAGTGGAAAATAAATTAATTAATATTGATAAGGATTAATAGACTTGGGCTTGGGCTCAATTTAATCTTCAATATTGGAAGCCCAATATTCCACCTCCTTTTGATCCCCTACGTAGCCTATAAAAGCACTACATGGCCTTCATAATTCACACACATCATAAGACAAGAATATCATACTTGATATTTCTTGAGAGTTGAAGGAGATCCATAGGAGTTCGATAGATCATCGCCCACACGACGTTCGGACGAGGTGCAAGGAATACGTAGGAAGATTCGAAGGTCTTCAACGTTTTGATTTCGTTTCTCCGCACAACGAATCGAGGTACAAAATCATAAACTCCTTCTATGATTTTATGTGATATAATTGTGATATATACATGAACGCACGATCCGGGAAAAACGACGAACCTCGGGGACGGGGATTCGATATCCCCGGCGAAGATTGAGAGAACCCTCGGCTTGAAGCCGAGGGGGCGATCGAACCCTAGGGTTCGATCGCGGCGCGCGGACGGAGGGAGCCCCGGCTGGACGCCGAGGCAAGCGATCGACCATGGGTCGATCGCGGGGAGACCGCCGTGGGCTGGTGCCACGGCAGCTGGTCCCCCCAGCCCTCGACCGGCGGCCAGGCGCACGGGAGGAGCCCCGGCTGGAGCCGGGGCATGCGATCGACCGCGAGGTTGATCGCGGGGAAATCCGCGGCTGGGAGCCGCGGCAGGTCAGCTGGGGGCTGACCTGTTGGAATAGGTGACCGGCGAGCCAACGGTTGGCCGAGCGGTTAACCGTATTCCGTTATATAACGGTTTATTTCGTTAATTAATGAAACCTATATTAATGGCATATACTATATCTGCTCCCAATGTTGAATCATAGATATAGTCCTGTACAGTTACACATGTTGTATGAATTCGGTTTTGTGGAAACCGAGAGATAATTCTGTTAACACAACGTAACTGGTCAAACTCAGTTCCTAGTCGATGGGTTACGCCAATAACAAGGATACCCGGCCTTTCCCCCTTGAGACTAGCACTTAGTGTATGTGGGCTAATCTCGAGCCTCGGTGTTGGGACATCGACATACTTGAGTGGGTGCTCACTGTTGATGAGTTCTCTGAACCCCCTCTCCCTGGAATCTCTAAGTGGTTATCACTGATCGAGTAGAGAATTCCATAATATAGTTGTACACAATTAATCCTTAAGACCCAGACATCACCGTGACTTCATCAGAGGACTAGCTGTATCGTGACGTGTCTCTGATTCCCTGGAAAGGGAGTAAGTCGAAAAAGGAGACAATTTTCGTGCAGTTCGAAATCTGATGTGAAGTCTGTGCATGGTAGTAGGGGATCTGATCGCTTGATATAGATCATGGATGTCCTGTGTGTTCTGATGGTTCGTAGTCCCGGAATCTCTGGCTAGAGTTGAATAGTGAGGTGATTAGAGAAATGTGTTTCTCTGAATCAATCACAAATGGATTTTACGAAACCTAGAACGTACGCACAGTTATCAAACTCAACAAGAGATCTCGATTAACCAATATCTCTAGTTTGATCGGGACATTTGTATCGGAGGGATCGTACTGTACGCTAACTATATTACACGGTTCTTGCAGGCACTTCATTTGTATCTAGGGAATTAGTGAAGCGTGGCTGCTAGACGCTCGTCACTGATTCGTTGGGCACCGACTTGTTCGGAGATTAAATAATATGATTATTAATCTAAAACTCTTGGGAGTAGTTGAAATAAGAACAATATGTTGTTCGAATCACAATATGTTGTGAGCCCACGGCTAGTTATACACCTGAACCATTGAGGGTCACATTCTCTTGTAAACCGATCCTTGAATACGATCATGTATTAATTAACTGTTAATTAAGTACATATAGTCGGAGGTCAATATGATTGAATCCGAGATTCATAATTGTGATTATGAGTTGGAAATAATAATGAGCTAAAGAAAACGGACACGATGGTGTACACTTTCTATTTTGGGAAATTTCCCGATTTAGCAGTACCCCTGAAATGGGCTTTCCGATTTTGTGAAATTGGAAATTTTTATTCTTGTCTCATATTGATGAGAAAATTAAAACGAGAAAGAAAATATAATCGTTATATTTTTCGGAGATGAAATTGATTGTCAATTTTGGAGAAACGTATTGACGGCTAATGTATTGGGCTGGCTAGGGTTAATGGATCCGATCCATTAGGGTTTGAGCCCAACAAGCTCCTTTCTTCACCTATAAAAGGAGCTCCATAGGCATGAGAATAAACACACCAAAGTGAAGAGCTCAAAACCCTAGCCTCACTTTCTCTCCTCTCCTTCTCCCTCTCGTCCGCCCCCTCGGCTCCTCCCTCGGAGGACCGCCGAAAACCGGAGCCGCCGCCCGCCGCCGCCTAGTGCCGCCCCCGGCAGCCGCCTCCCCTCGCCGGAATCCGATTCCGGCACCGTTTTTCCGGCCCGTTTTTCCCGTCGTATTCTCCCTTACGTGTTTCTAGTGCAATACGTAAGTTGGATTACCTATACGAGGTGAAACCTGATTAGACGAGAGACGCCGAAGGAACGCCCGAGCACAGCCCGAGTCGCGCCCGTGCGCTCCAGCCGTGACACACGAGTCCAGCCGAGAGCCCCGCCACTCGCCCGGCTCTCCCCGCACACGACCCGTGCCGTCCCCGCGTCGCATCCGCGCGACTTCCGACGAACCTCGTTTCGTCCGATGAATCCCTGAGGTACTTACGATTAAATTTAGATTTAATTGTTTGCGCTATGTACTGTTAATGTTTGCGCTATGAGATTTTTAATTGATATAGAAAAATTAATTGTGATTAATTTAAATGTCAATTAAATTCAAATTTATTCGAATTAAATAATATGATTATCTTAATTGTCAATTTGACGCAAACTGATTATGTGTACATGTTTACGTAATTAATTATATATGTATAATTAATTAATTTGATTAATTTAATTGCACAATTCAAGTTGATTAGAATTAAATAAAATGATTATGTTAATTGTCAATCTGATGCAAATTAATTATGTGCGGATGTTTACATAAACTCAAGTTGATTAGAATTAAATAATAAGATTATGTTAATTGTCAATTTGACGCAAATTAATTATGTCTGTATGTTTACATTATTAATTGTAATATATTAATATGATTAATATAATATACTAATATGATTAATATAATTGCGCTAGAAGTAATTATTTTATATGATAATATAATTGCGCTAGAAATAATTAATTTATATGATAAATTTAATTGCGCTAGATTTAATTTATATAGTATGGGATGCATGAATTAAATATTTAATTATTTGATAATTAAATTAAATGGTGGATTATTTATTCTAATTAGATTTGAATTAAGTCAATTAATGCATGTAATATTGAAAATATGATTTTCAATAAAATAAAATAAATATAATGTAAAATGTTTACATTAATGAAAAACGGTTTTTCATAAAAATTTTTGTTTTCCGCTGCGTATACATGCACGATCCCCAACAGTGGTATCAGAGCGTAGGTTCTGAAATTGATTAATTGTCTATGAATATAATCGCCTTAAGCAATGCTGTTTGTTGAATTGATTGATTTAATATTGTTTAATTGGGACTTAGTTGTTTCTATTAAGATATTTATTTTTATCTAATAGATTGAAACAATGCCTAATTTGTTATCAAGTAACAATTCAATGTCCAACATGAATGCACCTCGGGGAGTGATTCTGTTGGAAATCGACTACCCGGGATGCGTTCGTTCGATCACTCGAACATCCGAACGATCCCAGTCGACCTCCAGGTCCGTTACTCCGTTCACGTGCCCAGCCCGTGCCCCGATTCACGCCCAGCCATTGCCCCGAAGGACAACCGCGCGAGCCGGAGCGGGCTGCCCGAAAAACAGCGAAACGGCGGTCGCCGTTTGTCCTTCTGCAGCGCGACCTGCTGTTCCGGGCTCGTTTCCGGGTCGTTTTTCCTCTTCCGACTACCGATCCGGAGGTCCTAGAACCCCCAGTAGTCGAGGAATACAGCCCACGACCCCGGAACCCGATCTTCGTTCATGTATGATTAACGAGATAAATTGAGATAGAATAAATGCGGAATTAGGTTTTCGATTTCTTATACCTTTGATGCGTGATTCGGAGAAGCCGAATAGGCGAACACCCTGAGATCTTCTAGTGTGTATCCTAGCCCTCGACGCCGGACGTTGTGTGGGCAACGATCCACCGGAGTCTTCTCTTCTTCTTCTCTCTCAAACCCTCTTTTTCACGTTTTAATTATTCTGTCTCCAGAAATATATTTGCGCTAGCAAATTAATTTCTACAGAAATAATTATTCTGTCTCCAGAAATATATTTGCGCTAGCAAATTAATTTCTACAGAAATAAAAACATTGCGCTAATCTAAATTAATTAAGCAGAGAAGAAAATAATTGCGCTAACAAAATAATTTCTCCACAGAATTAATTATAGCGGCGTTTCGTAGGTTAAGAGAAGAGAGATTGAGGGGTATATATAGGCCACACTAGGGACCTTAGGACAATTAATTAATTAGGCTAAATTGTAATTTAATTAAACCGGTGTCCTTAAAAGAAAACCTTTAATTAAATCCAATTTTAATTATAATTAATTCCACTATAAAATTATAATTGAATTCCCAATTAATTAATCTATATTATTTTACCAATAATATTTCCGCCGAAATTACATATACGACTTTCCCCGTGTTTAAGATATCGAACGTCCACGAATTTATTTAATTACTAACAATTAAATTAATTCGTTTCTTATTATCCGAGACTAGTACCACTCATCCTTATTATCATGTGGAACGAATCCACCTGCAGGGTTTACATGATAAACTTTATGAGCTCATCTCGGGGACGTCATCAACCCGATAAACGGGACACGGTTTCCTGTCTATAATCTATAGCATGCCGTGCGTACAATTACGATTCCCAATTTACCGAGAATCTCGACTAATCATTTAGTCTCACTCATTGGCAAGTCAAAGAACCGAGAATTGGACACACGCACCTATAATTATATAGGGATTAAGAATTCGTATATCCGTAATATCTGAGGTCTAGTTCGATTACTGCGATTAGTATAAATCGAACGCCCTCCCGTGGTCCTGCTCAATACACCAAGTGTACGAGTGTAACATGATAGTCAAGACCGACTATCTACCAGTCACACTACGACGTACCGATGGATTGTCCCTGTCCATCTAAGTCGTGAGCTACTGTTCGATAGTATACGAGTAACCGACAGTATGATCTTCCGCGTGTCTCCTCACGCCATACTGTCTACAACGTATACATCAAGGACTATTGCATTAAATGCAATCATGTTTGAATCATATCTTGAACTAAGGTATAGATAAGGAGTTCCGTATTTGCACTAAACTAGACATTTAGAATACAACTCCATCAGATTCATCTAGACTTGTTTTTGTTAAAACAAATTAGAGACATCGAGCCATTTGATGGCATGATTCGATGGTCTGCTCGGCTCCCCCATTTATGGGAGATAGGGTCGCTCGCATGATGAATCGCTGGTTAGAAACCTCGAGTTTCACTTACGAGACATCACGTTTTGATTATTAAGATATTAATAAATTGAAATAGAAAGGAAGTATCAATATTTAATTTAGTGAAATTATTTATTGACCAATTAAATAATTGATTTAAATATTCGATCAACAAGGTGATAGATTAATTATTTGATTTAATTGTTAAATCAAGTTAATTAATAGAGCACCATTTAATTTGCATACCTCGTTTTAATTGTGATTAAATGCTATGTGAATTATGTGAGATATATATATTGTGATATATGTTATGATCGTATGTGCTCGTTAGGATGACCTATAGAGGACATAGTTGTTAAGAATCAACAATCGTGTTTTGGTTGTTTTTGTACTTGTCGGTAGTATTTGCTGGTAATTGAGGGTTTTGATAAACAACACAAAATATAAATATGTTATAGGTAAGAAAGCAAGAGGTTTGAGTTAAAATGCAGAAATCATAAGTAGAACATGGATGCTCAAGGCACCTCTTAATTCATATATTCATACTTAGAAATCATATTAAAATACAAAGTTTTGCATGTCCTTTCTCTCCTTTAACACCCTATATTTATACTAACCCATGCATGGCTAGATTATGCCACCTAATGCCCACTTATCAGCTCCTGATTGGACCTCAACTCCACTAATATCCAGCATTAAAAACCCACTTAACTCTAAACAAAGACTTTATCCTCTGCTCCCGTCAAATGTCTTTTGACCACCTGTTGACTCTGACACCTCCCCCACGGATATTCCCGTGTAATAAGTCTGACACTACCGAGCGGTCGTTCCCGTCCAAGCTCTTTTCTGACTTCCGCTGGTTGCCTTTCTAGGTCTTTTTCCATAGATTAATTCTGACTTGCACATCTGATGACGTGGCTACCTCATTGTTGACACGTGTCGGTGACCGTTTTATCGGGTATAACATAGGCCCCCAGGAAAATTGGAGTTTTCAACTTCGATTTCCCTGAAGATTGTGTTTGAATACCTCGGTCTGCACGCCTTGGAATCTGCATTCTGACTTTCTGTCGGCGGTTGACTCTTCATTTAATGTTGTTTTTACGCCTTTAAAGGCTCTTCATGTAGTATTACGCCTTCATATCATGGCTTTTACTTGGAATAGAGAAGTGTACCCGAATAATATCACGAGTTTCTCCTTCCGGATCAGAAATCGGTTGATGAAGGCTAAGCTGCCTTTGTCTTTATCTTTTTCACAGAAGTTTCCGGAGCTTGCTGGACAGGATGTCGCTTTGGTAGATGCTTTTGAAAGAATCTGGACGGTGAAAGTGGAGAAGGATGGTCGGCGGCTGGTACTGACTGACGGTTGGAGTAAGTTTTGTGAGCGACGGTTGGTTTCAGTGAGCGGAATCATCTTTCTGGAGTTGCGTGGGCAAAAGTCTTTCAGCATTGGTGTATTTGGAAAGGATGGAGAGGAGATCATTGATCTGGGAACTGATTCTGAAGATAGCTCTATCAATTCTGAGCTGGAAAATTCTCCTGCAAAAGATAACTGGGATTTCTTTTCCCCGTGAAATCTATTCGAGAAGTATTTTTGGAATTTTCTTATGTAAGATTACCTTTCCTGGGTTTATCTCCCAGGTTTCTTTTCTTGGGATTTTTCCCGGTGAAATAAATCAGAGTTTCGATCCTTAAAGGATTCTATGTATTTATATGGATGAGATAAGTATTCTGATACTTATCCATTAATAACCGCAATAAAATAATAATAAATTTGAAAAATAGGGTAACTTTTTCAACTTACCTTGTCAGGAGATGATTGCCACGTGGCATTATCCTGGCCAAGTATTTTTAGGGTTTGATGGGTAGTGGAGACGTA
Organism: Euphrasia confusa; assembly: GCA_954870475.1. Taxonomy (NCBI): domain Eukaryota; kingdom Viridiplantae; phylum Streptophyta; class Magnoliopsida; order Lamiales; family Orobanchaceae; genus Euphrasia; species Euphrasia confusa. Next base: position 47,258,478 of record OX940953.1, on the reverse strand, counting down.
CTTGAGTGCGTTTTTCCTCGGTAACTGCTATCTCTTCCCCTCCTTCAATCCTCACCGTTGGATGGAAAAACGGCAGAAATTTGATTTTCGAAATCAATAAACATATAGGAGTTGAGAATTTTGAAATTCACTCCAAGTTTTTGACCTTTCAGATCCAGAATTAGGTAAGAACTTTCTTTCTTTCTCTGTAATTTTTCTTTGTTTATTTACTGTGTAAATTCTTTTTTACCAACCCGACAATATGCCGAAAATCTCCAAAGTCGTTCGACCAAAAATCGAAGCACCAGAAGTTCTTCTCGCCCGTCAATACAAAAAATTTATGGAAGAGGCCGCGCCGGCGCTGCCGGCGTTCCGTTTAGATGAATTGGAGGAGGCCCACCCTTACGTACCTGTCGAGAGGGTCGTCACAGCGGTTCAACCAGACCCGAACCATCAGGAGTGGGGTGCACACGGCCGAGAAAGCACGGTGACGGCGGCGCAACTAGCCGACTGGAGGGACGATTGGCGGATTCCCTACAACGTGCATTTGCATGCGCCAGAAGAGGGTGAATCCGCCTGTTGTCCACCTCCGGGCATGGTGGCCATCGGCGTCGACGCAATGGATCAAGGGCTGCGGTTTCCCCTGCATCCTTCGGTTTCAGGCTTATTGAACCGGTGGGGTTTGGCTCCGCATCAGATTCATCCGAATGGATGGGCACAGATCTATGGAGTTTTGACTGTATTGGGGCAAGTGGGACTCTCTCGACCCATTTCTGGGGATGAGTTCCATCTTTTCTTCAGTCCAGTCAACTTCAACAAGAATTCGCTGGGAGACTATACCGTCCGCCACAGGAAATATATGTTGAAAATTCGAGAGCCTGAGGAGAAAGATCCGACTTGTTGGGATAGATGGTTTTTTGTTTCGGGGAGATGGAGGACTCAGACCCGGGAAGGGGAGATCGCCATCCCCCTTACTTATGGTGTTAAGGAAGAAAGTAAGCATTTAAAGTTTTAATATTTTACAGTTTAACTGATCTAAACTCGTTGGTATTTTGTAGGTGCGCGGCTTAAGCGGGCGACCTGCTCCTTCCCGTGGGATTTGGAGACTGCAAATCTTTTGGCACAGTGTATTCCGGCCGAAGAAAGAGATTCAGATTATCTGAACGACGATAGCATTCGTGACGCAGCAGGCTTGTTTTGCCCTCCGTTCGTTGAGGATCAACCCTGTTTTGGTATTTTTCCTCTATTTTTTATAGATTTATTTTATTTCCTGGGAGTATATTTCCCGGGGGAAATTATAACATTTTTGTCGGGAGTAATTGTATTACTTTTCCCGTGCAGAGTTTTTCTCTACTGTTTTTGAATTGAAACCTACCGAGATGGCAGACAACAAACTATTTGATCGCCTGGGACTCCCAAACCCAGCCCTGGCCGCTAAGGCTCGTAGGGCCAAAACCAGTTCCACCAGTGTTGGTGGACGGGGATCTGCAAAAACTCGGGGCGGCACACCTGGCGCTCCGGCTTCCCGTACCAGATCCCACACGGTTTCGGCTCAGGGCGGTGAGACAGATCCTCTGGGGATTATGGATGTTGTGGATTCGTACAAGGAGGGCTCCCAGCCATCAGACGTGGTGATGACTGATGCCACTCCAAGTCATAGCTTACCCCCTTCTGGGTCATCAACTCTTTTGCAAGTTAAGCTCGAGGGCGACAAGAAAAGGAAAAAGATTGATGAGGGCATTATTGAGGTGACAGATTCCCCCCCTCGTGCTGACAAAAATCAGTCTGTTTTTGGAGTTGAAAAAATACTTTTCACCAAGTAAGTTTTTGTTCATTTACACACTTATCACTTTACATGGTTCACTCAATTAACTCTTCAGTTTTATTTCTTGGTAGGTTTTCCCAGGAGAAACTCCCCTCAGCTCTGCTTCCCTTCTTCTCTGGAAAAGGCCCCATTGACCCTGTCACTACCCTGGGCAATCCAGTAGGTGACTCAATTGATGCTGTTGGTAGGTGCTGGACTTCAGAGCTCAATGATATGATGGACCATGAGGAGCATGCCTTTTCCCTGGCCCTAAAATTGGCCAGTCAAAGTGCAGTTGCCATTTCTGGGGCTCACAACATGGCCGAAAAGATCAGAGCTGAAGTGTCCAAGCTCAAAACTACCAGCAGCAAGCAAGAGGCACAGGTACAGGAGCTCAAAGCGGCATACACTGCCACTGCAGGGGACAGGGATAGGTGGAAGAAGGCTGCTGATATTGCACGGGCTGAGGTAGGGAAGCTGAAGTCTGAGATGCAGGAGGCCTTGAAGACCATAAAAGAAAAAGAAGAAGAGATTGAGGATGCCCAGGACAGCTTTACCAGGGAGAAGAAAGAGCTCAAAGAGGAGGCGGCCAAAATTACCAGGGAGCTGAAACAGGCCAAAGATGACTTTGGACAATCCATGGGGAGGGTCTCAGAGCTTGAAGCCCTGTTAGATTCTCCTGCTCACAATCCCCGGGTATTGGCTGACCTACTCTATGTTACTGCTTATGCTGATCTCATCAGGTCTGCAGCAAAGGAGAAGAATGATGGGGCCAGGGACTATGGTTTACAACTTCTCAAAGCTCACATGCAAGGGTGTACTCTGGATTCCAGAGTTCCACAGCCCTTTATGGATCTGGAAGTTGTCCACGGCATAGATATGAAATGGTGGCCCACATACAGTCTTCTCTCAATGCCTGGTGATCCTGCTAAAGCCCCTGTAGAAGCGTCTGATGATGAAGGTGTTGATGAAGGGGAGGAGATGGATACTCTTGGTGTCGGGCCTGATGGCAAGCCAAAAGATTCCCTCACGACTCCCCCAGGTGATGGTGGTTCTACCTCCTGAGTATAATTGCTCAGGAGTCTGCAAAAATTTGATGACTACCCTGAGTGTGAAAAGCTCAGGGATTTTAATCTTTATTTTCTGTTCAGTTTGGGCTTAATTGCCAAAAACAATATTTGCTTATTTTGCATTTGGATTATACAGGCAGTTTTTGCCTAGAACAAGTATTTATATTTTGCTGGTGTGTAATAACTTAGTAAGTTATTTTTGGATATTATCCTTTGGGTCTTACTCATGGCCCTTCCACCGTTTTATTCAGGTTTCTTTTTACCATAATTATCTATGATTTTGACAAGTCAGTTTTAGCTTGTTTGGTGAATCGTAATTCTTTGTGAATAGATAACTTTTGGCTCAGACCCAAGTTTTTATTTAAAACTTTGTTGGGAGTCTTTGTGAGTTCTTTGTCTTTGCAAAAGTGATTTTCGGATTTTAGTTACCTCTTGGAATTCTCTCTGATTCTAAGTAACATTTTTCTCCTCCATCTCTCCTTTTACAAAGACTGACCGATCCTGTGGTTTGTTCTTTATGAATACCTCTTAGGATTTTCTTCGGACCTATTTCTTCTTCCCGAGCGATTCTTGAGTTTCTTTTACTCTGTTGAATCCGTACGCAGAAAGAAGTGTTCGGCCCCACAATCTATAGATTTTTGGGTCTTTACCGAACCTTAGTATTCTCTTATGAATACTCAATATTTCTTATTTTTACCGGGAAATTTATTTCTTTCCCGGGGTAATATTTTTCCTTTGTACTAGACAAAGTATAACTTTTTAGAACCCATATAGGTATTTTCGATAAATACTGAGAAACATTATAAAAGTGATAAAAGGTTTTTACAAAAATAATATCTTTACAAAAAGCAAAGATTAACCTTTTAATGATAAAATTTCTTTAGGTGCAACGCATTCCACCGATACTGATCTTTGGTCCCGTCGAGAAGCTCTAACTCGTACGCTCCGTTCTGGAGGCAGTGGCTTACTCTAAACGGTCCCTCCCAGTTCGGCCCCAGTGCTCCCTGGTGCGTTCCTAAGATTTTCTTCAGCACCAAGTCTCCTTTTTGGAACTCTCGTGCCTTTACTTTTGAATTGAATAATTTTGCAATTCTTTGTTTATTCATAGCATTTAGAGAATCGGAAGCTAACCTTCTTTCTTCAAGAAGATCCAACTCTTTCCGGATGGTTAGTTCATTTTCCGGGGAAATCTCCTGAGCGGTCCGGTGTGATAACACCGTTATTTCCGCTGGTATTACTGCTTCCGTTCCAAAAGCCAAAGAGTAGGGGGTTTCTCCAGTGGCATTTCTAGCTGTGGTACGATATGACCACAGAACCTCTGGAAGTTCATCCGCCCACTTTCCTTTGCGACTTTCCAATTTTGATTTGATGGTATGTTTTAATATTTTATTTACTGCTTCAACCTGACCATTCGTCTGGGGGTGGTAAGGAGTAGAGAATAGCCTTCTAATTTTCCATTTCTCACAGAATTCTTCCACCTCAGCCCCATCGAATTGTTTTCCGTTGTCGGAGATGATTGTCTCGGGCAAACCAAATCGACATATAATGTTTTTCCATATGAACTTGATAACCTGCGGTTGATCAATTTTGTTCAATGGTTCTGCTTCGACCCATTTAGTAAAATAGTCGACTGCTACAATAGCATATTTTACTCCGCCCCGTGCGGTTGCCAGTGGTCCGATCAGATCGATACCCCACCGAGCAAATGGCCACGGGCTGTAAATGGATTTCAGGGCTTCTGGGGAAATTCGGATGTTAGGCCCATGCGTCTGGCATTTGACACATTTACGTGCGTATCCGACTGTGTCCTTTCTCAGGCTTGGCTAGTAAAATCCTTGCCCCATGGTTTTATGTGCTAGGGATCTTCCCCCCCGCATCGTTTCCACACACACCCTCGTGTATTTCTTCCAGGATTTTAAATCCTTCTTCCTTCGACACACATTTCAGTAGTGGAAGGGAATAACTTCTTCGGTAAAGTTGTGTATCTATTAAAGTATACTTTTCCGCTCGGGAGCGAAGTTGTTTTGCTTCAGTTTTATCTGATGGTACTTCCCCGGTATCTATGTACCGTTGAATGGGAATCCGCCAGTCTTCTCCGGCCCCAGCGAGTATTTGCATTTGCATTTCTCTTTGTTCTATTGATGGGGACATTAATTTTGTTAACACAATATTTGAGAAGTCTGCTGATCCTTCAGCTGATGCTAACTTTGACAGGGCGTCTGCTTGTGAATTGTGTTCCCGTGGGATTTGTTCGATTAGAACTTCAGGGATTTTTTCACAAAGTTCCCATACCAATTTTAGGTACTTTATCATTTGTTCCCCTCTGGCCTCGTAGTCCCCACTTACATGGTTTACTACTAGCTGAGAGTCCATAAACACATGGAGTTTCCTGGCCCCAACGGCTATAGCTAATTCCAACCCAGAAATGAGAGCTTCGTACTCTGCTTCATTGTTCGATGTGGGGAATTCAAACTTTACCGCATGGGTTACTGAGTCCCCGTCAGGACTGAGTAATACCACCCCTGCCCCCGAGCACGCGGTGGTAGATGATCCATCTACGAACAGCTGCCAGGCGCGTGCTTGATTCTGGGATTTCTCAGGGAAAGTTAATTCCACAATAAAATCTGCCAGGGCTTGTGCTTTAATTGCTGTCCTCGGGGCGAAAGTTATGTCATATTGACTAATTTCTAACGCCCACCGCAGGAGTCTCCCGGAGATATCTGACCGGTGCAATACTTGCCTTAAAGGCATAGCAGTCAAAACTTCGACGGGGTGCTCAAATAAGTACGCCCGGAGTTTTCTTATTGACACTATCAAAGCAAATGTTAATTTCTCCAGTGGAGTGTATTTAATTTCTGCTTCATGTAATACTTGACTCACGAAATAAATCGGAAAGTGTTGGATTCCTTCCGCTCTTGCCAAGACTGCACTGATGGCATGCTCTGAGGCGGCTAGGTATAAATACAATTTTTCTCCTGGTTTAGGTGCCACAACTACTTTCGGATGGGATAAGTATTCTTTTATCCGTACAAAAGCTTGTTGGGCCTCTTTTTTCCAGTGAAATTCCTGTCCTTTGATGGAAGAAAAGAACGGTCGAGTTTTATCTCCCAGGCAAGAAATGTATCTGTTCAGGGCGGCGAGGCGACCCGTGAGTCGTTGTACGCCTTTTACGTCCCGGGGCTCTTGCATGTCCAAGATAGCTTGGATTTTGGTAGGGTTGGGCTCAATGCCTTTCTCGCTAACCACATGCCCCAGGATCATCCCTTTCTTGATTCCGAAATTACATTTCTTGGGGTTCAATTTCATATTATATTGCCCCAGAATTTTGAAAACTTCTTCGAGGTCTTTGACATGATCTGATTCGTTTTTACTTTTTACAATAATATCATCAATGTACACTTCCATTGTTCTACCAATTAATTCAGAAAACATTTGATTTACCAACCTTTGATAGGTGGCCCCTGCATTCTTCAGGCCAAAAGGCATTCTTTCCCAGCAATAGATCCCTTTCTCGGAGTAGAAAGCCGTATGTTCAACATCATCCGGATGCATTGGAATTTGGTGGTATCCGGCCTTGGCGTCCAGTGTTGAGAATATCGCATGACCTGTCAAATTATCAACCACATGGTCGATATGCGGCATGGGAAAAAGGTCTTTCGGGCAAGCATTATTTAGGTCTGTGAAATCTATACACAAACGCCATGCCCCGGCCGTTTTTGTCACCATTACTGCATTGGATAGCCAAGTGACATCACTCGAAGCTTTCCTGACCAGTTTATTTTCAATTAATTTATCTACTTCCCCGGCGAGTGCCTGGCACTTCTCGGGGCCCATTTTTCTGCGCTTTTGCGCGATTGGTTTCTTGCAGGGATCTATTTTCAACCGGTGGCAGGCATGTTTAGGGTCTATCTTTCCTAAATCGGCACTGGACCATGAGAAAGTAGAGATGTTCTCTTTAAGGAAATTTATAATCCCGATCCGGGTATTTGATTCCATGTGAGATCCCACAAGTATTTGCTTTTCAGCTTGCTCTGGATCTACAATTATAGAGTCCAGAGTTTCAACCATTTCCACAACGGGTGCTTTTTTGTGTTGATATCCTCCCCGTGAGCCCCAATCCTCTAAGTTCGCTTTGGGTTTAGGCTGTTTTTCCCCAGGAGATGCTAAGTTCTCACTGGGTTTTTCTTTGGGAAATTTATTCATGTCATCCGAGGGGATCTGAAGAACTTCTCCCCGCGGGTTTTTCCCGGGAGAGCTCATTCCTTCCTCGGGTATTTTAATGATATCTTTTATGTGATGAATTTGTTTTACATTGCTTTCCTCCAAATTGATTTGGGGAATGTTAGCTTTTTCTCTGATTTTAGTTTTATCAAGATCGCGAAAATACATCAAAGTCTTCTTAGCCATTACTAGATCCCCCTTAACGGTGCCAACTGCACCGGAGGGTGTTGGAAACTTGATACAGTAGTAATAGGACGAGGCGACTGCTTCAAAAGCGTCCAGAAAGGGCCTGCCTAACAAAGCATTATAGCCACTAACCTTATCCACTATTACAAACTTAAGATTCCTAACCATCATGACTTCTGGGTTCTTCGCGTCCATCATTTCTACCGGGAGAATGATTTCTCCGTAGGGAATGACTACATCGTCACCAAAACCTTTTAACACCATATCGCACGGGTTGACATAGCGCGCTAGCTTCCCCATCAGATCTAGGGTCTTCTTATACAGAATATTGAGATGCGCGCCATTGTCCACCAGCGTGCGAGACACGTCCAGGCCGAGGATTCTTGCTTTTATCACTAAAGGCACATCCTTCGGGAACTTTGTCTCGGCTCGATCTTCCGGGGTGAAAGTTATCACCGCCGTTTCACTGATTGTTGCTTCTTTTGACGGGGCAGTTTCATACCAAACTTCCCACATCTGGAAGTCTCTTTTCCTCTTTCGGTGGCTTTCCTCATTCACTGGCCTCAAACCGCCGATCATCATGATCTGGCCCACTCTCGGTGGGTCTGGAGCTACAGGAAGCGGTGGTTGAGCTGGTGCGGGTACTTCCCGGGGAGGAGGCCCCTGCGGATTTCCCCCAGCACCTGGCCTGGGCAAGAACTGCCACAGCTTCCTTTGGTTGTTTTTGTACTTGTCGGTAGTATTTGCTGGTAATTGAGGGTTTTGATAAACAACACAAAATATAAATATGTTATAGGTAAGAAAGCAAGAGGTTTGAGTTAAAATGCAGAAATCATAAGTAGAACATGGATGCTCAAGGCACCTCTTAATTCATATATTCATACTTAGAAATCATATTAAAATACAAAGTTTTGCATGTCCTTTCTCTCCTTTAACACCCTATATTTATACTAACCCATGCATGGCTAGATTATGCCACCTAATGCCCACTTATCAGCTCCTGATTGGACCTCAACTCCACTAATATCCAACATTAAAAACCCACTTAACTCTAAACAAAGACTTTATCCTCTGCTCCCGTCAAATGTCTTTTGACCACCTGTTGACTCTGACACCTCCCCCACGGATATTCCCGTGTAATAAGTCTGACACTACCGAGCGGTCGTTCCCGTCCAAGCTCTTTTCTGACTTCCGCTGGTTGCCTTTCTAGGTCTTTTTCCATAGATTAATTCTGACTTGCACATCTGATGACGTGGCTACCTCATTGTTGACACGTGTCGGTGACCGTTTTATCGGGTATAACAAATCGATCACTCACTTCATTCTCTCCTGAGAATGTACAACGATTATTCTGATGAGATAACCAATCCTATACTCCTCCATTCTCTCCCGAGAATGTATATCAAGCCTTAAAGGAGAACCGATGTGTCGTTCTTTCTCCTTTCCTTCTACCGACAATAAATTATGTGAAAGCCACTTACAAGTAGTATGGTATGCCGTGTTAGCGGGGAGTACTGCTTGTGAGTTAAGCTGTAATTTATTGACATAAGATGGAGAGGTGTTAGCTACGATTCTTTTAAATGTGTGTGGTCGGATAGATTAACTATGGGCTTACACATGTTTACTAGAGTCCAACTTTCACTTCTCAGATCGGTAGGTCGGTCTTGACACATGGTTGACTTTGAAGGGTACGATTAACGTAGTTCATTGTCATGGTGAGGAAACGTAATCTTTAGGGTCACATAGAGATGTGATTGAAAATGTTTCTACCTTTAGGTGAATGTAATCGGGCTAGATTAACTACGGGTTATATTCACGCTATTGGACCTAAAGCCCAACTAAGGAAAAATAAGTTTTCCCGTCTGTCTGCTAGAGGATAGCGGAATTCGAAAAATTTAGTGGGAGGCAATTAAATGATAAAGACCAAACATTTAATTGTAATCATTAATAACGAATTATCTCAATGTTAATCCTTAATATTTCTCAGTAATATTCTCTAAGATATCCCGTAACATCGATACTCGACCAATCCAAACTCACTGGCCCAAACCATTTGAATTGGAATCTCAATCTTGTGATTTAAAATGATGAGTGCCTCTATGTACTTGAGAATAGATTATTTGATAATCTCACTCAACCTTTGACTGCTGAGGAATGCCACTTATGAGAAGTGGATTTCTAGTTCTTATGAATCGTTCATTATGAACTACAACATGAACAAAGCTCGATCCTTCAATGGATAAGTTGTTCAAGATGTTGATCAAAGAGTCAACCATCAATACGAGAAATTTGTTCTCATTATTGCTTCTTCATGAAAGAAGTGTTCTTCTTGAAGAAAATGACGGAAATGGTTTCCGGTCTAAGTGTAAAGATGGATAAAGGTGATACTAGAAGGGCGACTAAGAACAAGGTCAACAAATGAGTTGATGAAGCTTGCCATCGTTGTGTGAATAAAGGCCATAGGGCCATAATAGCTAAAATACCTTGGGCAGAAACGTTCTGACAAAGGTTCGTATTGGGTTGTAGTTATTCTATTGTTTTGAACAATTGATTATTTGTTTCGTCTAAATTTAGAAACCTGCTATTAATAGAAATGTTCTATTATTAGATCTTACTTCTATATTTGATATAGAAGATAAAGGTTTTAATTTTGTTTTGGAAATCCGATTTCCTTTATACAAAAGAAAGCAAATATGATTTGCTAAAGACGATAAACAAATAAACAATAATGAACTAAACCCAAATATCAGCAATAGATAAAAGTCAAAATCCCGCACAACTTTAGCACGCTAGTTGAGCATGTTGAAGGTCTATTGGATTTGATCCAAACGGAGATGTGTGATCCACTAATGTGTTAGTGTTGGGGGTGGTTTTCAACTACATAATGTACTTATGAAGTACACGTCTTTAATTTTGAAATGTTCAATAAATTTAGACATCAAAGTAGGAAACCAACTTGGTTGCTATATTACGATATGATCGTGGTAATAAATATTTAAGCACCAAGCTTATTGACTATCTAAAAGAGAATACGATTCTCTGGCAATGGACTCCGTCTGGAACTCCTTAATTGTATTGAGTGTCCGAATGATGGAATCAAACTTTGTTGGACATGGTTCGATCCACAAAGGGGTTCACCAAATTGTCGACGAAACTGTAAAAGTCCTGCACTTTTGACAGTCGTCCATTTGCTGAATAGTGTTACCACCAAAGCAGTTAAAACCACATCATATGAACTTGGGCACTCCCGTATCCTGCTTGCGTGAAGCAGTGGCTAGTGGGAGATAAGTTGGATAGTAGATCCGGCTTATGCCATTTTGTGGGGTATCCTGAACATTCACAAGGATACCTGTTCTACTATATTTCTAAAACAAAATGTTTGTCTAAAGGAATGTTGCCTTCTTAGCGAAGAAGTTTCTATTCGATAGAAAAGGCAATATAGTAAATCTCGAAATAGTTCGAGAATATGAACCACACTATGAAGTTCAAACACAAGTACTTGGAGATGAACCAATTCAACAAACCACTAATATACCTCTTCATCTATCGGTTCGTAAATCCGAAAGTGTTCGGAAGGTACCTGGTAGACGGTTCCAACTTGATAATGATCAAGATAAAGTTGATGATGGATATGATCCAATAAACTTCAACTGGTTCGTATTAGATATGAATATGGGACATTGGCTTATTGCCATGAAATTCATAATGGACTGTATGTACTCCAACAAGGTTTGACCTTGGTAGATCCACCAAAGGGAATCGTTCCCAAAGGCTGCATATTGATCTATTAAATATGACGTGAGAGTATATATATAGAAAGGTGTGACCTTTAAAGCAAGGATGATGGCGAAAGAAGTTACTCAAAGACAATGTGTTGTTTATGAGGCAATCTTTCCATCAGTCGCTATGCTTAAGTCCATTACAATTTTGATGGCCATTTCTGCATAGTACGACTATGAGATATGGAAAATAGATATGAGGTCTACTTTCCTTGAATGTGATATTATGGAAAAGTTGTAGCGCAGCCGGAAGGCTTCATATTTTCTGGAAAGGAGCAAAAGGTTTGCATACTCCAGCGATCCATTTATGGATTGAAACGAGCATCCCTAAAATGGAACATGTGTTTTAAATACAATAGTCAAAACGTTGACTTGGTATAAAACTTAAAGGTAACTTGTATTCAAGAAGGTTAGTGGGAGCGCAGTGAAATTTAAGTGTTGTACGTTGATGACATACTAATCATAGGGATGATTGAGTGATGTTGCAGTCAACGAAAGCACGGTTATCCACACGTTTCTCGAATAAAGGATTTGAGCAGAGGCATCCTACGTATTGTGATACGTCACTATAGATATAGATCTAGAAGGATGCAAAATCTTCTCAATCCTTGTACATAGAAACTGTTTCTGAAATGGTTTAGCATGGAAGAATCCTGAAGAGATTCTTGCCAATGTCCCATGGGGTTCATCTCTCGTAATTCGTGTGACTGTAATGTTGATGGAATTCGAGGAGATGAAATAGACAACACATATATCTCCGCACTAGGGAGCATTATGTATGGCATGCTGTGTACTAGACGTGATATTATAAATGTTGTGAGTGTCACAAGTGAATATCAGTCGAACCCAAGACCGGCTTATTTGAAGTCGTGAAGGACGAAATCCTTGAGCACTAGCAATCAAAAGCATTAAGGAATTGTTCTTAGTCTATGGGAGGTCCGAGTTGAATTTAGAGGTACTTACGAACTCTAGTTTTCAACCGGATGTGGATGACTAAAAGTCGATATCGGGATTCATATTCGAGCTTAGAGGTGGTGTCGTATGCTGGAATGGTTCCTGCAACGACTAATGATTCTACCACGAGAACCTGAATATGTTGCAGCATCTAAAGCTGTAAAAGAAACTGTTTTGGACACGGAACTTTATCCAAATGTTGGTTATAGTTCCGGACGCAAATAATCAAGTAACTTTTACTGTGATTATACGGTGTCCTGTAGCGAATTCTAAGGAACCGAGATCTCATCAGAAGTCCAAACATGTACTTGAGAGAATATCATGTGATCTAAGAGATCAATGACAGAGGTGACGTCTGAGTCGAGAGTGTCACTTCGGAAGATAACTTTGTAGATCCCTGTACCAGGCCTTTATCTGAATATGTCCGCGAGAAACATCGAGAGTCGATGGGACTAAGATTCATGGATAGTTGGCTCTAGGTCAAGTGGGAGATTGTTGGAATAGGTGACCGGGGAGCCAACGGTTGGCCGAGCGGTTAACCGTATTCCGTTATATAACGGTTTATTTCGTTAATTAATGAAACCTATATTAATGGCATATACTATATCTGCTCCCAATGTTGAATCATAGATATAGTCCTGTACAGTTACACATGTTGTATGAATTCGGTTTTGTGGAAACCGAGAGATAATTCTGTTAACACAACGTAACTGGTCAAACTCAGTTCCTAGTCGATGGGTTACGCCAATAACAAGGATACCCGGCCTTTCCCCCTTGAGACTAGCACTTAGTGTATGTGGGCTAATCTCGAGCCTCGGTGTTGGGACATCGACATACTTGAGTGGGTGCTCACTGTTGATGAGTTCACTGAACCCCCTCTCCCTGGAATCTCTAAGTGGTAATCATTGATCGAGTAGAGAATTCCATAATATAGTTGTACACAATTAATCCTTAAGACCCAGACATCACCGTGACTTCATCAGAGGACTAGCTGTATCGTGACGTGTCTCTGATTCCCTGGAAAGGGAGTAAGTCGAAAAAGGAGACAATTATCGTGCAGTTCGAAATCTGATGTGAAGTCTGTGCATGGTAGTAGGGGATCTGATCGCTTGATATAGATCATGGATGTCCTGTGTGTTCTGATGGTTCGTAGTCCCGGAATCTCTGGCCAGAGTTGAATAGTGAGGTGATTAGAGAAATGTGTTTCTCTGAATCAATCACGAATGGATTTTACGAAACCTAGAACGTACGCACAGTTATCAAACTCAACAAGAGATCTCGATTAACCAATATCTCTAGTTTGATCGGGACATCTGTATCGGAGGGATCGTACTGTACGCTAACTATATTACAAGGTTCTTGCAGGCACTTCATTTGTATCTAGGGAATTAGTGAAGCGTGGCTGCTAGACGCTCGTCACTGATTCGTTGGGCACCGACTTGTTCGGAGATTAAATAATATGATTATTAATCTAAAACTCTTGGGAGTAGTTGAAATAAGAACAATATGTTGTTCGAATCACAATATGTTGTGAGCCCACGGCTAGTTATACACCTGAACCATTGAGGGTCACATTCTCGTGTAAACCGATCCTTGAATACGATCATGTATTAATTAACTGTTAATTAAGTACATATAGTCGGAGGTCAATATGATTGAATCCGAGATTCATAATTGTGATTATGAGTTGGAAATAATAATGAGCTAAAGAAAACGGACACGATGGTGTACACTTTCTATTTTGGGAAATTTCCCGATTTAGCAGTACCCCTGAAATGGGCTTTCCGATTTTGTGAAATTGGAAAATTTTATTTTTGTCTCATATTGATGAGAAAATTAAAACGAGAAAGAAAATATAATCGTTATATTTTTCGGAGATGAAATTGATTGTCAATTTTGGAGAAACGTAATGACGACTAATGTATTGGGCCGGCTAGGGTTAATGGATCCGATCCATTAGGGTTTGAGCCCAATATGCTCCTTTCTTCACCTATAAAAGGAGCTCTATAGGCATGAGAATAAACACACCAAAGTGAAGAGCTCAAAACCCTAGCCTCACTTTCTCTCCTCTCCTTCTCCCTCTCGTCCGCCCCCTCGGCTCCTCCCTCGGAGGACCGCCGACAACCGGAGCTGCCGCCCGCCGCCGCCTAGTGCCGCCGCCGGCAGCCGCCTCCCCTCGCCGGAATCCGATTCCGGCACCGTTTTTCCGGCCCGTTTTTTCCGTCGTATTCTCCCTTACGTGTTTCTAGTGCAATACGTAAGTTGGATTACCTATACGAGGTGAAACCTGATTAGACGAGAGACGCCGAAGGAACGCCCGAGCACAGCCCGAGTCGCGCCTGTGCGCTCCAGCCGTGACACACGAGTCCAGCCGAGAGCCCCGCCACTCGCCCGGCTCTCCCCGCACACGACCCGTGCCGTCCCCGCGTCGCATCCGCGCGACTTCCGACGAACCTCGTTTCGTCCGATGAATCCCTGAGGTACTTACGATTAAATTTAGATTTAATTGTTTGCGTTAAATGTTTGCGCTATGTACTGTTAATGTTTGCGCTATGGGATTTTTAATTGATATTTCTTGAGAGTTGAAGGAGATCCATAGGAGTTCGATAGATCATCGCCCACACGACGTTCGGACGAGGTGCAAGGAATACGTAGGAAGATTCGAAGGTCTTCAACGTTTTGATTTCGTTTCTCCGCACAACGAATCGAGGTACAAAATCATAAACTCCTTCTATGATTTTATGTGATATAATTGTGATATATACATGAACGCACGATCCGGGAAAAACGACGAACCTCGGGGACGGGGATTCGATATCCCCGGCGAAGATCGAGAGAACCCTCGGCTTGAAGCCGAGGGGGCGATCGAACCCTAGGGTTCGATCGCGGCGCGCGGACGGAGGGAGCCCCGGCTGGACGCCGAGGCAAGCGATCGACCATGGGTCGATCGCGGGGAGACCGCCGTGGGCTGGTGCCACGGCAGCTGGTCCCCCCAGCCCTCGACCGGCGGCCAGGCGCACGGGAGGAGCCCCGGCTGGAGCCGGGGCATGCGATCGACCGCGAGGTCGATCGCGGGGAAATCCGCGGCTGGGAGCCGCGGCAGGTCAGCTGGGGGCTGACCTGTTGGAATAGGTGACCGGCGAGCCAACGGTTGGCCGAGCGGTTAACCGTATTCCGTTATATAACGGTTTATTTCGTTAATTAATGAAACCTATATTAATGGCATATACTATATCTGCTCCCAATGTTGAATCATAGATATAGTCCTGTACAGTTACACATGTTGTATGAATTCGGTTTTGTGGAAACCGAGAGATAATTCTGTTAACACAACGTAACTGGTCAAACTCAGTTCCTAGTCGATGGGTTACGCCAATAACAAGGATACCCGGCCTTTACCCCTTGAGACTAGCACTTAGTGTATGTGGGCTAATCTCGAGCCTCGGTGTTGGGACATCGACATACTTGAGTGGGTGCTCACTGTTGATGAGTTCTCTGAACCCCCTCTCCCTGGAATCTCTAAGTGGTTATCACTGATCGAGTAGAGAATTCCATAATATAGTTGTACACAATTAATCCTTAAGACCCAGACATCACCGTGACTTCATCAGAGGACTAGCTGTATCGTGACGTGTCTCTGATTCCCTGGAAAGGGAGTAAGTCGAAAAAGGAGACAATTTTCGTGCAGTTCGAAATCTGATGTGAAGTCTGTGCATGGTAGTAGGGGATCTGATCGCTTGATATAGATCATGGATGTCCTGTGTGTTCTGATGGTTCGTAGTCCCGGAATCTCTGGCCAGAGTTGAATAGTGAGGTGATTAGAGAAATGTGTTTCTCTGAATCAATCACAAATGGATTTTACGAAACCTAGAACGTACGCACAGTTATCAAACTCAACAAGAGATCTCGATTAACCAATATCTCTAGTTTGATCGGGACATTTGTATCGGAGGGATCGTACTGTACGCTAACTATATTACACGGTTCTTGCAGGCACTTCATTTGTATCTAGGGAATTAGTGAAGCGTGGCTGCTAGACGCTCGTCACTGATTCGTTGGGCACCGACTTGTTCGGAGATTAAATAATATGATTATTAATCTAAAACTCTTGGGAGTAGTTGAAATAAGAACAATATGTTGTTCGAATCACAATATGTTGTGAGCCCACGGCTAGTTATACACCTGAACCATTGAGGGTCACATTCTCGTGTAAACCGATCCTTGAATACGATCATGTATTAATTAACTGTTAATTAAGTACATATAGTCGGAGGTCAATATGATTGAATCCGAGATTCATAATTGTGATTATGAGTTGGAAATAATAATGAGCTAAAGAAAACGGACACGATGGTGTACACTTTCTATTTTGGGAAATTTCCCGATTTAGCAGTACCCCTGAAATGGGCTTTCCGATTTTGTGAAATTGGAAATTTTTATTCTTGTCTCATATTGATGAGAAAATTAAAACGAGAAAGAAAATATAATCGTTATATTTTTCGGAGATGAAATTGATTGTCAATTTTGGAGAAACGTATTGACGGCTAATGTATTGGGCTGGCTAGGGTTAATGGATCCGATCCATTAGGGTTTGAGCCCAACAAGCTCCTTTCTTCACCTATAAAAGGAGCTCCATAGGCATGAGAATAAACACACCAAAGTGAAGAGCTCAAAACCCTAGCCTCACTTTCTCTCCTCTCCTTCTCCCTCTCGTCCGCCCCCTCGGCTCCTCCCTCGGAGGACCGCCGAAAACCGGAGCCGCCGCCCGCCGCCGCCTAGTGCCGCCCCCGGCAGCCGCCTCCCCTCGCCGGAATCCGATTCCGGCACCGTTTTTCCGGCCCGTTTTTCCCGTCGTATTCTCCCTTACGTGTTTCTAGTGCAATACGTAAGTTGGATTACCTATACGAGGTGAAACCTGATTAGACGAGAGACGCCGAAGGAACGCCCGAGCACAGCCCGAGTCGCGCCCGTGCGCTCCAGCCGTGACACACGAGTCCAGCCGAGAGCCCCGCCACTCGCCCGGCTCTCCCCGCACACGACCCGTGCCGTCCCCGCGTCGCATCCGCGCGACTTCCGACGAACCTCGTTTCGTCCGATGAATCCCTGAGGTACTTACGATTAAATTTAGATTTAATTGTTTGCGTTAAATGTTTGCGCTATGTACTGTTAATGTTTGCGCTATGGGATTTTTAATTGATATAGAAAAATTAATTGTGATTAATTTAAATGTCAATTAAATTCAAATTGATTCGAATTAAATAATATGATTATCTTAATTGTCAATTTGACGCAAACTGATTATGTGTACATGTTTACGTAATTAATTATATATGTGTAATTAATTAATTTGATTAATTTAATTGCACAATTCAAGTTGATTAGAATTAAATAAAATGATTATGTTAATTGTCAATCTGATGCAAATTAATTATGTGCGGATGTTTACATAAACTCAAGTTGATTAGAATTAAATAATAAGATTATGTTAATTGTCAATTTGACGCAAATTAATTATGTCTGTATGTTTACATTATTAATTGTAATATATTAATATGATTAATATAATATATTAATATGATTAATATAATTGCGCTAGAAGTAATTATTTTATATGATAATATAATTGCGCTAGAAATAATTAATTTATATGATAAATTTAATTGCGCTAGATTTAATTTCTGTAGTATGGGATGCATGAATTAAATATTTAATTATTTGACAATTAAATTAAATGGTGGATTATTTATTCTAATTAGATTTGAATTAAGTCAATTAATGCATATAATATTGAAAATATGATTTTCAATAAAATAAAATAAATATAATGTAAAATGTTTACATTAATGAAAAACGGTTTTTCATAAAAATTTTTGTTTTCCGCTGCGTATACATGCACGATCCCCAACATGACCGCCCCTCCTCAGGCGGCGGTGGTGAGTCGCCGGACTCACCACCGGGGGCTGCTGGGCAGCCCCGGCGATCGCATGTGCATGCGATCGCGAACCCCGCGACGGGGTTCGGCTAGGGTTTAGCCGCGGGTTCATCCCGCGGCGATGCTCTTGTCGAGCCCGGTTCTTCGTGGTGTTCGCGATCGGTTTCCGGCGACGGGATTTCGATCGGATTATCGGTTTCCGCATATTTTGATAATCCGGGATATCGATTCCCAACAATTGGTATCAGAGCGTTTGGTTTCGTGTTCATGTATATGTTCTATTATCGTTTTACCTTGCAGGGATTTCCGGCTATCATGGTTTAATTTTTCGTTGATTATTTTACCATGATTATTCGTTTATTAAACTCTCGGACATGTCGAGATTCGTTTTATGTGGATGAATGTTTGTAATAGTAAAAATTTGGGGGTTGACCGAATTTAGGATTTATTATTACGTTCTATGTTTTCCGGAAAATGTATAGAATCGATACCGGAATTGTAAATTTATTTCTTGTAATTTATTTACGTTGGTTCGATGTTGAGACGATCGCCGGAAGACGAAGAAGTGACGAAGAAGCTAGGGCTTGGGATCGATGATTCGATCCCATGATGATGATGATCGATCGAAGCCCTTGCCGGCGTGGCTGGGCGGCGGCGCCCCTCCCCAGGTGGCCGGCCGGTCGATCATGGTGAGGTGGTGTGGGGTCTCCCAACCCATGCCACTTCTACCAAGATTTACTTTCCTAAATTAATTCGGTTTTCCTATTTGAGTGTTCTTCCTTTTTTTTTTTTGGAAACTCTCATGGATTAGGAAAAGAATTAATTGGAATTAATTTTATTCCTTATTGAGTATTCTTTTTTATGGGAACTCTCATGGATTAGGAAAATAATTAATTGGGAATTAATTTATTTTCTATTTGATTATTCCTATTCTTGGAATTTTCATTAGATGGAAATTAATTAATTTTGGAAAGAAGAGTCCTAATTTATTTTATTTCCTTATTCTATTATAGAAGTCTTCTAGAATATTCAAGTTTTTACTTGGATAGGATTCTAGAGATTTAATGGAATTAGATAGGAAATTAAATAAATAAAATATTAATGATATTTAATTTTATTTTTGATATATTCGATTGACTTAATTTTTGAATTAAGTAACTTTTGGATTAATTAAAAATAAATGGATTTAAATATTGGGATTAATATTCTCGTCACATGGAGCATTCAAAAACGAAGACTGAAGACTAGAAGATGCATATGAAGATGGAATAAAGCCATGATAGTCGGGGAAAATAATTTTCTAGCATTATTTTGACTATGTGATACTATGTGCTTTATTACTTGTATGCATGCTATATGTGTTTACTTTATGCACTAGATAGCGTATCCCTTTATTGTAAAAAGCTAAGTGGGAGAGGGGATGGAAACATTCCCATGGTCTCCATTGCTGTTCTCTTGGTGACTCTTATGGACTTCCGAAGTTCGTATAGACGAGTCATTGGAGGAGAATTCTTGTAATTCCTTTTACAAGAAACATTGATCAAGTTTATCAAACAATGCCTAATTTGTCTTTCTGAAGCTGACTTCAAGTCGACTCATTCTCACCCCGGGGAGTGGAATGGAGCCAAAGCCACATGGTCATGTGGATGACACAAATTACAGACCTTCGTACCACCTTTTGAAGGTGGATCGATTGTCTGCTCGGCTCCCTCATTTATGAGAGATAGGGTTGTTCGCATGGTGAATCACTGGTTAGAAACTTCGAGTATCACTTATGATTCTCCGCGTCTTGATTTACAAAAATCGAATGGATCTTGTAATTGGGAGTCAATTATAAAAGTCTCTTGGTGTAGTAAACGTCCACACAACGTGGCTTGCTATACTAACGGATTTTGGATTAATTGATGTAGACAGTTATAAGGAATTGTGAAGAATTGCGAAGTTGTCGTAAACGTCCACACAACGTGGCTTGCGGTGATGTAGCAATTCCAAACGATTTACTTTAGTACTGAGTAATGGTTTACACTTAGATACGCGTTATAGTATCCTTCCCAACGAAGTTACGCTATAACCGATGTATGACCAAAGAAAATCTAATTGCTAAATCATTTGGGTGGGTAAACGTCCACACAACGTGGCTTGCCTTACCTGATGGGATTTTAGATGTGATTAGTAATTTAATGATTTATTTGAGGGAGATAATATCGGATATTAAATTGATTGTTTTGTTTATATGTGCTTATAGGTTTAGAGAATAGCTATGAATCCACTTTCTGTGATACTCAAGGAGAATAAACTCACTGGTCCCAATTACATTGATTGGAAGAGAAATTTGGACATTGTCCTGACTGCTGAAGAGTACAAGTTTGTACTCTATGAGCACTGCCCTGCTGAACCCACGGCTGCCTCTACTGATGAGGAGAAGGAAACATATCGGAAGTGGAAAAAGGCTGATGAAATGGCTAGGTGCTATATTTTGGCTTCTATGTCAAATGTACTCCAAACCCAACATCAGTCGATGAACACTGCCGAGGATATGTTGTTCAACCTCAAGGAGATGTTTGGGCATCAAGACCGTGCGGGTAGGCAAGAAGCCATGAGAGTCCTCATGTCGACTACTCAATCTGAAGGAACGCCCGTTGGGGAACACGTTCTTAAGATGATGAGTCTGTTGAATGAATTGGAGGTCCTAGGAGCTATGATTGATGGTGAGACGCAAGTCGACATCATACTCCAGTCTCTGACCCCTAGTTTTGAGCAGTTTCGTATGAGCTATAATATGGGTAAACTATCTTATACTCTTGCGCAACTCCTGACTGAACTGAAGGCGGCAGAGGGGATCTACAAGAAGGGCAAGTCTCAAGCGCTTGTAACTACCAAGTCCAAAAGCTTGAAAGCTGTTGGAGGTAGGGGCAAGAAAAGGAAGCAAGCCTGGAAACCCAGTGGTGCCAAGAGGAATGGACCACGAGTGGGGGCTAGTAAGCCAAGGGGCAAGTGCTTCCGGTGCAACAAGTCTGGACACTGGAAGTCTGAATGTCCTCTCAAAGGTACGAATTTTTCTTTAGTCGTAAAACCATAGTCAGCGGTATTATCTACCAGAATTCTGGTGTGTAGATATGGAACCACTGACGGTATGTGCATTATTTTGAATGCAGGGGTTCCAGAAAACCCGGCGACTTAGAGAAGAAGAGTTCGAGTCTACATGGGCGAAGCTGTTGAGGTAGCAGCGGTTGCAGTAGAAGACATTTATCTGCTTTTAGTAGTCTTAGGATTTCATTTCAAGATTATTGCTTTATATACCCCTTATTTTGAAAAAGAACTTTTGTTCTGTTTTTTCTATTAATGAATGGATATTTATTTCTTTAATCATTCGGTGATTTGGATAAGAAATAATGGTTTTATCTATTCTGGTACATTAGATAGCAATATATGAATGATGAATCCTTAGTCTACCACGATGCAACGAACCGTTATGTATAACTTGTTTTACTTATTAGATGTATTTCTTTATTAATCATTATACTTGTGAATTCTTGAACTTAGTAGTATTTATTCAAATAAGATTCAAAAGGTCGAAATTGATTTGATCAATTATAGTTGGAGGAATGGACCTCCCGACCTAAGAATCAAATTTGGAAGATGATACAACTAAGCTAAACTTTCTGGTTAAAGGATAGAATTCGGACAAGTATTGAGAATGATTTATGATTAATGCGGTAACATGTGTAATTAGAAAGGTACGAGTAATTCTTTCGAAGAATACTCGAAGATGGATTAGAATACTTGATGTGCCATAAAAGCAAAGTGTTTTTGACCAGTCAGTAGACACAAAGCTATTATGGGGAACCTTCAAAGTATATCCATTAGAAGCCTGCGACTTGTTCGCGGAGGCTACCACCTGTCTAAAGAACACATAGCATGAATCAAAGATTGGGATTAAATCTCAAAGGACTGCACCATGCACTCGCGTGTAGAAATGGTGTGTCAGAAATAAGAAATGGGATTCTAATAGTAAAAGGGCAAGTTTATTCGGAACTACCTATGTTCTATGGATATTTCTGGATACAACGGCACATTCAATGTGGTTGTAGGATATCCTAGAAGAACAAGTGATTGTATGATCAATAGTACTATGAACCAGAAAGGACGTCATCGCCCGGTTCTTAGAGCAAGACTATTAGATGAACTACAATGCCCTAACTGACGAGGTACTTTAAAATGAGGAAAAGAAAAGACTGAGAACCAGCCTAGCCGAGTAGTAGCACACCACTAACTGCACCTAATGTTATTACTGTTATACACCGGAACGCCATTGCAGTGGGAGGTTGTTAAGCGACCAGAGATGTTCATAAGACTAGAGGAGTTTTGAACTCTGGATCTAGTAGAGATGAAATCGATCCCTAGCTCTGCATAAGGGGCGGTACTAATCTAAATGTGCCTTCTTGGATAGCAATAAGTATTATTGTTAAGAGGCAAGATCATTTAGGAGTACAAGCTTAGTAAATCCATTTATGGATTGTTACAAAGCTATGAATCGTGGAACTTGCGAATTGATGAGATAGTCCATTAAGATGGATTCATCAAAGGGCAAAGACGAGGAAAGGTGTATTAGATACGTAATGGAAACAAGGTGGTGTTTCTCGGAATTTTATGTAGATAACACATCATCATTGGCAACAATGTAAAAGTATTGTCAGACATAAAATAGAGGTTGTCTAAATAAATCGAGATATAAGATTAAGAGTAAGTTGAATCATGTTCTTGGAATCTTTCGATCTCTAGATAAGAACATTGTACTTCTCTTAGATATCTTATGCAATTATGGTTTGTTTTAAACATACATAATTCTGAGAAAGGTTATTGCCTTTCAGAAACACAATACATCTGTCTAAAGGTATGTGTCTTGGACACGCAAGAGGAGCGGTTTCCTATACCCTGGGGTATGGAAAGCTTAATAGATGCAATGTTGTAAAACAAGAACCTGATATCAACTATGCGGTTGGCATAGTGGGAGGATATCAAAGTATTCTTGACAAAAGATGTTCGAATGCTGTAAGAGTACTTTCGAAGTACTGGCTTACGGAGCAATGCGAATTCTTCTTGGATTACATTTTCTCAGATCCAAAATCAGAGAAAGACCAGTGTAAGTCGATATTAGGTTATGTGTTCACTTTTGGAAGAGGTGGAACCTTAAGATGAAAGAGTGATAAGCATGATGCTTCTCGGACTCTATCATAAACCGAATAGCAGCCTCAGAGGCAGCGGAAGTTTTGATTAGGTTCTGGAATGACCTCTGAGCTTGGATATGATTCTTGGTTCACCAAAGGCTATGTATATAGCGGTGCATGGTAAACTGGAAGAAATCATAAGTTCAAAAGGTGATGATAACACATAGAGCAAGTACCACCTGATTCGAGTCATCGTCTAGGGAGACGACGCAGTAGTCACCAAGATAACTTCAGAGCGGCAACCTAGATTGCTCATTCACATAGTACTTCTGGGAAGTATAACCTAAGCACGTGATGAGTATGGGAGTCGGGAGTTTGGAGGAAATGACTAGACCTTAGTACAAGTGGGAGATTGTTGGAGTTGTGTACTTAATGTCTAGATTTAAGTATCGGTAAACTCCCGGTCATAGCATTTAACCTATTTAATTAATAAACAATTATTTGCATTTAATTATTATTAATTAAATTATGCAAAATATAGTCCTGGATTTTATACGTTGTAGTTAGTATGGTGTGTCGAACCCACACAGAAGATCATAATATCGGTTACTCGTATTTAATCAAACAGTTGCTCACGACCTAGATGGACACGGACCAATCCATCGGTATAGTCGTTGTGTGAGAGAGAAAATAATTTATCTTAATTATTTTATCACACTTGTACACTTGGTGTATTGGGCGGATCGCTTGAGATTTATCAATTAGGATTGCCGTTGATAATTGATTTAAATCTCAGAGTATTTTATTCTTAATCCCCGATACTATTGCGGGTGTGTATATTTAATATAAGGGACTTTGATTTTCCAAAGGAATTGACCGATTTAATTATTGGGTTAATTACCGATAAAATTGGGTCGCTATATTTTATATATGACATGTCGTGAATACTTGACGGGAAAGTGTATCCCGGAAGGGTTGATGATATCCCCGAGATGAGTTCATAAGGAATTATTGTGTAAACCTCATGAGTGGATTTGTTCCGCACAATAATTAAGGTTGAATGGTACTATTCTCGGATATAAGAGATGAATAAATTAATTAGCAATAAATTAATTTTATTCATGGATATTTAAATCTTAAATACACGGAATAAATAATACTACCGGAGAAATATTATTTGATATAATATGGTTTAATATTGGGAGTGCAATTAATTTATATAGTGGAAAATAAATTAATTAATATTGATAAGGATTAATAGACTTGGGCTTAGGCTCAATTTAATCTTCAATATTGGAAGCCCAATATTCCACCTCCTTTTGATCCCCTACGTAGCCTATAAAAGCACTACATGGCCTTCATAATTCACACACATCATAAGACACGAATATCATACTTGATATTTCTTGAGAGTTGAAGGAGATCCATAGGAGTTCGATAGATCGTCGCCCACACGACGTTCGTGTTGGAATTCGATATCCCGGGCTATTAAAAATTGCGGAAACCATAGCCCGATCAAAAACCCTTCGCCGGAGATCACGCGAACGCCGACGAACGCGCCGGAGTCCAGCCGAGGAGACCACACACCCGAAGACGTGCGGCTGCCCCCAGCCGAACCCCTGCGTCGCGGGGTTCACGCGATGAGCGATCGCGTCCATCGCGATCGATGGGGTGGGCTGCCCAGCAGCCCCCGCGGCGAGTCCGGCGACTCGCCGCCGCCTGGGAGGTCCCCACCGTCGAGGTGGGGTGGGGTGCGGCACCAGCCCGCGCCCCCAGCGATCGATCGTAAGATCGATCGCATGCCCGCGGCCCAGCTGCGGGTCTCTCCTCCGCGCGCCCTCGAAACCCTAGCCGGGCGATCCCGCGGTCCGGTGGTTTCACCACCACCGCGTGATCGTTCGTCTAATCCGGGTTCGATCTTTGGATCTTGTTTTTCGATAATTGATTTCAATATACATGAATTAAATAGCGAATTATTTAATTCACCTTTCGATTCGTTGTGCGGAGAAACGAGATCTTATGATGACCTTGAAATCTTCCCACGTATTCCTTGCACTAGCTCGACCGTCGGGTGGGCGACGATCTTCCGAACTCTATGGATCTCCTTCTCTACTTTCTCTCTCTAGAATTGTGATCTTCAAGTTATGAGAATAGAGAAGACCATGTAGTGCTTTTATAGGCTACGTAGGGGATCTTAAGGAGGTGGAATATTGGGCTTCCAATAATAGTGATTAAATTGAGCCCAAGCTCAAATCTATTAATCTTTACTATTATTAATTAATTTATTTTCCACTATATAAATTAATTGCACTCCCAATATTAAACCATATTATATCAAATAATATTTCTCCGGTAGTATTATTTATTCCGTGTATTTAAGATATAAATATCCATGAATAAAATTAATTTATTGCTAATTAATTTATTCATCTCTTATATCCGAGAATAGTACCATTCAACCTTAATTATTATGCGGAACAAATCCACGTGCAGGGTTTACATAATAATTCCTTATGAACTCATCTCGGGGATATTATCAACCTTTACGGGATACACTTTCCCGTCAAGTATTCACGGCATGCCATATATAAAATATAGTGACCCAACTTAACCGGTAATTAACCCAATAATTAAATCGGTTAATTCCTTTGGAAAATCAAAGTCACTTATATTAAATATACACACCCGTAATAGTATCGGGGATTAAGAATAAAATACACTGAGACTTGAATCAATTATCAAAGGCAATCCTAATTGATAAGTCTCAAGCGATCCGCTCAATACACCAAGTGTACAAGTGTGATAAAATAATCAAGACAGATTATTTTCTCTCTCACACAACGACTATACCGATGGATTGGTCCGTGTCCATCTAGGTCGTGAGCAACTGTTCGATTAAATACGAGTAACCGATAGTATGATCTTCTGTGTGGGCCCGACACACCATACTAACTTCAACGTATAGAATCCAGGACTATAATTTGCATATATCTAATTATAAATAATTAAATGCAAATAATTGTTTATTTAATTAAATAGATTAGTGGCAATGGATCGTGAGTTTCCGTTACTTAAATCTAGACATTAAGTACACAACTCCAACAATCTCCCACTTGTACTAAGGTCTAGTCATTTCCTCCAAACTCCCGACTCCCATACTCATCACGTGCTTAAGTTGTACTTCCAAGAAGTACTATGTGAATGAGCAATCTAGGTTTCCGCTCTTAAGTTATCTTGGTGACTACAGCGTCGTCTCCCTCGACGATGACTCGTATGAGGTGGTACTTGCACTATGTGTTATCTTACACTTATGGACTTGTGATTTCTTACCATTTGTCATCGCACCGCTATTTACATAGCCTTTGGCAAATTAAGAATCACATCTAAGTCCCAGAGATTATCCCGGAGTTATACCAAAACTTCCGCTGCCTCTGAGGCCGCTATTTGGTTACCTATGGCAGAGTCCGAAAAGCATCGTGCTTATCACTCTTCCATGTTAAAACTCCTTCTCCTTTAATAGTGAAACACATAGCCTGATATCGACTTACACCGGTCCTCATTCGATTAGAAATCTAAGAGAATGTAATCCAAAGGAAATGCTCGTCTGCTCCGTAATCCAGAACATAGTTTCTAGTACTTCGAAAGTACTTAAAATGTTCATTACAACAGTCAAGTATTCCTTTCCAGGATTACCTTGATATCCTCCCACTATGCTAACCGCATAGCCGATATCAGGTTCTTGTTTTCAACAATGCATTTATTAAGCTTTCCTCACTGTAAGTGTAGGAATATGCTTTCATTGCTTCTATCTCCTTTTGTGTTTTCCAAACACATATCCTTAGATAGATGCATTCCGTATCTGAAAGGTAACGAACCTTTCTCGGAATCTTGCATGTTAAAAAGAACCATAATCGTATAAGATATCTAGAGAAGTACAATGTTCTTTTCTTGAGATCCTAGATCTTAAGAACATGCTCTAACTTCTTCTTTATCTCATATATCGATTTTTCTAGACAACCATCATTTTATGTCTGACAACATCTTTACATTGTTACCAATGATAAAATGCTATCTACATGAAACCTCCGAGAAACACCACCTTGTTTCCATCACGTTTCCCATACACACGATTCGTCAATGCCTTTTGATGAATCCATCAAATGGACTTTCTCATCAATGCGCAAGTTCCACGAACTCTAGCTTTGTTATAATCCATAAATGGATCAACTAAGTTTGTACACTAAATGATCTCGCCTCTTAACAAATCCTTATTGCATTCCAAGAAGGCACATTTAGATCCAGTACTGCCTTCATGTAGATCAAGGGATCGATTTCATGTATACTAGGTCCAGAGTCTGAAGACTTTCCTAGTCTTATGAATATCTCCGGTTGTCCCACAACCTCCCACTACAATGGCATTCCGGTGTATAAACAGTGATAACAGTAGGTGCAGTTAGTGGTGCACCGCTACTCGGTTCGGCTGGTTCTAAGTCTTTATCGTTTTCTCTCGTTTCAGAAGTATCACGTCATTTTGAGCTTGTGGTTCATCTAATAGTCTTCCTCTAAGAACCGGGCGTTAGAACTTATAACGTCCTTCTGGTTCATAGTACTATCGAACACACACCTTTTGTTCTTCTAGGATATTCTACAACCACATTTGAATGTGCCGTTGTTTCCAAGACATATCCATAGAACATAGGTAGTTCCATTTAACTCATGTTTTTACTATTTCTATAAGAGTTCCATTTCTTATTTCCGATACACCAATCCTACAGAGGACTGTATGGTGTAGTCACTTGGGATCCAATCCCAAGCTCTGATCATGAATCAGAGTCAATCAATTCTAATACTTGTCCGGATCTTATATCTTATATACATAAAGGATTGCTTAGTCGTATTATCTTCCAAATTAGATTCTTAGGTCGGAAGGTCCACTCCTTCAACTTAATTGTTCTTACAATCAATTTTCGACCTTTGAACTTCTTATTTGAATAAATATGACTTAGCATAAGAATCCACAAGTATAAATGATTTAATAAAGAAATCTCTTATTAGTAAAACGAGTTATGTATAACGGTTCGTTGCATCGTGGTGGACTCAGGATTCATCATTTATATATTGCTAGCTAATGTACCAAAATAGATAATATCATTATTTCTTCTTATAACCATCAAATGATTAAAAGAAATAAAATATCCATTCATTAGAAATCCAGAACAAAGTTCTTTCTAATATGAAAGGTACATAAAAGCAATAACTCAAAATGAAATCCTATAAAATGTCCCCACTGCAACCGCTGCCTCCTCCACAGCATTGCCCATGTAGACTACGATTTCTTCTTTTCTAAGTCGTCGGGTTTCGTGGAACCCTTGCATTTAAAATGCACATACCGTCAGTGGTTCCATATCTACACACCAGGTTCCGGTAGATAATACCACTGACTATGTTTTACGACTAAAGAAAATTTCGTACTTTTGAGAGGATAATCAGACTTCCAGTACCCAGACTGTTTGCATCGAGAACTCTTGCCTCTTGGCTTTCTCGTCCCATCTCTTGGTCCAAGTAGCTTAGGACCACTGGGTTTCTTTGCTTGCTTTTCCTTTTTCCCCGATCTTGCCCTTAGGTTCGAAACCTTTGGCATTGGCTACAAGAGCTTGCGATTTCCGTCTCAACTCGTCCAAAAAGTCAATCATCTCAAAAACGTGTTCAAGCGTTTCCTCGAAGCGACTGGCCTTTATGAGTATCCTCATCGCTTCTTGTCTAGCCGCCTATGTCAATAGGCTCGGGAGGACAAAGCTCACTGAGTACAACCTTGCACTCTTTAACAGTTTGGGTAATGTCTAGATCTCTATTCCAATCATTACATTTAGGGACCAATGAGTTTAAAATTCCTTACGTATCACATAAAGTGGGTTCGAAGCCATCCATAATCTATGAGCACATATAATAACAAACAATCGATTTAATCTCCGATATTATCTCCCTCAAATAATATCATTAAACCACTAATCACATCTAAAATCCCATCAGATATGGCAAGCCACGTTTGTGTGGACGTTTACCTATCCAAATGATTTAGCAATTAGATTTGCTTCGGTTGTACATCAATTATAGCGTTACTTCGTTGGGAAGAATACTATAAAGCGTACCTAAGTGTAAACCATTACTCAGTATCTAAGAAGATTGTTTGGGATACGTATATTCACCGCAAGCCACGTTTGTGTGGACGTTTACGTTAACATACGCTCCTTCACTCCCTTCTATAACTGTCTACATCAATTAATCCAAGATCCCATTCAGTATAGCAAACCATGTTTGTGTGGACGTTTACTACACCAAAAGATCTTTATAATTGTGGACGTTTACTACACCAAAAGATCTTTATAATTGACATCCAATTACTTGAATCCATTCGATTTTTGTAAATCAGGACGCGGAGAATCATAAGTGAAACTCGAAGTTTCTAACCAGTGATTCACCATGCGAACGACCCTATCTCTCATAAAATGAGGGAGCCGAGCAGACAATCGATCCATTTCAAGAAATGGTACGAAGGTCTCTAATTTGTGTCATCCACATGACCAAGTGGCTTTGGCTCCATTCCACTCCACGGGGTGAGAATGAGTCGACTTGAAGTCAGCTTCAGAAAGACAAATTAGGCATTGTTTGATAAACTTAATCAATGTTTCTCGTAAAAGGAATTACAAGAATTCTCCTCCAACGACTTGTCTATACGAACTTCAAAAGTCCATAAAAGTCACCAAGAGAACAGCAATGGAGACCATGGCAATGTTTCCATTCCCTCTCCCACTTAGCTTTTTATAACAAAGGGATACGCTATCTAATGCATAATTAAATACACATAAGCATAATCACAAACACACATTTCATGCAAGTAACGTACACAAATAATCAAATAATTGCTCAAGTAAAATTATTTCTCGACTATTCGTATCTTGATGAATTTCTGCATGCTTGCCTTGAGTCTTCATTCTACGTCTTGAATACTTTGCCGAGCGACGTAAAAATTCTTTCGATTTTCATATTTAATTTATTTTAAATAAAATCCAAGATTCCAATTCAAAATAAATTTGAATCAATCTAATGATTTTAAATAAAATACTCCAATTAAATAAAATCAATTCCATTGATTTCCATATTTAATTCTATTCTAAATAAAATCCAAGATTTTCCAATCCAAAACAGCAGCCCGAACAGCCCGCTCCGAGCCCAGGCGTACCAACAGCCCGCTCAAAAGCTTGTCCACGGTCGAACGATCTCCTCCGGTTCGATTATTCCGAAAACCCTCGATTTTTAATATTTAATTTTTCCGACAAAGACAATTCATACGAGAGAGAAAATCATAGACGTAGAACAATATATATAGCACAATAATTTAATAAAAATTAAATTAATCTATGGCTATAAACAACGATAATCGATTATCGAAGCAATTAACGAAAAACGTAACCGTACGCTCTGATACCAATTGTTGGAATTGGATATCCCGGGCTATTAAAAATTGCGGAAACCATAGCCCGATCAAAAACCCTTCGCCGGAGATCACGCGAACGCCGACGAACGCGCCGGAGTCCAGCCGAGGAGACCACACGCCCGAAGACGTGCGGCTGCCCACAGCCGAACCCCCGCGTCGCGAGGTTCACGCGATGAGCGATCGCGTCCATCGCGATCGATGGGGTGGGCTGCCCAGCAGCCCCCGCGGCGAGTCCGGCGACTCGCCGCCGCCTGGGAGGTCCCCACCGTCGAGGTGGGGTGGGGTGCGGCACCAGCCCGCGCCCCCAGCGATCGATCGTAAGATCGATCGCATGCCCGCGGCCCAGCCGCGGGTCTCTCCTCCGCGCGCCCTCGAAACCCTAGCCGGGCGATCCCGCGGTCCGGTGGTTTCATCACCACCGCGTGATCGTTCGTCTAATCCGGGTTCGATCTTTGGATCTTGTTTTTCGATAATTGATTTCAATATACATGAATTAAATAGCGAATTATTTAATTCACCTTTCGATTCGTTGTGCGGAGAAACGAGATCTTATGATGACCTTGAAATCTTCCCACGTATTCCTTGCACTAGCTCGAACGTCGGGTGGGCGACGATCTTCCGAACTCTATGGATCTCCTTCTCTACTTTCTCTCTCTAGAATTGTGATCTTCAAGTTATGAGAATAGAGAAGACCATGTAGTGCTTTTATAGGCTACGTAGGGGATCTTAAAGAGGTGGAATATTGGGCTTCCAATAATAGTAAATAAATTGAGACCAAGCCCAAATCTATTAATTCTTACTATTATTAATTAATTTATTTTCCACTATATAAATTAATTGCACTCCCAATATTAAACCATATTATATCAAATAATATTTCTCCGGTAGTATTATTTATTCCGTGTATTTAAGATATAAATATCCATGAATAAAATTAATTTATTGCTAATTAATTTATTCATCTCTTATATCCGAGAATAGTATCATTCAACCTTAATTATTATGCGGAACAAATCCACCTGCAGGGTTTACATAATAATTCCTTATGAACTCATCTCGGGGATATTATCAACCCTTACGGGATACACTTTCCCGTCAAGTATTCACGGCATGCCATATATAAAATATAGTGACCCAACTTAACCGGTAATTAACCCAATAATTAAATCGGTTAATTCCTTTGGAAAATCAAAGTCACTTATATTAAATATACACACCCGTAATAGTATCGGGGATTAAGAATAAAATACACTGAGACTTGAATCAATTATCAAAGGCAATCCTAATTGATAAGTCTCAAGCGATCCGCTCAATACACCAAGTGTACAAGTGTGATAAAATAATCAAGACAGATTGTTTTCTCTCTCACACAACGACTATACCGATGGATTGGTCCGTGTCCATCTAGGTCGTGAGCAACTGTTCGATTAAATACGAGTAATCGATAGTATGATCTTCTGTGTGGGCCCGACACACCATACTAACTTCAACGTATAGAATTCAGGACTATAATTTGCATATATCTAATTATAAATAATTAAATGCAAATAATTATTTATTTAATTAAATAGATTAGTGGCAATGGATCGTGAGTTTCCGTTACTTAAATCTAGACATTAAGTACACAACTCCAACAGTTCGGACGAGGTGCAAGGAATACGTAGGAAGATTCGAAGGTCTTCAACGTTTTGATTTCGTTTCTCCGCACAACGAATCGAGGTACAAAATCATAAATTCCTTCTATGATTTTATGTGATATAATTGTGATATATACATGAACGCACGATCCGGGAAAAACGACGAACCTCGGGGACGGGGATTCGAGATCCCCGGAGAAGATCGAGAGAACCCTCGGCTTGAAGCCGAGGGGGCGATCGAACCCTAGGGTTCGATCGCGGCGCGCGGACGGAGGGAGCCCCGGCTGGACGCCGGGGCAAGCGATCGACCATGGGTCGATCGCGGGGAGACCGCTGTGGGCTGGTGCCACGGCAGCTGGTCCCCCCAGCCCTCGATCGGCGGCCAGGCGCACAGGAGGAACCCTGGCTGGAGCCGGGGCATGCGATCGACCGCGAGGTCGATCGCGGGGAAAGCCGCGGCTGGGAGCCGCGGCGGGTCAGCTGGGGGCTGACCGCCCCTCCTCAGGCGGCGGTGGTGAGTCGCCGGACTCACCACCGGGGGCTGCTGGGCAGCCCCGGCGATCGCATGTGCATGCGATCGCGAACCCCGCGACGGGGTTCGGCTAGGGTTTAGCCGCGGGTTCATCCCGCGGCGATGCTCTTGTCGAGCCCGGTTCTTCGTGGTGTTCGCGATCGGTTTCCGGCGACGGGATTTCGATCGGATTATCGGTTTCCGCATATTTTGATAATCCGGGATATCGATTCCCAGCATGTAGATACGGAGGCCACTGATCATGTTTTGCATTTGTATGCAAGGGTTCCAGGAAACTCGGCGAATTAGAAAGGAAAAGATCACCATCTATATGGGCAATGCTGCGAAGGTGGCGGCTGTTGCAGTGGGAGAGATTCATTTACTTTTGAGTAATGAAAGGTTTTTATACATTGTCTTTATGTGCATGGATTTAGAAAGAAATTGATTTCAGTTTCTAAAGAAATGGATATTCTAGTTCTTCTGATCATTCGATGATTATAAGAAGAATAGATGATAATATCTGTTCTAGCACATTGGTTGACAATTTGTATATGTTAAATCCTGAGTCTACCACGATGCAACGAACCGAAACTAGTTACACATTATCTAACACCAATAAGAGAAAGAAACCTTCTAGGATGAATCAATTATACTTGTGGCATCTTAAGTTAGGTCATATTAATCCAAATGGGATTCAAAGGTTGAACAACTGATGGTCTAATCAGTGGTGTTGAAGGAGAGGACCTTCCTACCTATGAATCGATTTTGGATGGTAAATGACCAAGTAAACCTTAAGGTTAAAAGCTATAGATCTGGACAAGTATTGAATTTGATTCACTCTGATGTATGTGGACCTGTGTCTACTCACACATGAGGAGGGTACGAGTATCTCATCTTTGATGATTACTCGATACATGGATTTAGATACCTGATGCGCCGCAAAAGCAAGTACTTTGACTAGTTCAAGGAGTACAAAGCTCTTGTGGAGAACGTTCACGGTAAATCCATTGAATGCCTACGATCTGATCGTGGAGGCATATACCTGTCTGGAGAATTCAAGGCATACTGATCATAGAATGGGATTAACTCCCAACTGACTGTACCATTTACTCCTCTAAGGAATGGTGTGTCAAAAGGAAGGAAAAGGACTCTTATGGGAATGGTGAAAACGATAATGAGTTATTCGGACTTGTATTATGTTCTAGGGATATGCCTTTGAAACATCGGCGCACATCCTGAACTTGGTTCTTTAGAACCTCGTACGGAAATGCGGTTGTTTATAGGATATCCTAGAAGAACAAAAGTTGTGTGTTCAATAGTTCTAATGAACAGAAGGTTGTTAAGTTCTAACGCCCGGTACTTAGAGGAAGACTATATGATGGATCACAAGCCCAAAAGTGATGTGATACTTGATAAGAATGAGAGAGAGCGATCGAGACTTAGAACCAGCCGAACCGAGTAGTACACCACTAGAACCTGCACCTGTTATCACTATTAATACACCGGAACGCCGTCGTAGTGGGAGGGTTGTGAGACAACCGGAAAGATTCGTGGGACTGGGTGAGTCTTCGGACTCGGCACCTGGAGTACATGAAATCGATCCCTGGACCTATGATAAGGCGGTACAAGATCTAAATGTGCCTTCTTGGTGAAAGGAGATGAAATCCGAAATGGAATCTGAGGATTCTAAAAAGGTCTAGGATCTTGTAGAACCACCGAAAGGCATGAAGCAAATCGGGTGAATGGGTCTACAAGACAAAGAGAGGATATGAAGGGAAGGTCGGAACCTTCAAAGCAAAGCTTGTTGTGAAAGGATATACTCAGAATGATATGGATCAAGTATGAGGAGACCTTTCGCCGGTAGCAATGCTAAAGTCAATCCGGATTCTCTTAGCATCTCATATGGTTATGAGGTGTGGTAAAATGGTTGTCGAGACAGCTTTCCTATATGGAAGTCTTGACGGAACCATTTATGAAATAACCAGAAGGATTCATTGCTAAGGGGCGAGAGCATTTAGTGTGCAAGCTCAGTCGATCCAATTATGGATTGAAGCAAGCTACAAGATCGTGGAACATGCGATTTGATAAGTCCATTGGTATGGATTCATTCAAAGCATGGACGAATCGTGTGTATATTGGAAACGTGATGGAAACAAAGTGGTTTCTCGTGCTTTATGTAGACGATATTTTTTAATTGGCAACAATGTGAAAATGTTATCGGACATGAAGGGATGGTTGTTCTAGACAATTTGATATGAAGGACTTAGGAGAGATTGGACATGTTCATGTGATCAAAGATATAAGGGATCACAAGAGAGGAACATTGTACCTATCCCAAGATTCATACATAGACACGTTTCTTACTCGTTTAACATACAAGATTCCTAGAAGGGTTTTACCTTTCAGAAATGGAATCTATCTATCTAAAGATGTGTCTTGAGACACAAAAGGAGATAGAAGAAATGAAAGCGGTTCCCTACGCCTTGGCTTTGGGAAGCTTAATGTATGTTATACACGAGACCTGATATCTGCTATGTCGGGAGCATAGTGGTGAGATATCAGAGTAAACCTGGAAAGGAACATTGGACTGATGTGATCAGTCGAGCAATTTCCTGTGGGTTACACAGATTCAGATTTCTAATCGCAGAGGGAAAGTTGAAAGTCGAAGTCAGGCTATGTGTTCACACTAAGAAATGGAGATATCATATGGAAGAGTGTAAAGCAATGCATTACAGACTCTACCATGGAAACCGAGTAGGTAGCGGCCTTTGAGGCAGCTAAAGGATCGGTGTGACTCCGGAGATACCTCCAGGACTTAGATGTGGTGCCTTAGTTTTCCAAATGCTATTGTGACAATAGCGGTGCAGTGGCAAACTTAAAGGAACCACGAGTCCATAGTGTGAGATAACACATAGATCAAGTACCACCTGATTCGAGATATCGCCAGGCGATATAGTCGTTACCTAGATAACTTCAGAGGACACCCCAGAGTACTCGTTCACTAAGGCCCTGCGAGCGAAACCGTTCAGTAGGCACGTGGATGGTACGGGAGTCAGATGTTTGGGAGACAGCGACTAGACCTTAGTATAAGTGGGAGATTGATGAAGTTGTATACT
The DNA here is from genome assembly GCA_954870475.1 of Euphrasia confusa. Lineage (NCBI taxonomy): Eukaryota > Viridiplantae > Streptophyta > Magnoliopsida > Lamiales > Orobanchaceae > Euphrasia > Euphrasia confusa. Next base: position 47,222,626 of record OX940953.1, on the reverse strand, counting down.
TAATGTCTAGATTTAAGTAACATCTGAACTCCGTCTAAAGCATTTATCCTATTTAATAATAAACAATCGTTTGCATTTAATTATTTATAATTAAATATATGCAAATTATAGTCCAAGATTATATACGTTGTAGTTAGTATGGTGTGCGTCGTCACATGGAAGATCATACTATCGGTTACTCGTATATAATCGAACAGTTGCTCACGACCTAGATGGACAAGGACCAATCCATCGGTATAGTCGTTGTATGAGTGAGAAAATAATTGGTCTTGATTATTTTATCATACTTGTACACTTAGTGTATTGGGCGGATCGCTTGAGATTTATCAATTAGGAATGCCTTTGATAATTGATTTAAATCTCAGAGTATTTTATTTTTAATCCCCGATATTATTGCGGGTGTGTATATTTAATATAAGTGACTTTGATTTTCCAAAGGAATTATCCGATTAGAATATTTTTTCAATTACCGGTAAAGTTGGGTCACTGTATTTTATGTATGACATGCTGTGAATTCTTGACGGGAAAGCGTATCCCGATAAGGGTTGATAATGTCCCCGAGATGAGCTCATAAGAATTATCATGTAAACCTTGCAAGTGGATTATGATCCGCATGATAATAAAGTTGAGTGGTACTATTCTCGGAATTAAAAGACATGAATAAATAATATTAGCAATAAATATAATTTATTCATGGACATTTATATCTTAAACATGCGGAATAAATAATTCTACCGGAGAATATTATTTGGTATAATATGGTATAATATTGGGAGTGCAATTATATTTATATAGTGGAGTTAATATATAATTAATAATAGTAAGGATTAATAGATTTGGGCTTGGGCTCAATTTAATCACTATTATTGGAAGCCCAATATTTCACCTTCTTAAGATCCCCTACGTAGCCTATAAAAGCACTACATGGTCTTCTCTATTCTCATAACTTGAAGATCACAATTCTAGAGAGAGAAAGAAAGAGAAGGAGATCCATGGAGTTCGAAAGATCGTCGCCCACACGACGTTCGAGCTAGTGCAAGGAATACGTGGGAAGATCTCAAGGTCATCAATTGAGTTCTTCGTTTTTCCGAACAACGAGAACGAGGTAAATCGTAAAACCCTATTTATGATTTTAATCGTTTATATTATCGTGAAAATACCTTGAACCAAGATCCGAGAACGCGACGCATGACGAGGTTGAACCGGGCGGTGGTGGTCGAAGACCACCGGACCGCCGGTGGCTCAACGGCTCGGCTAGGAGGGGTCGAAGGGCGAGAGCCTCGGATGGGCGCCGAGAGCTCAATCGAACCCTAGTTGGACGCAACAGCCCGCGCGGCTCGATCCCCGCTCAGGCGGTGCGATCTCCGCTTGCGCGGTGCACCAGCCGCCCGCGCGGCGGTGCTGGCGGTGATCGCTAACCACGGTTCGACCGTGGCTGGGCGTGCGATCACCGGGGCGTGGCTAGGTCAGCCCGGGGTGTGGCTGGGGTGCCTAGCGGGCTGCTAAGGGCTGAACCCTAGCGTACGTCCGATGACGTGCGCGCGCCTCGATCGAACGGCGGTGGCTCGGGCTGCTGCTAGGGTTCGATGATGGGGCTGTCCGCGAGGGTTCGAGCATGCCCGGCGGGCTGCCATGGGCAGCCCTAGGCGGCTGCCGTGATCAGCCGCGAGCCCCACGCGGGGGCTCGACCGAACAGCCGTGGGCTATCCCCGTGGCGGGTTATTTTGGTTGGGCTATCCCCGTGGTGGTTCGTGGCGGGTTTCCGGCAACCGGGATTTCGTTTGGAGTTGTTGTTCCGCATTTTGACAACGCCGGATATTCGATCTCCAAAGGATTTAGGTCGGAATTAATTAGATAATTTATTTAATTAATTTTATTTAAATTTATTAATTCCGGGATATCGATTTCCAACACTGGCTTGCCCATACGATTCTATCTTTTCTGGTTATGGCACTTGCCCACAGGGTCTTTGTTCACGCCTCTTCCTCTTTCTGCTCAGGCTCCTTGCCCATGATCCGCAATACAAAATATACTACCTTTCGAGGAGAACACTGCTCAAGGCTTATTTATTAAAAAAAAAAGGAAAAGATACTACAAGGTTGCCTCCAGGCCAGCGCCTAAGTTATCGTCATAGGCATGACGTTTGTTTTTGGGTTGCACGTACTGTTTGCCTTGCTCTCCCTATTCTACCCTCAATTGTCCTGTATGGTCAAGCTAAAGCAAAACAAAAATCACAAGTCATATAGCACGGAGAAAGTAACTGAATTTAAACTCCCCGACAACGGCGCCAATTTTTATGACGACGTATGTTTGTCGTGGAACAAACGCCGGTCAAAATAAATTTGTAAGTTTCCTAGACCTTTCACCAACAACAAGTATTAGTGGCAAGTATAGTGGCAAGTATTAGTCACGTTTTTAAAGAGGAATTTTGTGTTCGCTGTGGGCACAGCGATTCCGTGATCACCTTGATACCTTGACTGAAAATAAAACAAAAAACAAAAGAAAAGCGAATTAAAAACATTTGGGCAAATCGTCACCTTGATCACACTGGTCAAGTGTTTACTGTTCATTGGTACAAAAGATTTTGCTAACAGCTTCGTCAATTGGCTATAGGTTGTCCAATTAAAGTATAAACGCCCCTATAATGTCACGCACGCAAATACCCCAACCCTTATTCGCTCTTTCGGTTTAAAGTTCTACAAGTTACTTTATGCAGAACTTCTAGTATTGATCAATTCGACACTATGTAGCCGCATGAGTCTACGTTGACCAAACCTCATTAATATCTAAGCGAACCCAAAATGGCCAATAGCATGCCTCGGACACCCGAGTCATACGACCACAACTCCAACAACATGTGATACTATGTGGATGCAAGTTACTTTATGCATTGACCCACGTATATGTGTGTTGAGTGAAAAAGGGTTCCTACTGGCTACTGTAGGTTGCCCAAGTCCTCAACATCCTGGTAATACTACCTTGCTGTATCGGGAACGATACTAAGTTAGTTGCTTTGTCTCAAGAAGCCTCACAGTATTTTACGCAGCAGACTGACCAGGATCAGAACTTGACCAAACGATGATAATTCGTTAACACATAATTAAAACAAATAACGAAAGCAAAACCAAAATTAAATAACTAAAAGAAAAGATAAAATAAATTAAAGAAAAACATAATATACAATATCGCCCAAACAGGCTGCCCAAAAGGGCGGTGTTCCTCCTCACTCGACTCTCAAAACAAATACATATAAACTCTCATAAATTTCGTGTTGTTTTGTGGAGCTCGGGTTGTGTGTTGTTGCCTTCGGTTCTCTTTTTCGTGGCTTCTTCTGTGTTCTTCACGTCCTCATAAATTTATAGATGATAGGTGTCTTGGGAAGCAAGTAAAATCGCTGATCTTGATTAGATAAGGATTCTCTTGAAGACTCCTAGATTTTCAGGATTTTGGACAGCTGCCTGCCCGTGCTGACGTCTTGACAGACTCCTGTGTATATAGGACTCTGATTTGATAGAGACGTGTTGGACAATGACTCTAAGGTTGAATGAGAGTCCTTACTTCTCTGAATCTAGTCGTCTTTGAGGACTCCATGATTCCCATGACTCTTCGTACACTGCTTGCTCAACGTCCGTCTCTGATCAATTGTCGCTCTTGCCCAATTTATTTATCTTCGATAGCCATCTTCATTTATGAGATAGTAGATCATGCGCGGTACTTGGTCGTGCGTCAGTCTTGCTCCACTTTCTGACTCTGTCCCTGATGGAGTTGTATACTTAATGTCTAGATTTAAGTAACGGAAACTCCCGATCATAGCATTTAATCTATTTAATTAAATAAAAAATTGTTTGCCTTTAATTATTGATAATTAAATATGTGCAAATATAGTCCTAGATTATATACGTTGTAGTTAGTATGGTGTGCGTCGCCACACGGAAGATCATACTATCGGTTACTCGTATTTAATCGAACAGTAGCTCACGACCTAGATGGACAAGGACCAAACCATCGGTATAGTCATTGTATGAAAGAGAAAATAATTTGTCTTAATTATTTTATCATACTTGTACACTTGGTGTATTCGGCGGATCGCTTGAGATTTATCGATTAGGATTGCCTTAGATAATCGATTTAAATCTCAGTGTATTTTATTCTTAATCCCCGATATTATTGCGGGTGTGTATATTTAATATTAGTGACTTTGATTTTCCAAATGAATTGATTGATTAGTATAACCAGTCAATTACCGGTAAAGTTGGGTCACGGTATTTTATATATGACACGCCGTGAATTCTTGACGGGAAAGTGTATCCCGATAAGGGTTGATAATATCCCCGAGATAAGTTTATAAGGAATTATTATGTAAAAATTCATGAGTGGATTTGTTCCACATAATAATTAAAGTTGAATGGTACTAGTCTCGGATTTAAGAGATGAATAAATTTATTAAGCAATAAATAAATTTTATTCATGGATATTTATATCTTAAATACACGGAATAAATAATACTACCGAAGATAATATTATTTGATATAATATGGTTTAATATTGGGAGTGAAATTATATTTATATAGTGGAAAATAAATATAATTAATAATAGTAAGGATTAATAGATTTGGGCTTGGGCTCAATTTAATCACTATTATTAGAAGCCCAATATTCCACCTGCTTTAGATCCCATACGTAGCCTATAAAAGCACTACATGGCCTTCACAATTCATTAAGCCAAGAATATCATACTTGATAGTTCTAGAGAGTTGAAGGAGATCCATAGGAGTTCGGAAGATCGTCGCCCACACGACGTTCGAACGAAGTGCAAGGAATACGTGGGAAGATTCAAAGGTCATCGAATTGATTTCGTTTCTCCGAACAACGAATCAAAGGTAAAATCATGAAACCCCCTTTATGATTTTATGTATTAATTATCGTAGAACATACATGAACGAAGATCCGGGCAACGAACGAGACCGGGGACGGGGATGGACCGGGCGGTGGTGGTCGAAGACCACCGAACCGCCGGCGGTCTAGAGATCCCTGCCGGGATCGACCCTCGGCTGGAAGCCAAGGGGGCGATCGAACCTAGGGTTCGATCGCGGTGACGCGTGAAACCCTCGGCTGGAGCCGAGGGGTGATCGAGCCCGTGAGATCGATCGTGGGCAAGCTGCGGGTTCACCCGCAGCGTCCTCGTATGAGCTGCGGGGTTCCCCGCAGCGGTGATGCGAGGGGCTAAGCCCTCGCGAGCAGCGGGTCACGCGACCCGCTGCGGGGCTGCTACGAGCAGCCCCGGGGATTCCTTGTGCATCCCCAGCGATCGTCCGTAGACGATCGCGAACCCCACACAGGGGACTCGGCTGGCGCACGCGACTTCGCGGTCTCGCTGGGCGTTCGGTCGGGACCCCGGCTCGTGCGGTGGTTCGCGGTTGGTTCTCCGGCTTATCGGTTCCGCAATTTTTGATCGGGTTATCGGTTCCGCAATTTTTGATTGCCCGGGATATCGATTTCCAACAATTGGTATCAGAGCGTTGGTTCTAGTTCATGTATGTTTTCGATATATTGTTCTACCTTGCAGGGATCTCCGACTATTATGGCTAGTTTAATTATTGTTAATTATTTGTCATAATTGTTGGTTTATTAAACTCTCGGACATGTCGAGATTCGTTTTTGTGGATGAATGCTTGTAATAGTAAAAATTCGGGGTTGACCAAATTTAGGATTTATTATTATTGTTCTTATTTTTCCGGAAATTGTATAGGGTCGATTTCATGTATAGAATCGAAACCGGAATTGTAATTTAAATTATTGTAATTTATTTACGTTGGATCGATGCCGAAACGACCGCCGGAGAAAACGAAGACGCGTGACGAAGAAGCTAGGGCTCGGGATCGATGGGATCGATCCCATGATGATCAATCGATGGCGTGGGGTGGGGGCTCGATCGCCTTGGCCGCAGGCTGCCGCCGGCATGGTGGCTGGCCGGCGTGGCTGGGCGGCGATGCTCCTCCCCGGTGGCTGGCCGGTCGATGGTGGGGGTGGTGCGGGGACTCCCAACCCGTGCTACTCCTACCATAATTCAATTTTCCTAATTAATTCGGTTTTTCCTATTTTGAGTATTCCTAAGTTTAGAAACTCTCATGGAATAGGAAAAGAATTAAATTGTAATTAATTTATTTCCTTATTGATTATTTCTATTCTTGGGATTTTCATAGATGGAAATTAATTAATTATGGAAAGTTTAAGAGTCTTAATTTATTTTATTTCCTTATTCTATTATAAAAGTCTTCTAGAGTATTTCAAGTTTGACTTGGATAGAACTCTAGAGATTTAATGGAATTAGAAAGGAAAATAAAAATAAAAAAATAAAAAATATTAATAATATTTAATTTTATTTTTAATATATTCAATTGACTTAATTTTCGAATTAAGTAACTTTTGATTAATTCAAAATAAATAGATTTAAAATTGAGATTAATATTCTCGTCACATTGAGCATTCAAGAAACGAAGACCGAAGACTAGAAGATGCATACGGGGATGAGATAAAGCCATAATAGTCGGAGAATAATATTCTAGTATTATTTTGACTATGTGATAATATTTATGTGCTTTATTTCATGTATGCATGCTTATGTGTATTTAATTATGCATTAGATAGCGTATCCCTTATTGTAAAAAGCTAAGTGGGAGAGGGATTGGAAACAATCCCATGGTCTCCATTACTGTTCTCTTGGTGACTTTTATGAGCTTTCGAAGTTCGTATAGACAAGTCATTGGATGAGAATTCTTGTAATTCCTCTTACAAGAAACATTTATTAAGTTTATCAAACAATGCCTAATTTGTCTTTCTGAAACTGATTTCAAGTTGACTCATTCTCACCCCGAGGAGTGGAATGGAGCCAAAGCCACTTGGTCATGTGGATGACACAAATTAGAGACCTTTGTACCATTTCTTGAAATGGATCGATTGTCTGCTCGGCTCCCTCATTTTATGAGAGATAGGGTTGTTCGCATGGTGAATCACTGGTTAGAAACTTCGAGTTTCACTTATGATTCTCCGCGTCTTGATTTACAAGATTGAATGATTCAAGTAATTGGATGTCAATTATAAAATCTTTTGGTATAGTAAACGTCCACACTATCGTGGCTTGCTATATTGAATGGGATTTTGGAATAATTGATGTAGACAGTTATAGAAGAAAGTGAAGAATCGTATGTTAACGTAAACGTCCACACTATCGTGGCTTGCGGTAATATACGAGTCTCAAACAATCTTCTTAGTACTGAGTAATGGTTTACACTTAGGTGCGCTTTATAGTATTCTACCTATCGAAGTAACGCTATAATGATGTACGACCAAAGCAAATCTAAATACGAAATCATTTGGGTAGGTAAACGTCCACACTATCGTGGCTTACCATATCTGATGGGATTTTAGATGTGATTAGTAATTTAATGATATTATTTGAGGGAGATAATATCGGTATTAAATTAATTGTTTGTTTATATGTGCTTATAGGTTTAGAGAATAGCTATGAATCAACTTTCTGTGATACTCAAGGAGAATAAACTCACTGGCTCCAATTACATTGATTGAAGGAGAAATTTGGACATTGTCCTGACTGCAGAGGAGTACAAGTTTGTACTTTATGATCCATGCCCTGCTGAACCCACGGGTGCCTCAACTGATGAGGAAAGGGCGGCATATAGGAGGTGGACAAAGGCTGATGAAATGGCTAGGTGCTATATTTTGCTTCTATGTCAAATGTACTCCAAACCCAACATGAGTCGATGGACACCGCCGAAGATATGCTGTACAACCTCAAGGAGATGTTTGGGCACCAAGACCGTGCGGCTAGGAAAGAAGCCATGAGAGTCCTTATGTCAACTACTTAGTCTGAAGGAACGCTCGTTGGGGAACACGCGCGTTCTTAAGATGATGAGTGTGTTGAATGAATTGGAGATCCTAGGAGCTCAGATTTATGGTGAGACGCAAGTCGACATCATACTCCAGTCTCTGACCCCTAGTTTTGAGCAGTTCCTGTTGGTGTATGTCCTTCGATCACACGTGTGCAATCGATAAAGTCATAAGGTCGTCTATGGATGTTAAATGATTATTCGATAATATTAATTGTTGGGAACAATATAATATTGATCGATAAATCATACCTACAGGGTCACACACGAGTCGGAATTACGTTGCTTGTTATATTGATTTAGAATCAATAAGTATGGATTTTCACATGCATGGGAAGCATGGCTTGCATGGATGCATGTCACATGGTGTGAAATGGCATGCCACACAAGCAAGGGGACCACATCTAATGCCATTTGGCATGCTGATGTGGAAATGACCCTTCACCTCCCCATTATTCACCATTACTTGTGCATTATGATGCACATTATGGTGGGGGTTACAAGGGAGGTTAATGTTGATCAATATAATGATGAAAACATGTGTTTTCATCTTACTTTTCATCAGCCACGAAAATCATACACAAAAGAGAGAGAGAGAAGAGAGTTCTTGGAGAACCACTTCAAACAAGCAAGCAAGTTCAATTTCGGGTTCGTGTGCAACACGTAGAGGCCGGGCCATTTGTGCGGCTTCCACATCCGGACGATCTAAAGGAGTGACGAGGTCATTCACAATGAGAGCTTCGAGTTGTTGATCCATTAAGGTGGTTCAATCGACTCAACACCACCTTAACCAACATCAACGAGGCACGCATCACCAAATGTAAGCCTTTGATGAACCTTATATATATATATATTAGATGTGTATATATATATGTTTATATGTGTTCTTATACTCATTATGTGTGCACTAAAGATCCAAGCATGATAGATTTATATGCTTTACACGCTTCCGCACACACGGTATATCGATCGGATCGGTGTACCGATTCCATCAATTGGTATCAGAGCCTAGGGCTCGTGCACACTTTTGTGTTGGACACAATGTTTAAAATCACATAATTGACTTATATGTTTATATGTGCTTATGTGAGTAGATGTAAGGCCGGCCACCGATAGTGGTCGGGTGAATGAAATCGTCGTTTTTTTACGTTTCGATTGACCATAGTTTTGGAGGGCTGCGTCCCTTGGAATCTTTTGTAATAGATAGGTTTTCTATTCAAAATGTATTGTACAACATGTAAGCTATGGATTTATCCATGTATCGGAGTTGGATTTCGAAGCCCAGGCGTGTTATACCCGATAAAACGGTCACCGACACGTGTCAACAATGAGGTAGCCACGTCATCAGATGTGCAAGTCAGAATTAATCTATGGAAAAAGACCTAGAAAGGCAACCAGCGGAAGTCAGAAAAGAGCTTGGACGGGAACGACCGCTCGGTAGTGTCAGACTTATTACACGGGAATATCCGTGGGGGAGGTGTCAGAGTCAACAGGTGGTCAAAAGACATTTGACGGGAGCAGAGGATAAAGTCTTTGTTTAGAGTTAAGTGGGTTTTTAATGCTGGATATTAGTGGAGTTGAGGTCCAATCAGGAGCTGATAAGTGGGCATTAGGTGGCATAATCTAGCCATGCATGGGTTAGTATAAATATAGGGTGTTAAAGGAGAGAAAGGACATGCAAAACTTTGTATTTTAATATGATTTCTAAGTATGAATATATGAATTAAGAGGTGCCTTGAGCATCCATGTTCTACTTATGATTTCTGCATTTTAACTCAAACCTCTTGCTTTCTTACCTATAACATATTTATATTTTGTGTTGTTTATCAAAACCCTCAATTACCAGCAAATACTACCGACAAGTACAAAAACAACCAAAACATTTGGCGCTAGAAGGATCGAGCATCAGGTATTGAAGTTGCAGAAAAGCTCGATTAAAATCAAAAATGGTGAATGAAAATGAAGACACCACGGTGTCAGGTACGTCTGGTACAAGTGGCAGGTGGCGGGCTGTGATGGGTAAGGCTGTGATGGTGGAACCCGAGGTTCCATCTCCACCTAAAAACCCAGAACCTGAAAATAAGGAGCCGCCGCCGCCGCTTACCCAGATCAGCTCTGATGAGCAGAATAGCAAACATGCAGGGGCCGATGAGCCCACAGACAGCCAGGCTGATATACGACGACGTCGACTTCGGTCACAACGTCGGAATCGCCGTCTGCACCCCTATGATCTCGGAGGGCCGTCGACGCCGAAAGGCCCGCCTCCGATTAGATTTGGAAGTCTTGATACTCCACAAAAAATAGATGAAGCAGTTGCAGAACTTATGACGATGAAATACGTCATGACGACTCCTGTGATCCCGGTGAAGGGCACGCATGCAGCCACCGGGGCAAATCTGAATCTAGCTCCCGAGCAAACTGGCCGCATTCCCAGAAAGAATCGCAGAATGCGTCGAGCGTTAGATCTGAACAAAAGAGCCGAATCTATGGCTACTTCTACTGATCCTTATCGACAGGCAAGTAAAAGTGACATGCACGGGCAACGTGTGAACTTTTCACCGGCGAGGGCCCACAGAGCCCCCGGTGCTGATCTTGAACTGGCCGATTTAAGGCAGAAATACTCTGAACTGGAAAGGCGATTAAACGAGAATCAGATTCTCGCCGCCCCGGCAGGTCGTCATAACGATCCCTTGGCTCCCGAGGTTGAACAAGCTCCCATGCAACTGGAAATTCAGCCCATGCAAACCACTTTGTATAACGGCAAAACTGATCCAGAAGCGCATTTGAGCAGATTCAGGACATATATGTCCGGCCGGGGAGCCACAGATGCTACCCGGTGCAAATTGTTCCCACTCACCCTGGGCGATACTCCTCACCAATGGTACGTCAGCTTACCTGCACATTCTATTAAGTGTTTTGACGACTTGGTACAAAGGTTTGTGTCGTATTTTGCATCCAAAGCTTCCTATATGGAGTATAGTCAGAAGCTGCTTGGAGTCAAACAGGGTGAGAACGAAACTGACGAATCTTATGTGGATCGCGTGGGGGAATTACTGTTGGCGGGCGGAGAAGAGATTCCTGATAGCCTCAAACTCCACACCGTATTGGGAGGTATGAGAAGAAACTCTAAAGTATTTAAATCTGCAATGCTAAACTATCCCCGATCGTATGAGGATTTTAAGAGGAAAGCTGGGGCCCAAGTGGCATACTAGCGTCTCATTGCTGGTGGGGGACACTCCCCCGAGAAAAAGAGAAAACTTCCCTTTTCCTCCGATCGAAGGCCAAACTATATTGGCAAGAAACCAGGCCCTAGGCCAAGTGATCCACGAGTGGATGAAATCCGTGAGTTGGAAGGAAAACTCACTGCTCAGACTGGTCATACACCAGCAGATATTTTGAATATCATGGTCATGCAAAAAACTGATTTGTTGGTAAAACCACCACCAATCTTAACTCCCCCGGACAAATTGGATCCCAACAAATGGTGTGCCTTTCATGAAAAGATTGGTCACAACACCAGCCAGTGTAGGCAACTGGTAAAACTGTTGTGGAAACTTTTTCAGGATGGGAAGCTGTGGCAGTTCTTGCCCAGGCCAGGTGCTGGGGGAAATCCGCAGGGGCCTCCTCCCCGGGAAGTACCCGCACCAGCTCAACCACCGCCTCCTGTAGCTCCAGACCCACCGAGAGTGGGCCAGATCATGATGATCGGCGGTTTGAGGCCAGTGAATGAGGAAAGCCACCGAAAGAGGAAAAGAGACTTCCAGATGTGGGAAGTTTGGTATGAAACTGCCCCGTCAAAAGAAGCAACAATCAGTGAAACGGCGGTGATAACTTTCACCCCGGAAGATCGAGCCGAGACAAAGTTCCCGAAGGATGTGCCTTTAGTGATAAAAGCAAGAATCCTCGGCCTGGACGTGTCTCGCACGCTGGTGGACAATGGCGCGCATCTCAATATTCTGTATAAGAAGACCCTAGATCTGATGGGGAAGCTAGCGCGCTATGTCAACCCGTGCGATATGGTGTTAAAAGGTTTTGGTGACGATGTAGTCATTCCCTACGGAGAAATCATTCTCCCGGTAGAAATGATGGACGCGAAGAACCCAGAAGTCATGATGGTTAGAAATCTTAAGTTTGTAATAGTGGATAAGGTTAGTGGCTATAATGCTTTGTTAGGCAGGCCCTTTCTGGACGCTTTTGAAGCAGTCGCCTCGTCCTATTACTACTGTATCAAGTTTCCAACACCCTCCGGTGCAGTTGGCACCGTTAAGGGGGATCTAGTAATGGCTAAGAAGACTTTGATGTATTTTCGCGATCTTGATAAAACTAAAATCAGAGAAAAAGCTAACATTCCCCAAATCAATTTGGAGGAAAGCAATGTAAAACAAATTCATCACATAAAAGATATCATTAAAATACCCGAGGAAGGAATGAGCTCTCCCGGGAAAAACCCGCGGGGAGAAGTTCTTCAGATCCCCTCGGATGACATGAATAAATTTCCCAAAGAAAAACCCAGTGAGAACTTAGCATCTCCTGGGGAAAAACAGCCTAAACCCAAAGCGAACTTAGAGGATTGGGGCTCACGGGGAGGATATCAACACAAAAAAGCACCCGTTGTGGAAATGGTTGAAACTCTGGACTCTATAATTGTAGATCCAGAGCAAGCTGAAAAGCAAATACTTGTGGGATCTCACATGGAATCAAATACCCGGATCGGGATTATAAATTTCCTTAAAGAGAACATCTCTACTTTCTCATGGTCCAGTGCCGATTTAGGAAAGATAGACCCTAAACATGCCTGCCACCGGTTGAAAATAGATCCCTGCAAGAAACCAATCGCGCAAAAGCGCAGAAAAATGGGCCCCGAGAAGTGCCAGGCACTCGCCGGGGAAGTAGATAAATTAATTGAAAATAAACTGGTCAGGAAAGCTTCGAGTGATGTCACTTGGTTATCCAATGCGGTAATGGTGACAAAAACGGCCGGGGCATGGCGTTTGTGTATAGATTTCACAGACCTAAATAATGCTTGCCCGAAAGACCTTTTTCCCATGCCGCATATCGACCATGTGGTTGATAATTTGACAGGTCATGCGATATTCTCAACACTGGACGCCAAGGCCGGATACCACCAAATTCCAATGCATCCGGATGATGTTTAACATACGGCTTTCTACTCCGAGAAAGGGATCTATTGCTGGGAAAGAATGCCTTTTGGCCTGAAGAATGCTGGGGCCACCTATCAAAGGTTGGTAAATCAAATGTTTTCTGAATTAATTGGTAGAACAATGGAAGTGTACATTGATGATATTATTGTAAAAAGTAAAAACGAATCAGATCATGTCAAAGACCTCGAAGAAGTTTTCAAAATTCTGGGGCAATATAATATGAAATTGAACCCCAAGAAATGTAATTTCGGAATCAAGAAAGGGATGATCCTGGGGCATGTGGTTAGCGAGAAAGGCATTGAGCCCAACCCTACCAAAATCCAAGCTATCTTGGACATGCAAGAGCCCCGGGACGTAAAAGGCGTACAACGACTCACGGGTCGCCTCGCCGCCCTGAACAGATACATTTCTTGCCTGGGAGATAAAACTCGACCGTTCTTTGCTTCCATCAAAGGACAGGAATTTCACTGGAAAAAAGAGGCCCAACAAGCTTTTGTACGGATAAAAGAATACTTATCCCATCCGAAAGTAGTTGTGGCACCTAAACCAGGAGAAAAATTGTATTTATACCTAGCCGCCTCAGAGCATGCCATCAGTGCAGTCTTGGCAAGAGCGGAAGGAATCCAACACTTTCCGATTTATTTCGTGAGTCAAGTATTACATGAGGCAGAAATTAAATACACTCCACTGGAGAAATTAACATTTGCTTTGATAGTGTCAATAAGAAAACTCCGGGCGTACTTATTTGAGCACCCCGTCGAAGTTTTGACTGCTATGCCTTTAAGGCAAGTATTGCACCGGTCAGATATCTCCGGGAGACTCCTGCGGTGGGCGTTAGAAATTAGTCAATATGACATAACTTTCGCCCCGAGGACAGCAATTAAAGCACAAGCCCTGGCAGATTTTATTGTGGAATTAACTTTCCCTGAGAAATCCCAGAATCAAGCACGCGCCTGGCAGCTGTTCGTAGATGGATCATCTACCACCGCGTGCTCGGGGGCAGGGGTGGTATTACTCAGTCCTGACGGGGACTCAGTAACCCATGCGGTAAAGTTTGAATTCCCCACATCGAACAATGAAGCAGAGTACGAAGCTCTCATTTCTGGGTTGGAATTAGCTATAGCCGTTGGGGCCAGGAAACTCCATGTGTTTATGGACTCTCAGCTAGTAGTAAATCATGTAAGTGGGGACTACGAGGCCAGAGGGGAACAAATGATAAAGTACCTAAAATTGGTATGGGAACTTTGTGAAAAAATCCCTGAAGTTCTAATCGAACAAATCCCACGGGAACACAATTCACAAGCAGACGCCCTGTCAAAGTTAGCATCAGCTGAAGGATCAGCAGACTTCTCAAATATTGTGTTAACAAAATTAATGTCCCCATCAATAGAACAAAGAGAAATGCAAATGCAAATACTCGCTGGGGCCGGAGAAGACTGGCGGATTCCCATTCAACGGTACATAGATACCGGGGAAGTACCAGCAGATAAAACTGAAGCAAAACAACTTCGCTCCCGAGCGGCAAAGTATACTTTAATAGATACACAACTTTACCGAAGAAGTTATTCCCTTCCACTACTGAAATGTGTGTCGAAGGAAGAAGGATTTAAAATCCTGGAAGAAATACACGAGGGTGTGTGTGGAAACCATGCGGGGGGAAGATCCCTAGCACATAAAACCATGGGGCAAGGATTTTACTGACCAAGCCTGAGAAAGGACGCAGTCGGATACGCACGTAAATGTGTCAAATGCCAGACGCATGGGCCTAACATCCGAATTTCCCCAGAAGCCCTGAAATCCATTTACAGCCCGTGGCCATTTGCTCGGTGGGGTATCGATCTGATCGAACCACTGGCAACCGCACGGGGCGGAGTAAAATATGCTATTGTAGCAGTCGACTATTTTACTAAGTGGGTCGAAGCAGAACCATTGAACAAAATTGATCAACCGCAGGTTATCAAGTTCATATGGAAAAACATTATATGTCGATTTGGTTTGCCCGAGACAATCATCTCCGACAACGGAAAACAATTCGATGGGGCTGAGGTGGAAGAATTCTGTGAGAAATGGAAAATTAGAAGGCTATTCTCTACTCCTTACCACCCCCAGACGAATGGTCAGGTTGAAGCAGTAAATAAAATATTAAAACATACCATCAAATCAAAATTGGAAAGTCGCAAAGGAAAGTGGGCGGATGAACTTCCAGAGGTTCTGTGGTCATATCGTACCACAGCTAGAAATGCCACTGGAGAAACCCCCTACTCTTTGGCTTTTGGAACGGAAGCAGTAATACCAGCGGAAATAACGGTGTTATCACACCGGACCGCTCAGGAGATTTCCCCGGAAAATGAACTAACCATCCGGAAAGAGTTGGATCTTCTTGAAGAAAGAAGGTTAGCTTCCGATTCTCTAAATGCTATGAATAAACAAAGAATTGCAAAATTATTCAATTCAAAAGTAAAGGCACGAGAGTTCCAAAAAGGAGACTTGGTGCTGAAGAAAATCTTAGGAACGCACCAGGGAGCACTGGGGCCGAACTGGGAGGGACCGTTTAGAGTAAGCCACTGCCTCCAGAACGGAGCGTACGAGTTAGAGCTTCTCGACGGGACCAAAGATCAGTATCGGTGGAATGCGTTGCACCTAAAGAAATTTTATCATTAAAAGGTTAATCTTTGCTTTTTGTAAAGATATTATTTTTGTAAAAACCTTTTATCACTTTTATAATGTTTCTCAGTATTTATCGAAAATACCTATATGGGTTCTAAAAAGTTATACTTTTTCTAGTACAAAGGAAAAATATTACCCCGGGAAAGAAATAAATTTCCCGGTAAAAATAAGAAATATTGAGTATTCATAAGAGAATACTAAGGTTCGGTAAAGACCCAAAAATCTATAGATTGTGGGGCCGAACACTTCTTTCTGCGTACGGATTCAACAGAGTAAAAGAAACTCAAGAATCGCTCGGGAAGAAGAAATAGGTCCGAAGAAAATCCTAAGAGGTATTCATAAAGAACAAACCACAGGATCGGTCAGTCTTTGTAAAAGGAGAGATGGAGGAGAAAAATGTTACTTAGAATGAGAGAGAATTCCAAGAGGTAACTAAAATCCGAAAATCACTTTTGCAAGACAAAGAACTCACAAAGATTCCCAACAAAGTTTTAAATGAAAACTTGGGTGTGAGCCAAAAGTTATCTATTCACAAAGAATTACGATTCACCAAGCAAGCTAAAACTGACTTGTCAAAATTATAGATAATTATGGTAAAAAGAAACCTGAATAAAACGGTGGAAGGGCCATGAGTAAGACCCAAAGGATAATATCCAAAAATAACTTACTAAGTTATTACACACCAGCAAAATATAAATACTTGTTCCAGGCAAAAACTGCCTGTATAATCCAAATGCAAAATAAGCAAATATTGTTTTTGGCAATTAAGCCCAAACTGAACAGAAAATAAAGATTAAAATCCCTGAGCTTTTCACACTCAGGGTAGTCATCAAATTTTTGCAGACTCCTGAGCAATTATACTCAGGAGGTAGAACCACCATCACCTGGGGGAGTCGTGAGGGAATCTTTTGGCTTGCCATCAGGCCCGACACCAAGAGTATCCATCTCCTCCCCTTCATCAACACCTTCATCATCAGACGCTTCTACAGGGGCTTTAGCAGGATCACCAGGCATTGAGAGAAGACTGTATGTGGGCCACCATTTCATATCTATGCCGTGGACAACTTCCAGATCCATAAAGGGCTGTGGAACTCTGGAATCCAGAGTACACCCTTGCATGTGAGCTTTGAGAAGTTGTAAACCATAGTCCCTGGCCCCATCATTCTTCTCCTTTGCTGCAGACCTGATGAGATCAGCATAAGCAGTAACATAGAGTAGGTCAGCCAATACCCGGGGATTGTGAGCAGGAGAATCTAACAGGGCTTCAAGCTCTGAGACCCTCCCCATGGATTGTCCAAAGTCATCTTTGGCCTGTTTCAGCTCCCTGGTAATTTTGGCCGCCTCCTCTTTGAGCTCTTTCTTCTCCCTGGTAAAGCTGTCCTGGGCATCCTCAATCTCTTCTTCTTTTTCTTTTATGGTCTTCAAGGCCTCCTGCATCTCAGACTTCAGCTTCCCTACCTCAGCCCGTGCAATATCAGCAGCCTTCTTCCACCTATCCCTGTCCCCTGCAGTGGCAGTGTATCCTGTACCTGTGCCTCTTGCTTGCTGCTGGTAGTTTTGAGCTTGGACACTTCAGCTCTGATCTTTTCAGCCATGTTGTGAGCCCCAGAAATGGCAACTGCACTTTGACTGGCCAATTTTAGGGCCAGGGAAAAGGCATGCTCCTCATGGTCCATCATATCATTGAGCTCTGAAGTCCAGCATCTACCAACAGCATCAATAGAGTCACCTACTGGATTGCCCAGGGTAGTGACAGGGTCAATGGGGCCTTTTCCAGAGAAGAAGGGAAGCAGAGCTGAGGGGAGTTTCTCCTGGGAAAACCTACCAAGAAATAAAACTGAAGAGTTAATTGAGTGAACCATGTAAAGTGATAAGTGTGTAAATGAACAAAAACTTACTTGGTGAAAAGTATTTTTTCAACTCCAAAAACAGACTGATTTTTGTCAGCACGAGGGGGGGAATCTGTCACCTCAATAATGCCCTCATCAATCTTTTTCCTTTTCTTGTCGCCCTCGAGCTTAACTTGCAAAAGAGTTGATGACCCAGAAGGGGGTAAGCTATGACTTGGAGTGGCATCAGTCATCACCACGTCTGATGGCTGGGAGCCCTCCTTGTACGAATCCACAACATCCATAATCCCCAGAGGATCTGTCTCACCGCCCTGAGCCGAAACCGTGTGGGATCTGGTACGGGAAGTCGGAGCGCCAGGTGTGCCGCCCCGAGTTTTTGCAGATCCCCGTCCATCAACACTGGTGGAACTGGTTTTGGCCCTACGAGCCTTAGCGGCCAGGGCTGGGTTTGGGAGTCCCAGGCGATCAAATAGTTTGTTGTCTGCCATCTCGGTAGGTTTCAATTCAAAAACAGTAGAGAAAAACTCTGCACGGGAAAAGTAATACAATTACTCCCGACAAAAATGTTATAATTTCCCCCGGGAAATATACTCCCAGGAAATAAAATAAATCTATAAAAAATAGAGGAAAAATACCAAAACAGGGTTGATCCTCAACGAACGGAGGGCAAAACAAGCCTGCTGCGTCACGAATGCTATCGTCGTTCAGATAATCTGAATCTCTTTCTTCGGCCGGAATACACTGTGCCAAAAGATTTGCAGTCTCCAAATCCCACGGGAAGGAGCAGGTCGCCCGCTTAAGCCGCGCACCTACAAAATACCAACGAGTTTAGATCAGTTAAACTGTAAAATATTAAAACTTTAAATGCTTACTTTCTTCCTTAACACCATAAGTAAGGGGGATGGCGATCTCCCCTTCCCGGGTCTGAGTCCTCCATCTCCCCGAAACAAAAAACCATCTATCCCAACAAGTCGGATCTTTCTCCTCAGGCTCTCGAATTTTCAACATATATTTCCTGTGGCGGACGGTATAGTCTCCCAGCGAATTCTTGTTGAAGTTGACTGGACTGAAGAAAAGATGGAACTCATCCCCAGAAATGGGTCGAGAGAGTCCCACTTGCCCCAATACAGTCAAAACTCCATAGATCTGTGCCCATCCATTCGGATGAATCTGATGCGGAGCCAAACCCCACCGGTTCAATAAGCCTGAAACCGAAGGATGCAGGGGAAACCGCAGCCCTTGATCCATTGCGTCGACGCCGATGGCCACCATGCCCGGAGGTGGACAACAGGCGGATTCACCCTCTTCTGGCGCATGCAAATGCACGTTGTAGGGAATCCGCCAATCGTCCCTCCAGTCGGCTAGTTGCGCCGCCGTCACCGTGCTTTCTCGGCCGTGTGCACCCCACTCCTGATGGTTCGGGTCTGGTTGAACCGCTGTGACGACCCTCTCGACAGGTACGTAAGGGTGGGCCTCCTCCAATTCATCTAAACGGAACGCCGGCAGCGCCGGCGCGGCCTCTTCCATAAATTTTTTGTATTG
Source organism: Euphrasia confusa (assembly GCA_954870475.1). NCBI lineage: Eukaryota > Viridiplantae > Streptophyta > Magnoliopsida > Lamiales > Orobanchaceae > Euphrasia > Euphrasia confusa. The sequence continues at coordinate 47,203,498 of OX940953.1, read as the reverse complement.
ACGGGCGAGAAGAACTTCTGGTGCTTCGATTTTCGGTCGAACGACTTTGGAGATTTTCGGCATATTGTCGGGTTGGTAAAAAAGGATTTACACAGTAAATAAACAAAGGAAATTTACAGAGGAAGAAAGAAGTGTGCTTACCAGATCTTGAATCTGAAAAGTCGAAAAACTTGGAGTGAATTTCAAAATTCTCGACTCCTATATGTTTATTGATTTCAAAAATCAAATTTCTGCCGTTTTTCCATCCAACGGTGAGGATTGAAGGAGGGGGAGAGATAGCAGTTACCGAGGAAAAACGCACTCAAGTACGTCTCCACTACCCATCAAACCCTAAAAATACTTGGCCAGGATAATGCCACGTGGCAATCATCTCCTGACAAGGTAAGTTGAAAAAGTTACCCTATTTTTCAAATTTTATTGCGGTTATTAATGGATAAGTATCAGAATACTTATCTCATCCATATAAATACATAGAATCCTTTAAGGATCGAAACTCTGATTTATTTCACCGGGAAAAATCCCAAGAAAAGAAACCTGGGAGATAAACCCAGGAAAGGTAATCTTGTTGGAATTCGATATCCCGGGTTATTTAAATTTGCGGAAACCAATAACCCGATCAAACCCTTCGCCGGAGATCACATGAACGTCGACTCATCCGCCGAAGTCCGGGCTTTGGAGACCACGCGCCCGAAGGCGCGCAATCCGCCCCCACCCGAACCCCCGCGAGCCGGGTTCACGCGATCGAACATCGCGTTCGATGGGGCTGCATCCGGCAGCCCCCAGCAGCAGGTCCGGCGACCTGCTGCCCGCCGTCGAGGAGCCCCCACCGTCGCGGTGGGGAGGTGACGGCGCCAGCCCGTCACCGCCGGCAATCGCTCCCAGCGATCGCCCCCTCGGCCGAGGCCGAGGGTTCTCCTTCGCGCGCCGAACCCTAGGCGTGCGGTCCACGCGGTCCGGTGGCTTCGCCACCACCGCGTGGTCCCTCGTCTAATCCGGGTTCGATCCTTCGGATCTTGTTTTTTCGATAATTGATCAATAAACTAGAATTAAATTGCGGAAATTTAATTCACCTTTCGATTCGTTGTGCGGAGAAACGAGATCTTATGATGACCTTGAGATCTTCCCACGTATTCCTTGCACTTGTTCGAACGTCGGGTGGGCGACGATCCTCCGAACACTATGGATCTCCTTCTCTCCTTTCTCTCTCTAGAATTGTGATCTTCAAGTTATGAGAATAGAGAAGACCATGTAGTGCTTTTATAGGCTACGCAGGGGATCTTAAGGAGGTGGAATATTGGGCTTCCAATAATAGTGATTAAATTGAGCCCAAGCCCAAATCTATTAATCCTTACTATTATTAATTAATTTATTTTCCACTATATAAATTAATTGCACTCCCAATATTAAACCATATTATATCAAATAATATTTCTCCGGTAGTATTATTTATTCCGTGTATTTAAGATATAAATATCCATGAATAAAATTAATTTATTGTTAATTAATTTATTCATCTCTTTTATCCGAGACTAGTACCATTCAACCTTAATTATTATGCGGAACGAATCCACCTGCAGGGTTTACATAATAATTCCTTATGAACTCATCTCGGGGATATTATCAACCCTTCCGGGATACACTTTCCCGTCAAGTATTCACGGCATGTCATATATAAAATATAGCGACCCAACTTAACCGGTAATTAACCCAATAATTAAATCGGTTAATTCCTTTGGTAAATCAAAGTCACTTATATTAAATATACACACCCGCAATAGTATCGGGGATTAAGAATAAAATACTCAGAGACTTAAATCGATTATCGCCGGCAATCCTAATCGATAAATCTCAAGCAGATCCGCTCAATACACCAAGTGTACAAGTGTGATAAAATAATCAAGACAGATTATTTTCTCTCTCACACAACGACTATACCGATGGATTGGTCCGTGTCCATCTAGGTCGTGAGCAACTGTTCGATTAAATACGAGTAACCGATAGTATGATCTTCTGTGTGGGCCCGACACACCATACTAACTACAACGTATAGAATCCAGGACTATAATTTGCATATATTTAATTATAAATAATTAAACGCAAATAATTGTTTGTTTAATTAAATAGATTAATGGCAATGGATCGTGAGTTTCCGTTACTTAAATCTAGACATTAAGTACACAACTCCAACAATCTCCCACTTGTACTAAGGTCTAGTCATTTCCTCCAAACTCCCGACTTCCATACTCATCACGTGCTTAAGTTGTACTTCCAAGAAGTACTATGTGAATGAGCAATCTAGGTTGCCGCTCTGAAGTTATCTTGGTGACTACAGCGTCGTCTCCCTTGACGATGACTCGTATCAGGTGGTACTTGCACTATGTGTTATCTTACACTTATGGACTTGTGATCTTACCATTTGCCATCGCACCGCTATTTACATAGCCTTTGGCAAATTAAGAATCACATCTAAGTCCCAGAGATTATCCCGGAGTTATACCAAAGCTTTCGCTGCCTCTGAGGCCGCTTATTTGGTTACCCATGGTAGAGTCCGAAAAGCATCGTGCTTATCACTCTTCCATGTAAAAACTCCTTCTCCTTCAATAGTGAAACACATAGCCTGATATCGACTTACACCGGTCCTCATTCGATTAGAAATCTAAGAGAATGTAATCCAAAGGAAATGCTTGCTTGCTCCGTAATCCAGAACATAGTTTCCAGTACTTCGAAAGTACTTAAAATGTTCATTACAGCAGTCAAGTATTCCTTTCCAGGATTACCTTGATATCCTCCCACTATGCTAACTGCATAGCCGATATCAGGTTCTTGTTTTCAACAATGCATTTATTAAGCTCTCCTCACTGGAAGTGTAGGAATCTGCTTTCATTGCTTCTATCTCCTTTTGTGTTCCAAAACACATATCCTTAGATAGATGCATTCCGTTTCTGAAAGGTAACGAACCTTTCTCGGAATCTTGCATGTTAAAACGAACCATAATCGTATAAGATATCTAGAGAAGTACAATGTTCTTTTCTTGAGATCCTAGATCTTAAGAACATGCTCTAACTTCTTCTTTATCTCATATATCGATTTTTCTAGACAACCATCATTTTATGTCTGACAACATCTTTACATTGTTGCCAATGATAAAATGCTATCTACATAAAACCTCCGAGAAACACCACCTTGTTTCCATCACGTTTCCCATACACTCGATTCGTCTATGCTTTGATGAATCCATAAAATGGACTATCTCATCAATTTGCAAGTACCACGAACTCAATGCTTTTGTTCCAATCCATAAATGGATCAACTAAGCTTGTACTCTAAATGATCTTGCCTCTTTAGCAATAATCTTATTGCTTTCCAAGAAGGCACATTTAGATCTAGTACCGCCTTCATGTAGATCCAGGGATTGATTTCATGTATACTAGGTCCAGAGTTCAAAACTCTCCTAGTCTTATGAATGTCTCCGGTTGTCAAACAACCTCCCACTACAATGGCATTCCGGTGTATAAACAGTAATAACAGTAGGTGCAGTTAGTGGTGTACCGCTACTCGGTTCGGCTGGTTCTAAGTCTTAATCGTTTTCTCTCTTTACAAAAGTATCATGTCATTTTGGGCTTTGTGGTTCATCTAATAGTCTTCCTCTAAGAATCGGGCGTTAGAACTTATAACGTCCTTCTGGTTCATAGTACTATCGAACACACATCTTTTGTTCTTCTAGGATACTCTACAACCACATTTGAATGTGCCGTTGTTTCCAAGACATATCCATAGAACATAGGTAGTTCCGTTTAACTCATGCTTTTACTATTTCTATAAGAGTTCCATTTCTTATTTCCGACACACCAATCCTACAGAAGACTGTATGGTGTAGTCACTTGGGATCCAATCCCAAGCTCTGATCATAAATCAGAGTTAATCAATTCTAATACTTGTCCGGATCTTATATCTTATATCCATAAAGGATTGCTTAGTCGTATTATCTTCCAAATTAGATTCTTAGGTCGGAAGGTCCACTCCTTCAACTTAATTGATCTTACAATCAATTTTCGACCTTTGAACTTCTTATTTGAATAAATATGACTTAGCATAAGAATCCACAAGTATAAATGATTTAATAAAGAAATCTCTTATTAGTAAAACGAGTTATGTATAACGGTTCGTTGCATCGTGGTGGACTCAGGATTCATCATTTATATATTGCTAGCTAATGTACCAAAAATAGATAATATCATTATTTCTTCTTATAACCATCAAATGATTAAAAGAAATAAAATATCCATTCATTAGAAATCCAGAACAAAGTTCTTTCTAATATGAAGGGTACATAAAAGCAATGACTCAAAATGAAATCCTATAAAATGTCCTCCACTGCAACAGCTGCCTCCTCTACAGCATTGCCCATGTAGACTACGATTTCTTCTTTTCTAAGTCGTCGGGTTTCCTGGAACCCTTGCATTTAAAATGCACATACCGTCAGTGGTTCCATATCTACACACCAGGTTCCGGTAGATAATACCACCGACTATGTTTCACGACTAAAGAAGATTTCGTACTTTCTTTGAGAGGATAATCAGACTTCCAGTACCCAAACTGTTTGCATCGAGAACACTTGCCTATTGGCTTTCTCGTCCCATCTCGTGGTCCAAAAGGAACCACTGGGTTTCTTTGCTTTCTTGTCCTTTCCCCCGATTCATGCCTTTAGGTTCGAAACCTTTGGCATTGGCTACAAGAGCTTGCGATTTCCGTCTCAACTCGTCTAAAAAGTCAATCATCTCAAAAACGTTTTTAAGCGTTTCCTCGAAGTGACTGGCCTTTATGAGTATCCTCATCGCTTCTTGTCTAGCCGCCTATGTCAATAGGCTCGGGAGGACAAAGCTTACTGAGTACTAACTAGTACTCTTTAACAGTTTGGGTAATGTCTAGATCTCTATTCCAATCATTACATTTAGGGACCAGTGAGTTAAAATCCTTACGTATCACATAAAGTGGGTTCAAGGCCATTTCCTAATCTATGAGCACATATAACAACAAACAATCGATTTAATATCCGATATTATCTCCCTCAAATAATATCATTAAACCACTAATCACATCTAAAATCCCATCAGGTAAAGCAAGCCACGTTCGTGTGGACGTTTACCCACCCAAATGATTTAGCAATTAGATTTGCTTCGGTCATATATCACTTACAGCGTAACCTCGTTGGGAGGAATACTATAACGCGTATCTAAGTGTAAACCATTACTCAGTACTAAGAAGATTGTTTGGGACACGCATATTCACCGCAAGCCACGTTAGTGTGGACGTTTACGTTTACATACGCTCCTTTACTTCCCTCTATAACTGTCTACATCACTTAATCCAAAATCCCATTCAGTATAGCAAGCCACGTTCGTGTGGACGTTTACTACACCAAAAAGATTTTTATAAGTGACTCCCAATTACTTGATCCATTTGATTTTCGTAAATCAAGACTCGGAGAATCATAAGTGAAACTCGAAGTTTCTAACCAGTGATTCACCATGCGAACAACCCTATCTCTCATTAGATGAGGGAGCCGAGCAGACAATCGATCTAGTCATCAAATGACACGAAAGTCTCTAATTTGTGTCCTCGACATGACCAAGTGGCTTTGGCTCCATTCCACTCCCCGGGGTGAGAATGAGTCGACTTGAAATCAGTTTTGGAAAGACAAATTAGGCATTGTTTGATAAACTTAATCAATGTTTCTCGTAAAAGGAATTACAAGAATTCTCCTCCAATGACTTGTCTATACGAACTTCAAAAGTCCATAAAAGTCACCAAGAGAACAGCAATGGAGACCATGGATATGTTTCCATACCCTCTCCCACTTAGCTTTTTATAACAAAGGGATACGCTATCTAATGCATAATTAAATACACATAAGCATAGTAACAAACATACATTTCATGCAAGTACGTACACAAATAATCAAATAATTGCTCAAGTAAAAAATTATTTCTCGACTATTCGTACCTTGATGAATTCCAGCATGCTTTCCTTGAGTCTTCATTCTACGTCTTGAATACTTTGTCGAGTGACGGAAAAATTCTTTGATTCTCATATTTAATTTATTTTAAATAAAATCCAAGATTTTCCAATCCAAAATAAATTTTGAATTAATCTAATGATTTTAAATAAAATACTCCAATTAAATAAAATCAATTCCATTGATTTCCATATTTAATTCTATTTTAAATAAAATCCAAGATTTTCCAATCCAAAATAAAATTTTGAATTAATCTAATGATTTTAAATAAAATACTTAAATTAAATAAAATCAATATTATTAAAATCCATTGATCTCCATATTTAATTCTATTTTAAATAAAATCCAAGATTTTCCAATCCAAAATAAATTTTGAATTAATCTAATGATTTTAAATAAAATACTTAAATTAAATAAAATCAATATTATTAAAATCCATTGATCTCCATATTTAATTCTATTCTAAATAAAATCCAAGATTTTCCAATCCAAAATAAATTTTGAATTAATCTAATGATTTTAAATAAAATACTTAAATTAAATAAAATCAATATTTTAATAATTTCTCAATCCTATTTAGATTAGATCTCAAGAATCCTAATCAAAATCGAATTTTGATTCTTCTTAAGACTTCTAATCCAAGTAGGTATAGGATATCTAGAGAAACTAGGATTTTCTTTCCTAATTTAACTCTCCATCTAATTCCATTATTTAATTCCATAATTAAGAAATATAATCCAAATAGAATTTGAATTAATTCCAAAATTAAATTAAATAAAATTAGAAAGATTAAATTATTTCCGGAAAGATCGAATTACCGGGACGAACCGAAAAACGAGACCCGCTCGAATCAAAGGTCCATCCCTATCGAACCATGTACAGTCGTGTATCTCACCATGCAAAACGCATGGCCACACAACATCAATTGACCCACGAGATTAATTAGCAAGTGCACATCTAGCATTAGTCAAAGACCATGCAATGCAAAGTTTAATTAATTCATGTGGTCGCACATGCACTAGGCCATGCAATCGATTTGTACAACATGCATGGTGAACGAAAAACGTAACCATACGCTCTGATACCAGTTGTTGGAATTCGATATCCCGGGTTATTTAAATTTGCGGAAACCAATAACCCGATCAAACCCTTCGCCGGAGATCACATGAACGTCGACTCATCCGCCGAAGTCCGGGCTTTGGAGACCACGCGCCCGAAGGCGCGCAATCCGCCCCCACCCGAACCCCCGCGAGCCGGGTTCACGCGATCAAACATCGCGTTCGATGGGGCTGCATCCGGCAGCCCCCAGCAGCAGGTCCGGCGACCTGCTGCCCGCCGTCGAGGAGCCCCCACCGTCGCGGTGGGGAGGTGACGGCGCCAGCCCGTCACCGCCGGCGATCGCTCCCAGCGATCGCCCCCTCGGCCGAGGCCGAGGGTTCTCCTTCGCGCGCCGAACCCTAGGCGTGCGGTCCACGCGGTCCGGTGGCTTCGCCACCACCGCGTGGTCCCTCGTCTAATCCGGGTTCGATCCTTCGGATCTTGTTTTTTCGATAATTGATCAATAAACTAGAATTAAATTGCGGAAATTTAATTCACCTTTCGATTCGTTGTGCGGAGAAACGAGATCTTATGATGACCTTGAGATCTTCCCACGTATTCCTTGCACTTGTTCGAACGTCGGGTGGGCGACGATCCTCCGAACACTATGGATCTCCTTCTCTCTTTTCTCTCTCTAGAATTGTGATCTTCAAGTTATGAGAATAGAGAAGACCATGTAGTGCTTTTATAGGCTACGCAGGGGATCTTAAGGAGGTGGAATATTGGGCTTCCAATAATAGTGATTAAATTGAGCCCAAGCCCAAATCTATTAATCCTTACTATTATTAATTAATTTATTTTCCACTATATAAATTAATTGCACTCCCAATATTAAACCATATTATATCAAATAATATTTCTCCGGTAGTATTATTTATTCCGTGTATTTAAGATATAAATATCCATGAATAAAATTAATTTATTGCTAATTAATTTATTCATCTCTTTTATCCGAGACTAGTACCATTCAACCTTAATTATTATGCGGAACGAATCCACCTGCAGGGTTTACATAATAATTCCTTATGAACTCATCTCGGGGATATTATCAACCCTTCCGGGATACACTTTCCCGTCAAGTATTCACGGCATGTCATATATAAAATATAGCGACCCAACTGAACCGGTAATTAACCCAATAATTAAATCGGTTAATTCCTTTGGTAAATCAAAGTCACTTATATTAAATATACACACCCGCAATAGTATCGGGGATTAAGAATAAAATACTTAGAGACTTAAATCGATTATCGCCGGCAATCCTAATCGATAAATCTCAAGCAGATCCGCTCAATACACCAAGTGTACAAGTGTGATAAAATAATCAAGACAGATTATTTTCTCTCTCACACAACGACTATACCGATGGATTGGTCCGTGTCCATCTAGGTCGTGAGCAACTGTTCGATTAAATACGAGTAACCGATAGTAGGATCGTGAGTTTCCGTTACTTAAATCTAGACATTAAGTACACAACTCCAACAAATCTTACATAAGAAAATGCCAAAAATACTTCTCGAATAGATTTCACGGGGAAAAGAAATCCCAGTTATCTTTTGCAGGAGAATTTTCCAGCTCAGAATTGATAGAGCTATCTTCAGAATCAGTTCCCAGATCAATGATCTCCTCTCCATCCTTTCCAAATACACCAATGCTGAAAGACTTTTGCCCACGCAACTCCAGAAAGATGATTCCGCTCACTGAAACCAACCGACGCTCACAAAACTTACTCCAACCGTCAGTCAGTACCAGCCGCCGACCATCCTTCTCCACTTTCACCGTCCAGATTCTTTCAAAAGCATCTACCAAAGCGACATCCTGTCCAGCAAGCTCCGGAAACTTCTGTGAAAAAGATAAAGACAAAGGCAGCTTAGCCTTCATCAACCGATTTCTGATCCGGAAGGAGAAACTCGTGATATTATTCGGGTACACTTCTCTATTCCAAGTAAAAGCCATGATATGAAGGAGTAATACTACATGAAGAGCCTTTAAAGGCGTAAAAACAACATTAAATGAAGAGTCAACCGCCGACAGAAAGTCAGAATGCAGATTCCAAGGCGTGCAGACCGAGGTATTCAAACACAATCTTCAGGGAAATCGAAGTTGAAAACTCCAATTTTCCTGGGGGCCTATGTTATACCCGATAAAACGGTCACCGACACGTGTCAACAATGAGGTAGCCACGTCATCAGATGTGCAAGTCAGAATTAATCTATGGAAAAAGACCTAGAAAGGCAACCAGCGGAAGTCAGAAAAGAGCTTGGACGGGAACGACCGCTCGGTAGTGTCAGACTTATTACACGGGAATATCCGTGGGGGAGGTGTCAGAGTCAACAGGTGGTCAAAAGACATTTGACGGGAGCAGAGGATAAAGTCTTTGTTTAGAGTTAAGTGGGTTTTTAATGCTGGATATTAGTGGAGTTGAGGTCCAATCAGGAGCTGATAAGTGGGCATTAGGTGGCATAATCTAGCCATGCATGGGTTAGTATAAATATAGGGTGTTAAAGGAGAGAAAGGACATGCAAAACTTTGTATTTTAATATGATTTCTAAGTATGAATATATGAATTAAGAGGTGCCTTGAGCATCCATGTTCTACTTATGATTTCTGCATTTTAACTCAAACCTCTTGCTTTCTTACCTATAACATATTTATATTTTGTGTAGTTTATCAAAACCCTCAATTACCAGCAAATACTACCGACAAGTACAAAAACAACCAAAACAAGGCGAAAACGAGAAGAAACAAAGCAAAACGAAGGAAAGCGGGCAAAACCGGGGCTGCTGAGCCAAATGGCGGGCGCCGTTGTAGCTCCAGCGGGCGCTGTTTTGGTTCGGCGGGCGCCGTTTTGGAAACGGCGACCGCCGAATCGCCTGATTCTTGGCAGATTTTTTCCGAACCTTTTCGGCGGGCGCTGTTTTGAAAACGGCGACCGCCGGTGGTGTTCGGCGACCGCCGTTTGTGAAACGGCGGGCGCCGTTCGTGGTTTTTTGGGTACGGACTAGGATTGACCAAAATCGGCGAGCGCGGAACTGAAACGGCGGGTGCGGACCAGTCCAGAAGATGATCAAGGCCTATTTCGTTGCTTTTAATCTTTTCGTTTGAGAGTTGTGAGGTTCTAGGGGCCTTTCGATTACGTATTTAATTGCTTTGCTAGTTATAGGATGTTTTATGTTATAAATGTTCAACTTACATATAAACACCTATGCATGCAAGTTCCCAAAATAATGAGTATAATGTCTTGTCCAAAAACATCACACTCATGAAGCCCTCGATCATAAGTTGGTAGGTCCGCCTCAGCGGGGTACTACTTGTTATCTTGGGATAAGTGAGAGTAAAGGTTAGACCTTTACACGTAAGTTTGGTTTTCTCATCGATAGATCCACTGCAGGCGTGGCTATCGAGACATGAGATGAGAATGGGATTCTCATCGACCGAGAGTGATATTAGATATCATTGACATGGGTATGTCTACATATCTTGAAATACTTAAGTGCGGACTCAGTCGGCTTAAAGATTTGCAAGATGAGGATCTCGGGATCGTTTTGTTCTAAGGGACAATGATATTGGATATCAATTGAACAAAATGAAATAAATAAGTACAATTGTTAGACAACCTTATTTGTTTACCGCTTTGTGGATGTTTACATACTTTAGTTATCTTTCTTTTATAGTTTATCATGTCAAATATCAACTCAATTCAAGTTTGGTTCAATTCTTGATTATGAAAAATTGAACAAAATTTTCTTCATTCACAACGTAATTTGAGGATGGTCCTCAAATACGAAGACAAGGAAAATGTGTTAGATAACCACATCCTAAGATATCATTGAACAACTTAATAGCATGTTCGGGGAATATGCTAAGATTGAGCAGTTCTGAATGACCAGGGTCATCGCTTCAGCTAGGCTGAATAAGAGAAACCTATAGGGACCACATGTGCAGCAAATGATTGGATTATTTGCTTTAAGTGATCTCCTAATTTTTTTTAAGATGATGAGTCATGAAATAAAAAGGGACCCTGAGAGGGATATTCTTATAAGGGATGAGGTATTCAAAAGAGCATGGGCAAGAAGGCTACTAGGGTTCCTAGGGAATCTGAATGCATCTACTGCAAAAGGTGTTGGACACTAATTGCAAATATGTAGAAGATCATATTTTATTCAATTTCAAAACAAATGCCTAATTTGTCTTTCATATGATGGATTCTAAAGTTAATATTATTTTCACCTCGGGGAGTGATCTAATCCAAAACACTTAGTTCATTAATGACACAAATTAGAGACTTTCGAGCCATGGGATGGCGTGATTCGATTGTCTGGTTGGCTCCCTCATATTTTATGAGAGATAGGGTTTCAATTGCATGATAATATCGCTGGTTAGAAAACTTCGACTTTTCACTTACGATTTATCAAGTTTTGATATTGGGATAATTTTGAACGAGATTTCGAATAAAAATCAATTATTGGGAATAATTGAACTTGCCCAAAGTTCAAAGAAGATGTGAAGAACGGGGTTGCTTCATCTTCAGGTATTAATGTTATAGACATTAGATTTCGCAAATTTTACTTCTTGGGTATTGGATGACATTTGTGGTTCTCACAATTGTAAGTGAAGAAACTACACAGAAGTAGGAGTTTGGAAAGTAGAAATGTCGATCTACGAGCTGGAAAAGGAGCGAAGGTCGCTGCACTAGCCGTATGATCATATGATGTTGTTATGACTTAGGGCCTTGTTTTAAGTATTATAACTATGTATTTTTTGTACCTTCAATAAACAATGAATATTGGTTCAGTATTGGATACTGATGGATTAGTTTTTCACTATTTAAATAGTTTGATAACTATTTTAATAGTGAACTATTCTTTGTTTTGGTACGATTATTACATTATTTATGTATACTTTAAACTCAACAAATCATATATAACATTAACACCAAAGGCCGAATCGAATAAGTCTCAATGAGACATAACTGTAACATTGTTGATTAGATCAAAATCTAAACATGTAACGAATCTTCTTTTAGAAGGCATTCTAGAATCATTTGACTTGGAGTCATTTGATACATGTAAATGATGTTTGATGGACAAAGATAACAATGTCAACTTTCTTGGAGAAAGGAGAACATGTGAGTGATTAATTATGGATGATCCATACTGATGTATGTGGAACCTATCAGTTCACAAGCACATGAAGGTTATGTTTCGGAAAAGAGAAAACAAACTATATTAGATATAGTTCGACCATTCGATGAGAGGTCTAAATGAACTACTGGTCTCTTTTGGGAACACACGATTCTTGACTTCAACTTATACACTGAATAGGACGCTGTCAAAAGCTGTTGATAAGACACCATACTAGGTATGGAAAGGGAGGGTCCCTACATTGTTTTCATCAAAATTTGAGGTTCTAAAAGCTTCTCTAACGAGATTTCTCTCTATAGAGTTTGAACTCAAATGGGATAAAAGTTTCTTTAATGTATCCATAAGAAACTCGAGGGTACAACTTCTACGATCTATCTGAGAACAATATTTTGTTGCTCGATATAGTGATTTTCTTGAAAAGAGTTATCTTTCCTAGAAATTCAGTGGGAGCTCGGTTGTCCTGAACGAGTTTCAAGTGAAACAACCAATAATGAATACTCAAGACTGGGTTAAGAGTATTCTTATGGTTTTGGAAGCCATACCAGCCCTCGTAGGTCCGAAAGGCATAAATCTATCTCTATTATTCAAATACTTAGATATTGTTACCAATGAGAGATATGAATTCATGCTTTTGGAAAGCGGTGAACCTTCGACCTAATTCCAAGCTATGACGAGTCCAGCTACTGAAAATTGGCATGGTGCCATGAAATCTGAGATGATATCAATATCTGATAATCAAGTTTGGAACTTGATATATTTGCATCACGGGGTTAGACCCAATGAATGCTAATAGATCTTTAAGATCTAAACAGACAGATGGAAAACCTAGGGTTTTCAAAGCAAGGTTAATGGTAAAAGTTTTATTCATGAGATGGATTATGGAAAAACTTTCACCAGTTGTTTTGATTAAATCATTCAGATTATCTTAGCCATTGCTACTCATCTTGATAATGAGTTATGGTAATATTGGATGTTAAAACTAACTTCTTGAATTGGATTCTAGAAGAGAATGTGTTTTGACACAGCCAAAGAGTTTTATCGATCCTAATAAGGCTGAGAAATTATGCAATCTTATAATTTCATTTATGGAATAAAGTAAAGCATATCGGAGTAGCAATCTTCAGCTCAATGAATCCATACTGGGTTTTGGATTTCAGAGGAACTCGGAAGAGTCTTGTTTTACAAGAAGAACAGTGGGAGTTACGTTGTATACATTGTGTTGTATGTCGATGACATACTCCTTATTGGAACAATGTTTCTATGTTTAATTCTATTAAAGAATAGCTTGGAAATTGTTTTTCAATAAAGGACAGTACATATTGGGCATCAAGATCTGTCGGAATAGATCGAAAAGGATGTTTGGACTTAGTAAAGCGACCTATATCGATAAGTTGCTTGATAAGTTCAGAATGAAAGACGCCAGAAAGGGTCTCATTCCAATAACTAATGGCACATCTCTTAGCAAGATGCAATGTCCTACGGGACCTGATGAGCAAAAGAAGATGGAAAACATTCCTTATGCTTCGGCAATAGGATCTATAATGTACGCCATGATATGTACACGAATGGACGTATCGTATGCCTCGAGCATGACGATTCGGTTTCAATAGGATCTATAATGTACCCAGGTGAGGCGCATTAGACTGCGGCCATGAATATTCTTATGTATCTTAGATGGACTAAAGAATATTTTGTTGTCTTTGGAAGACAAAAAGAGTTGATATTAACAAGCTGTTTGAATGCTAACTTCAAAACAGACTAAGATAATTTTCGATTTTAATCTGGTTATATCTTTTGTCTGGTTAGAGGTGAAATTTGCTGGAATAGTTCCATGCAATGCAATATAGCTGATTAAACTACAGAACTGAGCACAGTATTGCATTGGATGCAATAATGTTGGCAGTTAAGATTTGAAAGTTCTTGAATGAACTAGGTGGCGTAACTAGCTCAGCCCATCCGATAGTTCTCTATTTATAGTAGAGTTATCACGCAAGCCAATGAGCTAGGAAGCACCACAAGTCTAAAACTGGTGCTCAGGAAGTTCCACATTATTTGGGAGATAGTTTTGTGGAGACATCGAGATAATAAAGTTGCAACTTTTGGTAAGGTTGCAAACCCGTTTTCTAAACCTCTCCAGCAGTTTAAGCTTGAGGCTTTCACGACTGCAATAGAGATCAGACATCTTAGAGATGGGTTGTGATTTCTATTACTGTATTAGATTCTTTTGGAGATTTGGTAAACATTCACTCATATGTATAATACATAATTCTTCATATAAATATGGTTTAATTTATATGAATTGTCCAAATGATTAAGTGATATCAATTGGGTTATGAGGTCGACTTACTGCATAATTAAGTCCCAATGGTTGAACTGATATACTTGAATCATATGATTGTTCCTGGTTCGTATCATCGAGTACGGACAAACCGATAATACAATGAACTAGATTGCAATGTGTACTATAGCGCCACTTCATGGGCTAATGATTTGGGACGTCAAGTACAGTTGCATAGATATTAGCTGGGAGCTAATGATCGAACAGACCCGGCTGGAATAGTATTTAAGATTTTGAGTCATAATACTATTTCATTGACTGTCGAGCAATTTCCTCTGACCTGAGTAGCCCAGAGTGATTCCATTGTGAAATGCTGTACTTTGATACAAGTAAACGCCTTTCGTAAAAGGAGGTTATAAAACTTGTTATTGGGTATATCAAGAAGCAAGTGGGAGAGCTTGGATTGACAAGATGGGATTGTTCTCCATTTTATAATGGGATATATGTCTTACCGGCCACTTGGAGAGTCGAGACTGTGGAAAATACGTGGCCACGTCCAGATTCGTATCATAGTGATAAATCTGGTTTTACAGTCTATCTCATAGTCCAACAAAGGTTTGAACTGATTGAGGATGACTCAAGTCTTGCCTCAAGTTAAAACTTAGACATAAAGTGACAATAGGAAATTGGCAGCACACTGGCTCTGAAGGCCAAGTGGGAGATTGTTGGTGTATGTCCTTCGATCACACGTGTGCAATCGATAAAGTCATAAGGTCGTCTATGGATGTTAAATGATTATTCGATAATATTAATTGTTGGGAACAATATAATATTGATCGATAAATCATACCTACAGGGTCACACACGAGTCGGAATTACGTTGCTTGTTATATTGATTTAGAATCAATAAATATGGATTTTCACATGCATGGGATGCATGGTTTGCATGGATGCACGTCACATGGTGTGACATGACATGCCACACAAGCAAGGGGACCACATCTAATGCCATTTGGCATGCTGATGTGGAAATGACCCTTCACCTCCCCATTATTCACCATTACTTGTGCATTATGATGCACATTATGGTGGGGGTTACAAGGGAGGTTAATGTTGATCAATATAATGATGAAAACATGTGTTTTCATCTTACTTTTCATCAGCCACGAAAATAATACACAAAAGAGAGAGAGAGAAGAGAGTTCTTGGAGAACCACTTCAAACAAGCAAGCAAGTTCAATTTCGGGTTCGTGTGCAACACGTAGAGGCCGGGCCATTTGTGCGGCTTCCACATCCGGACAATCTAAAGGAGTGACGAGGTCATTCACAAGGAGAGCTTCGAGTTGCTGATCCATTAAGGTCGTTCAATCGACTCAACACCACCTTAACCAACATCAACGAGGCACGCACCACCAAATGTAAGCCTTTGATTAACCTTATATATATATATATATATATATATATATATATATATATATATATTAGATGTGTATATATATATATGTTTATATGTGTTCTTATACACATTATGTGTGCACTAAAGATCCAAGCATGATAGATTTATATGCTTTACACGCTTCCGCACACACGGTATATCGATCAGATCGGTGTACCGATTCCATCAGTTCCTGTTGCGATATGTCCTTCGATCCTACATGTGCAATCGATAAAGTCATAAGGTCGTCTATGGATGTTAAATGATTAGTCGATAATATTAATTGTTGGGAACAATATAATATTGATCGATAATCAAACCTACAGGGTCACACACGAACTCGATGTTGATATACGTGCGGCTTCAACATCCGGGCAATCCAAAGGAGTGACGAGGTCATTCACATGGAGAGCATTTCATGGCTGATCCATTAAGGTGGTTCAATCGACTCAACACCACCTTAATCAATATCAACGAGGCACGCTACACCGGTTGTAAGTGTTCTCGTTAATCCTTATATATACATATATATATATATATATATATATATATATATATATATATATATATATATATATATATATATATATATATATATATATATATATATATATATATATATATATATATATATATATATATATATATATATATATATATATAAATAGATGTGTCTATACATATATATGTGTGCACTAGATCTTGTTGTTCGTGTTTACTCGTTTTACACGCTTCCGCACACACGAACGAGGTAATCATGCGATTGGATCGGCATCGAACACCATCAATTGGTATCAGAGACGAGGGCTCGTGCACACTTTTATGTTGGACACAATAAGTTTAAATCACATATTTGACTTATATGTTTATTTGTATTTATGTGATTAGATGTAAGGCCGGCCACCGTTAGTGGTCGGGTGAATGATTTCGTCGTTTTTTACGTTTCGATTGGCTGTAGTTTTTGAGGGCTGCGTCCCTTGGAATCATTTGTAATAGATAGATTTTCTATTTCAAAATGTATTGTTCAACATGTAAGCTATGGATTTATCCACGTAACGGAGTTGGATTTCGAAGCCCAAGCGAAAACGAAGCAAAACGAACGAAATTGGGCTGCTGGAGCAAAACGGCGGGCGCCGTTTGTGCTCTGGCGGGAGCCGTTTTGGAAACGGCGACCGCCGGTAGTGTTCAGCGACCGCTGGTTGTGAAACGGCGGGCGCTGTTCGTGGTTTTTGGGTACGGACTTGGTTTGACCAAAATCGGCGGGCGCGGAACTGAAACGGAGGGCGCGGACCAGTCCAGAAGATGTTCAAGACATTTTAAGTTGCTTTAATTCACTTCTGTAGAGAGTTGTGAGGTTCTAGGGCCTTTCGAATGCGTATTTATATGCTTTGCTTTTTTAAGTTATGCATGTTAAAATTGTTCAACAAACATACACCTTAAAATTGCAAGTTCCCAAAATAATGAGATTATGTCTTGTACAAAACTTCACACCCATGAAGCCCTCGAACATAAGGTTGTAGGTCCGCCTCAGCGGGGTACAACTTGTTATCTTGGGATAGTGGTAGTAAGGGTTAGACCCTTACATGTGTGTTTGGTTTTCTCATCGATAGATCCACTGCAGGCGTGGCTATCGAGACATGAGATGAGAATGGGATTCTCGTCGACCGAGAGTGATATTAGATATCATTGACATGGGTATGTCTACCTATCTTGAAATACTTAAGTGCGGACTCAGTCGGCTTAAAGATTTGCAAGATGAGGATCTCGGGATTGTTTTGTTCTAAGGGACAATGATATTGGATATCAATTGAACAAAATGAAATAAATAAGTACAATTGTTAGACAACCTTATTTTTTGACCGCTTTGTGGATGTTTACATGCTTTAGTTATCTTTCTTTTATAGTTTATCATGTCAAATATCAACTCAATTCAAGTTTGGTGCAATTCTTGATTATGAAAAATTGAACAACATAAATTTTCTTGATTCACAACGTAATTTGAGGATGGTTCTCAAATACGAATACAAAGAGAATGTGTTAGATTACCAATTCCTATGATATCATTGAACAACTCAATAGCATGTTCGGGGAACAGACTAAGATTGA
The DNA here is from genome assembly GCA_954870475.1 of Euphrasia confusa. NCBI lineage: Eukaryota > Viridiplantae > Streptophyta > Magnoliopsida > Lamiales > Orobanchaceae > Euphrasia > Euphrasia confusa. Next base: position 47,185,421 of record OX940953.1, on the reverse strand, counting down.
GCAGTTCTGAATGACCAGGGTCATCGCTTCAGCTAGGCTGGAAAAGGAGAAACCTATAAGGACCACATGTGCAGCGAATGATTGGATTATTTGCTTTAAGTGATCTCCTAAATTTTTCTAAGATGATGAGTCGTCAATTAAAAATGGACCCTAAGAGGGATATAATTATGGTAAAGGATGCATGAGGTATTCAAAAGAGCATGGGCAAGAAGGCTACTAGGGTTCCTAGGGAATCTGAATGCGTCTACTGCAAAGGTGTAGGACACTAATTGCAAACATGTAGAAGTTCATATTTATTCAATTTCAAAACAAATGCCTAAATTGTCTTTCATATGATGGATTCTAAAGTTAAGATTATTTTCACCTCGGGGAGTGATTTAATCCAAAACACTTAGTTCATCAATGACACAAATTAGAGACTTTCGAGCCATGGGATGGCGTTAGTCGATTGTCTGATTGGCTTCCTCATATTTTATGAGAGATAGGGCTTCAATTGCATGATAATATCGCTGGTTAGAAAACTTCGAGTTTTCACTTACGATTTATCACGTTTTTATATTGGGATAATTTTGAATGGGAAATTTGAATGAGACTCAATTATTGGGAATAATTGAATTTGCCCAAAGTTCAAAGAAGATGTGAAGAACGGGGTTGCTTCTTCTTCAGGTATTAATGTTATAAACATTAAATTTCGCAAATTTTACTTCTTGGGTATTTGATGCCAATTCTCACATTTGTATGTGGAGGAACTACATAGAAGTATAAGTTTGGTGAGTAGATATGTCGATCTACGGGCGAGAAATAGAGCGAAGGTCGCTGCATTAGCCGTATGATCATATGATGTTGTTTTACATTAGGGACTTGTTTTAGTATTATAACCATGTAATTTCGTACCTTCAAAAAACAATTAATATTGGTTCAGTATTGGATACTGATGGATTAGATTTCACTATTAAGTAGTTTGGCAACTATTTTAATTGTGAATTATTCTTTGTTTTGGTACGATTATTATATTGTTTATGTATACTTTAACTTGACAAATCATATATAACATTAAACACCAAAGGCCAAATCGAATAAGTCTCAATGAGACATAACTGAAACATTGTTGATTAGATCAAATCAAAATCTAAACATGTAACGAAGCTTCTTTTAGAATGCATTCTAGAATCATTTGACTTGGAGTCCTTTGATACATGTAAATGATGTGTGATGGACAAGATAACAATGGCATCTTTCTTGGAGAAAGGAGAACATGTGAGTGATTAATTAGGGATGATCCATACTGATGTATGTGGAACCTATCAGTTCACAAGCACATGAAGGTTATGTTTCGGAAAAGAGAAAACAAACTATATTAGATATAGTTCGACCATTCGATGAGAGGTCTAAATGAACTAGTGGTCTCTTTTGGGAACACACAATTCTTGACTTCAACTTATACACTGAATAGGACGCTGTCAAAAGCTGTTGATAAGACACCATACTAGGTATGGAAAGGGAGGGTCCCTAAATTGTTTTCATCAAGATTTGAGGTTCTAAAAGCTTCTCTGACGAGATTTATCTCTATAGAGCTTGAACTCAAATGGGATAAAAGTTTCTTTATGGTATCCATAAGAAACTCGAGGGTACAACTTCTACGATCTATCTGAGAACAATATTTTGTTGCTCGAGATAGTGATTTTCTTGAAAAGAGTAATATTTCCTAGAAAGTCAGTGGGAGCTCAATTGTCTTTAACAAGGTTCAAGTAGAACAAACTGATATGGATACTCAAGACTTGGTCGACAATACTCCAGTGGTTTTGGAAACCACACCTAACCCTCGAAGGTCTGGAAGGGTTAGAACTCAACCTGACAGATACTTAGGTATTCTGACAAATGAGAGCTATGAAGTCATGCTTTTAGAAAGCAATGAACCTTCGACCTATACCCAAGCTATGACGAGTCCAGATTCCGAGAAATGGCAGGGTGCCATGAAATCCGAAATGGAATCGATGTCTGAAAATCAAGTTTGGAACTTGGTCGATTTGCTTAAATGGGCTAGGCCCATTGGATGCAAATAGATTTACAAGATAAAAACAGACATGGATGGAAAACCTAGTGTTTTCAAAGCAAGGTTGGTGGCAAAAGGATTTAATCAAATTTACAAAGTGGATTATGATGAAACCTTTTCACCACTTGCTATGATCAAAAATCCATTCGGATTCTCTTAGCCATTGTTGCTCATTATGATTATGAGATATGTCAAATGGATGTTAAAACCGCCTTCTTGAATGGGTTTCTAGAAGAGGATGTGTTTATAACACAACCAGAGGGTTTTATCGATCTTAATCAGGCTAAGAGAGTACGAAAGCTTAATAGATCCTAATAGATTAAAGCAAGCATCTCAGAGTTGGAATCTTCAGTTCAATGAATCCATATCAGGATTTGGATTTCAGAGGAACTCGAAAGAGTCTTGTTTTACAAGAAGATCAGTGGGAGTTACGTTGTATTCATTGTGTTGTATGTCGATGACATACTCCTTATTGGAAACAATATTCCTATGCTTAATTCTGTTAAATAATGGCTTGGAAGATGTTTTTAATGAAGGATCTTGGAGAAGCACAGTACATATTGGGCATCAAGATCTGTCGGAACAGATCGAAAAGGATGTTTGAACTTAGTCAAGTGACCTATATTGATAAGGTGGTTGATAAGTTCAGAATGAAAGAAGCCAAAAGGGGTCTCATTCCAATGAGTCACAGCACATCACTTAGCAAGATGCAAGGCCCTACGGGACATGATGAGCAAAACAGGATGGAAAACATTCCTTATGCTTCGGCAATAGGGTCTATAATGTACGCCATGATATGTACACGACTGGACGTATCGTATGCTTTGAGCATGACGATTCGATTTCAAGGAAACCCAGGTGAGGCACATTAGACTGCGGCCAAGAATATTCTTATGTACCTTAGATGGACTAAAGAATATTTTGTTGTCTTTGGAAGACAAAAAGAGTTGATATTAACAAGCTGTTTGAATGCTAACTTCAAAACAGACTAAGATAATTTCCGATTTTAATCTGTTTATATCTTTTGTCTGGTTATGCTGGGATTCGATGTCCCGGGCTATCAAAATTTTGCGGAACCGAAAACCCGTCGCCGGAAACCGCACGAACACCAACTCATCCGCAGGAGTCCGACCTTTGGAGACTACGCGCCCGAAGACACGCAGCCCGCCCCCAGCCGATTTTCTCCCGCGAGTCGGATATTACGAACGCGAACACCACGAAGAGCCGGGCTCGACAAGAGCATCGCCGCGGGATGAACCCGCGGCTAAACCCTAGCCGAACCCCATCCGCGGGGTTCGCGATCGCCGTGCATGGCGATCGCCGGGGCTGTTCGGAACAGCCCCTTGGCGGTGAGTCCGGCGACTCACCGCCGCCATCCGACGGGAGGGGAACCACCAGTCGCGGCGCGAAGCCGCGACGGTCCCCGGCGATCGAGCTAGGGCTCGATCGCCCCAGCCGCGGCGTCCAGCCGCGGCCTTCTCCCTTGCGCGCACCACCGGCGGAGGGAGGCCGGGGGGTTCGATCCGCCGTGGCACCAGCCCACGGCCGAACCCCCAGCGATCGACTTCACGTCGATCGCTCACCCCGGCGTCCAGCAGGGGTTCCCCTCACGCCCGCGCGCCGGCGGTCGAACCCTAGGGTTCGGCCGCCCCTTCCTCGATCCCGACGGGGATCGCGAGATCCCCGTATCCCGGTCTCGACGTTCCCGGATCGTGCGTTCATGTATATATCACAATTTATTCAACGCAAATAATCATAGAAGGGGTTTCTCGATTATACCTCGATTCGTTGTACGGAGAAACGAATCTTGTTGATGACCTTGTGACCTTCCCGCGTATTCCTCGCACTTCGTCCGAACGTCGTGTGGGCGACGATCTATCGAACTCTATGGATCTTCCTCACTCTCAAGAATTTATGATTGGCGTAGGTCAATTAATTCTCTCTTGAAAAGTGAAGACCATGTAGTGCTTATATAGGCTACGTAGGGGATCATAAGGAGAATAAATATTGGGCTTCAATATTGAAAATTAAATTGGGTCCAACCCAAATCTATTAATTCTTATCAATATTAATTTTATTTATTTTCCACTATATAAATAAAATTGCACTCCCAATATTATTCTATATTATATCAAATAATATTTCTCCAATTAGTATTATTTATTCCGTGTATTTAAGATTTAAATATCCATGAATAAATTTATTTATTGCTCAATAAGTAATATTCATATCTTATATCCGAGACTAGTACCGTTCAACCTTTATTATTGTGCGGAACGAATCCACTCATGAGGTTTACACAATAATTCCTTATGAACTCATCTCGGGGATATTATCAACCCTTCCGGGATACACTTTCCCGTCATGTATTCACGGCATGTCATATAAAAAATATAGCGACCCAATTTTACCGGTAATTAACCCAATAATTAAATCGGTTAATTCCTTTGGAAAATCAAAGCCTCTAGTATTAAATATACACACCCGCAATAATATCGGGGATTAAGAATAAAATACTCCGAGATTTAAATTGATTATCCAAGGCAATCCTAATCAATAAATCTCAAGTTGATCCGCCCAATACACCAAGTGTACAAGTGTGATAAAATAATTAAGATAAATTATTTTCTCTCTCACACAACGACTATACCGATGGATTGGTCCGTGTCCATCTAGGTCGTGAGCAACTGTTCGATTAAATACGAGCAACCGATAGTATGATCTTCTGTACGCCCATGCGCACCATACTAACTATAACGTATAAAATCCAGGACTATATTTTGCGTAATTAATTAATAATAATTAAATGCAAATAATTGTTTATTAATAAAATAGGTTAAATGCCATGACCGGGAGTTTACCGGTACTTAAATCTAGACATTAAGTACACAACTCCAACAATCTCCCACTTGTACTAAGGTCTAGTCATTTCCTCCAAACTCCCGACTCCCATACTCATCACGTGCTTAAGTTATACTTCCCAGAAGTATTATGTGAATGAGCAATCTAGGTTGCCGCTCTGAAGTTATCTTGGTGACTACTGCGTCGTCTCCTGACGATGACTCGTATCAGGTGGTACTGGCTCTATGTGTTATCATCACTTTTCGAACTTATGACTTCTTCCAGTTCTCCACGCACCGCTATGTACATAGCCTTTGGTGAACCAAGAATCATATCCAAGTTCAGAGGTCATTCCGGAACCTAACCAAAACTTCCGCTGCCTCTGAGGCTGCTATTCGGTTTATGATAGAGTCCGAGAAGCATCACGCTTATCACTCTTTCATCCTTAGGTTCCACCTCTTCTAAAAGTGAACACATAGCCTGATATCGACTTACACTGGTCTTTCTCCGATTTTTGATCTGAGAAACTGTAATCTAAGAAGATTTCGTTTTGCCATCCAGTACTTCCAAGTACTTTGCAGCATTCGAATATTTCTTATCCAGATTACTTTGATATCCTCCCACTACGCTAACCGCATAGTTGATATCAGGTTCTTGTTTTTCAACATTGCATCTACAAAGCTTTCTACACAAGAAGTGTGGGTAACTGCTTTGTCTATATCTATCTCCTTCATGTGTTCAAGACACATACCTTAGATAGATGCATTCTGTTCTCGAAAGGCAATAACCTTTCTCAGAATTGTGCATGTTTAAAACAAACCATAATCGTATAAGATGTCTAAAGAGAAGTACAAATGTTCTTATCCAGAGATCGAAGATTTCTAAGAACATGATCCAACTTCATCTTAATCTTATATCTCGATTTATTTAGACAACCTGTATTTTATGTCTGACAACACCTTTTCATTGTTGCCAACGATTAAGTGTTATCTACATAGAATTCCGAGAAACACCACCTTTGTTTCCATTACGTCTCTAACACACCTTTCTCGCAAACTATGCAGAACTAGGGATCGATTTCATGTCTACCAGATCCAGAGTTCAAAACTCCTCCAGTCTTATGAACATCTCTGGTTGATTAACAACCTCCCACTGCAATGGCGTTCCGGTGTATAACAGTAATAACATTAGGTGCAGTTAGTGGTGTATCGCTACTCGGTCAGGCTGGTTCTCAGTCTCTCCTTTCCTCATTTTAAAGTACTTTGTCAGTTAGAGCATTTGTTGTTCATCTAATAGTCTTCCTCTAAGAACCGGGCGAGGACACCCTTCTGGTTCGTAGTACTATTGAACATACAATTACTTGTTCTTCTAGGATATTCTACAACCACATAGAATGTGCCTTCGTTTCCAGAAATATCCATAGAACATAGGTAGTTCCGAACAAACTTGTTCTTTTACTATTAGAATCTCATCTCTTATTTCTGACACACCATGTCCACACATCAGTGTATGGTGTAGTCGTTTGAGACTTAATCTCAATCTCTGATTTATGCTATATGTTATTTAGATAGGTGATAGCCTCCGCGAACAAGTCGCAGGCTTTCAATGGATATACTTTGAAGGTTCCCCATAACTGCTTTGTGTTAAAAACACTCCGCTTTTATGGCACAACAAGTAGTCTAATCCATCTTCGAGTATTCTTGAAAGAATGACTCGTGCCTTTCTAATCACACATACCGCATTAATCATAAATCATTTTCTATACTTGTCCGAATTCCATCCTTTATCCAGAAAGGTTAACTCAGTTGTATCATCTTTCAAGATCGATTCTTAGGTCGGGAAGTCCATTCCTCCAACTATAATTGATCAAATCAATTTCGACCTTTTGAATCCCTTTTGAATAGATACTACCAAGTTCAAGAATTCACAAGTATAATGATTGATAAGAGAAATATATCTAATAAGTAAAACAAGTTATACATAACGGTTTGTTGCATCGTGGTAGACTAAGGATTCATCATTCACATATTGCTTATCTAATGTACCAGAATAGATATCACCATTATTTCTTATCCAAACCATCAAATGATTAAAGAAATAAAATATCCATTAATAAGAAAACCAGAACAAAAGGTTCTTTTTCAAAATAAGGGGTACATAAAGCAATAACTGAAATGAAAACTTAAAACAGATAAATGTCTTCCACTGCAACTGCTGCTACCCCAACAGCTTTGCCCATGCAGACTCGAACTCTTCTTCTCTAAGTCGCCGGGTTTTCTGGAACCCCTGCATTTAAAGAAATGCACATACCGTCAGTGGTTCCATATCTACACACCAGAATTCTGGTAGATAATACCGCTGACTATGTTTTTACGACTAAAGAAAAATTCGTACCTCTGAGAGGACATTCAGACTTCCAGTGTCCAAACTTCTTGCATCGGAAGCACAAGCCCTTTGGCTTGCTAGCCCCCACTCGTGGTCCATTCCTCTTGGCACCACTGGGTTTTATGGCTTGCTTCCTTTTCTTGCCCCTACCTCCAATAGCTTTCAAGCTTTTGGGCTTGGTAGTTACAAGCGCTTGAGACTTGCCCTTCTTGTAGATCCCCTCTGCCGCCTTCAGTTCAGTCAGGAGTTGCGCAAGAGTATAAGATAGTTTACCCATATTATAGCTCATACGAAACTGCTCAAAACTAGGGGTCAGAGACTGGAGTATGATGTCGACTTGCGTCTCACCATCTATCATAGCTCCTAGGACCTCCAATTCATTCAACAGACTCATCATCTTGAGAACGTGCTCCTCGACAGGCGTTCCTTCAGACTGAGTAGTCGACATGAGGACTCTCATGGCTTCTTGCCTCCCCGCACGGTCATGATGCCCAAACATCTCCTTGAGGTTAAATAACATATCATCGGCAGTGCTCATCGGCTCATGTTGGGTTTGGAGTACATTTGACATGGAAGCCAAAATATAGCACCTAGCCATTTCATCAGCCTTTTTCCACTTCCGATATGCTTCTTTTTCCTCATCAGTTGAGGCGGCCGTAGGTTCAGCAGGGCATTGCTCATAGAGTACAAACTTGTACTCTTCAGCAGTCAGGACAATGTCCAAATTTCTCTTCCAATCAATGTAATTGGGACCAGTGAGTTTATGTTCCTTGAGTATCACAGAAAGTGGATTCATAGCTATTCTCTAAACCTATAAGCACATGTAAACAAACAATCAATTTAATGTCCGATATTATCTCCCTCAAATAATATCATTAAATTACTAATTGCGTCTAAAATCCCATCAGGTAAAGCAAGCCACGTGGTGTGGACGTTTACCCACCCAAATGATTTAGCAATTAGTTTTTATATCGGTCATACATCAATCATAGCGTAACTTCGTGGGGAAGAATACTATGACGCGTATCTAAGTGTAAACCATCACTCAGTACTAAAGTATATCGCTTGGAATTGCTTCGTCACCGCAAGCCACGTGGTGTGGACGTTTACGACAATTTCACAACTCTTCACAATCACTTATAACTGTCTACATCAATTAATCCAAAATCCGTCGGTATAGCAAGCCACGTGGTGTGGACGTTTACTACACCAAGAGATTTTTATAATTGACTCCCAATTATAAGATCCATTCGATTTCGTAAATCAAGACTCGGAGAATCATCATAAGTGAAACTCGAAGTTTCTAACCAGTGATTCACCATGCGAGCGACCCTATCTCTCATAAATGAGGGAGCCGAGCAGACAAACGACCCACCTATCAAAGAATGGCACGAAAGTCTCTAATTTGTGTCATCCACATGACCAAGTGGCTCTGGCTCCATTCCACTCCCCGGGGTGAGAATGAGTCGACTTGAAGTCAGTTTCAGAAAGACAAATTAGGCATTGTTTGATAAACTCGATCAATGTTTCTTGTAAGAGGAATTACAAGAATTCTCCTCCAATGACTTGTCTATATGAACTTCGAAAGTCCATAAAAGTCACCAAGAGAACAGTGATGGAGACCATGGGAATGTTTCCATCCCCTCTCCCACTTAGCTTTTTACGATAAAGGGATACGCTATCTAGTGCATAAAAATAAACACATATAGCATGCATGAAAGCAATAAAGCACATAGATCACATAGTCAAAATAATGCTAGAGAATTATTTTCCCGACTATCATGGCTTTATCTTCATATGCATCCTCTAGTCTTCAGTCTTTGTTTCTTGAATGCTCTATGTGACGAGAATATTAATTTCCAATATTTAAATCTATTTATTTTCAATTAATCCAAAAGTTACTTAATTCGAAAATTAAGTCAATTGAATATATCAAAAATAAAATTAAATATTATTAATATTTTTATTTATTTATTTTCCTATCTAGTTCTTATTAAATCTTTAGAATAATCTATCCAAGTAAAACTTGGAATATTCTAGAAGATATCTATAATAGAACAAGGAAATAAAATAAATTAGGACTCACTACTTTCCAAATTTATTTTTATTCCTAATCCATGAATATTCCCATGAGTAGGAATAATCAAATAGGAAAAATAAATTTAGTACTAAATTAATTAAATTTCTAATCTATGAATATTTCCATGAAGGAAATAAATCAATAGAAAATAAAATTAATTTAAATTAATTCTTTTCCTAATCCATGAGAGTTTCCAAAAGGAGAACACTCAAATAGGAAAAACCCGAATTAATTAGGAAAGTAAATTTCCGGGCGTGGACAGCATGGGGTGGGAGTCCCCACGCCACCCTCGACCCACACCTAGGAGGTGGCCGGCCACCAACACCGGCGGCTCCTCCATGTGAGGGTCGATCGACCCTTATGGATTTACCATGGGGTTGGTCGATCCGAGCCCTAGCTCCCTCTCGTCATCTCGTCTTCTCCGGCGGTCTCGATTCATCGATCCAATCGCAAAATAAATTACAATAATCTAAATTACAATTCCGGTATCGATTCTATACATGAAATCGACCCTATACATTTTCCGGAAAATAAAGAGCGTAATAATAAATCCTAAATTCGGTCAACCCCCGAATTTTTACTATTACAAACATTCAACCACATAAAAACGAATCTCGACATGTCCGAGAGTTTAATAATCATGATAATTAATTAAAAAAAAATTAATTAAATCCAACCATGATAGCCGGAAATCCTGCAAGGTAGAACAATAATCGAACATATACATGAACACGAAACCAAACGCTCTGATACCAATTGCTGGGATTCGATGTCCCGGGCTATCAAAATTTTGCGGAACCGATAACCCGACCGAAAACCCGTCGCCGGAAACCGCACGAACACCAACTCATCCGCAGGAGTCCGACCTTTGGAGACTACGCGCCCAAAGACACGCAGCCCGCCCCCAGCCGATTTTCTCCCGCGAGTCGGATATTACGAACGCGAACACCACGAAGAGCCGGGCTCGACAAGAGCATCGCCGAGGGATGAACCCGCGGCTAAACCCTAGCCGAACCCCATCCGCGGGGTTCGCGATCGCCGTGCATGGCGATCGCCGGGGCTGTTCGGAACAGCCCCTTGGCGGTGAGTCCGGCGACTCACCGCCGCCATCCGACGGGAGGGGAACCACCAGTCGCGGCGCGAAGCCGCGACGGTCCCCGGCGATCGAGCTAGGGCTCGATCGCCCCAGCCGCGGCGTCCAGCCGCGGCCTTCTCCCTTGCGCGCACCACCGGCGGAGGGAGGCCGGGGGGTTCGATCCGCCGTGGCACCAGCCCACGGCCGAACCCCCAGCGATCGACTTCACGTCGATCTCTCACCCCGGCGTCCAGCCGGGGTTCCCCTCACGCCCGCGCGCCGGCGGTCGAACCCTAGGGTTCGGCCGCCCCTTCCTCGATCCCGACGGGGATCGCGAGATCCCCGTATCCCGGTCTCGACGTTCCCGGATCGTGCGTTCATGTATATATCACAATTTATTCAACGCAAATAATCCTAGAAGGGGTTTCTCGATTATACCTCGATTCGTTGTACGGAGAAACGAATCTTGTTGATGACCTTGTGACCTTCCCGCGTATTCCTCGCACTTCGTCCGAACGTCGTGTGGGCGACGATCTATCGAACTCTATGGATCTTCCTCACTCTCAAGAATTTATGATTGGCGTAGGTCAATTAATTCTCTCTTGAAAAGTGAAGACCATGTAGTGCTTATATAGGCTACGTAGGGGATCATAAGGAGAATAAATATTGGGCTTCAATATTGAAAATTAAATTGGGTCCAACCCAAATCTATTAATTCTTATCAATATTAATTTTATTTATTTTCCACTATATAAATAAAATTGCACTCCCAATATTATTCTATATTATATCAAATAATATTTCTCCAATTAGTATTATTTATTCCGTGTATTTAAGATTTAAATATCCATGAATAAATTTATTTATTGCTCAATAAATAATATTCATATCTTATATCCGAGACTAGTACCGTTCAACCTTTATTATTGTGCGGAACGAAACCACTCATGAGGTTTACACAATAATTCCTTATGAACTCATCTCGGGGATATTATCAACCCTTCCGGGATACACTTTCCCGTCAAGTATTCACGGCATGTCAGATATAAAATATAGCGACCCAATTTTACTGGTAATTAACCCAATAATTAAATCGGTTAATTCCTTTTGAAAATCAAAGCCTCTAGTATTAAATATACACACCCGCAATAATATCGGGGATTAAGAATAAAATACTCCGAGATTTAAATTGATTATCCAAGGCAATCCTAATCAATAAATCTCAAGCTGATCCGCCCAATACACCAAGTGTACAAGTGTGATAAAATAATTAAGATAAATTATTTTCTCTCTCACACAACGACTATACCGATGGATTGGTCCGTGTCCATCTAGGTCGTGAGCAACTGTTCGATTAAATACGAGCAACCGATAGTATGATCTTCTGTACGCCCATGCACACCATACTAACTATAACGTATAAAATCCAGGACTATATTTTGCGTAATTAATTAATAATAATTAAATGCAAATAATTGTTTATTAATAAAATAGGTTAAATGCCATGACCGGGAGTTTACCGGTACTTAAATCTAGACATTAAGTACACAACTCCAACAAGTTAGAGGTGATATTTGCTGGAATAGTTCCATGCAATGCAATATAGGTGATTAAACTACAGAAGCTGAGCACAGTATTGCATTGGATGCAATAATGTTGGCAGTTAAGATTTGAAAGTTCTTGAATGAACTAGGTGGCGTAACTAGCTCAGCCCATCCGATAGTTCTCTATTTATAGTAGAGTTATCGCGCAAGCCAATGACCTAGGAAGCACCACAAGTCTAAAACTGGTGCTCAGAAAGTTCCACATTATTTGGTAGATAGTTTTGTGGAGACATCGAGATAATAAAGTTGCAACTTTTGGTAAGGTTGCAAACCCGCTTTCTAAACTTCTCCAGCAGATTAAGCTTGAGGCTTTCACGACTGCAATAGAGATCAGACATCTTAGAGATGGGTTGTGATTTCTATTACTGTATTAGATACTTTTGGAGATTTGGTAAACATTCACTCATATGTATAATACATATTTCTTCATATAAATATGGTTTAATTTATATGAATTGTTCAAATGATTAAGTGATATCAATTGGGTTATGAGGTCGACATACTGCATAATGAAATCCCAATGGTTGAACTGATATACTTAAATCCTGTAGTTGTTCCTTGTTCGTATAATCGAGTACGGACAAACCGATAAGACAATGAACTAGATTGTAATGTGTATTATAGCGCCGCTTCATGGGCTAGTGATGTGGGACATCAAGTGCAATTACATAGATATTAGCTGGGAGCTAATGATCGAACAGACCCGACTGGAATAGTATTTAAGATTTCGAGTCATAATACTATTTCATTGACTGTCGAGCAATTTCCTCTGACCTGAGTAGTCCAGAGTGATTCCATTGTGAAATGGTGTACTTTGATACAAGTAAACGCCTTTCGTAAAAGGAGGTTATAAAACGTGTTATTGGGTATATCAGGAAGCAAGTGGGAGAGCTTGGATTGACAAGATGGGATTATCCTCCGTTTTATAATGGGATACATGTCTTACCGGCCACTTGGAGATTCGAGACTGTGGAAAATACGTGGCCACGTCCAGATTCGTATCATAGTGATAAATCTTGTTTTACAGTCTATCTCATAGTCCAAGAAAGGTTTGAACCGATTGAGGATGACTCAAGTTTTGCCTCAAGTTTAAACTTAGACATAAAGTGACAACATGAAATTGGCAACACACTGGCTCTGAAGGCCAAGTGGGAGATTGTTGGGATATGTCCTTCGATCCTACGTGTGCAATCGATAAAGTCATAAGGTCGTCTATGGATGTTAAATGATTAGTCTATAATATTAATTGTTGGGAACAATATAATATTGATCGATAATCAAACCTACAGGGTCACACACGGACTCGATGTTGATATACGTTGCTTGATAATAATATTGATTTAGAATCAATACATGTGGATTTTACGTGCATGGGATGCATTGCATGGCTTGCATGGATGCATGACACATAGTGTGACATTGCATGCCACACAAGCTATTGGGACCACATCTAATGCCATTTGGCATAATGATGTGGAAATGACCTTTCATATTCACCATGTTCACCCCATTATGTGTATGGTTATTACACACTTATGGTGGGGGTTACAAGGGAATTAAAGCGGGGTGAATGAGTATGAAAATCAGATTTTCATGTCTCATTCTTGTGCTAAGACCACTAATTTCGAAATCCACACAAACAATAGAGAGAAGAGAGTGTTCTTGGAGAACCGACTCAAGCAAGCAAAGTGTTCGACATCCGGGTTCGTGTGCAACACGTAGAGGCCGGGCCATTTGTGCGGCTTCAACATTCGGGCGATCCAAAGGAGTGACGAGGTCATTCACAAGGAGAGCATTTCATGGCTGATCAATTAAGGTGGTTCAATCGACTCAACACCACCTTAATCAACATCAACGAGGCACGCTACACCGATTGTAAGTGTTCTCATTAATCCTTATATATACATATATATTGGATGTGTATATATATATATATATATATATATATATAAATATGTGTCTATACATATATATGTGTGCACTAGATCTTGTTGTTTGTGTTTACTAGTTTTACACGCTTCCGCACACACGAACGAGGTAATCATGCGATTGGATCGGCATCGAACACCATCAGTTCCGTATGAGTTATAATATGGGCAAACTATCTTATACTCTTGCGCAACTCCTGACTGAACTGAAGGCGACAGAGAGGATCTACAAGAAGGGCAAGTCTCAAGCGCTTGTAGCTACCAAGTCCAAAGGCTCGAAGCCTATTGGAGGTATGGGCAATAAAAGGAAGCAAGCCTGGAAACCCAGTGGTGCCAAGAATGGACCACGAGGAGGGGTTAGCAAGCCTAAAGGCAAGTGTTTCCGATGCAAGAAGTCTGGACACTGGAAGTCTGATTGTCCTCTCAATAGACAAGGTATGAATTTTTCTTTAGTCGTGAAAACATAGTCAGCGGTATTATCTACCAGAAATCTGGTGTGTAGATATGGAACCACTGACGGTATGTGCATTTTAATGCAGGGGTTCCAGAAAACCCGGCGGCTTAGAGAAGAAGAGTTCAAGTCAACATGGGCAAAGTTGTAGAGGAGGAAGCTGTTGCAGTGGAAGACATTTATCTGCTTAAGTAGTTATAGGATTTCATTTCAAGTTTATTGCTTTATGTACCCCTTTATTTTAGAAAGAACTATGTTTTGGTTTTCTATTATTAATGAATGGATATTTTATTTCTTTAATCATTTGATGGTTTTGATAAGAACTAATGGTATTATCTATTCTGGTGCATTAGATAGCAATATATGAATGATGAATCCTAAGTCTACCACGATGCAACAAACTGTTCTATAACTTGTTTTACTTATTAGATGTATTTCTTTATTAAATCATTATACTTGTGAATTCTTGTGCTCCGTAGTATTTATTCAAATAAGATTCAAAGGTCAAAATTGATTTGATCAATTATAGTTGAAGGAATGGACCTTCCGACCTAAGAATTGAATTTGGAAGATAATGCAACTAAGCAAACCTTTATGGATAAAGGATAGAGTCCAGACAAGTATTGAAAATGATTAAATACTGATATATGCAGAAATATGTGTACTTAGAAAGGTGCGAGTTATTTTAATGGAATACTCGATAATGGATTAGAGTATTTGATGTGCCACAAAAGCAAAGTGTTTTGACAAGTCAATGGACACAAAGCTATTGTGGGGAATCTTCAAAGTATATCCATTAGAAGCCTGCGATTTGATCGCGGAGGCAAAGACCTATCAAAGTAACGCATAGCATAAATCAGAGAATGGGATTGGATCCCAAATGACTGCACCATACACTCCAGTGTAGAGATGGTGTGTCGGGAAATAAGAAATGGATTTCTAATAGTAAAAGGAAAGGTTATTCGGAACTACCTATGTTCTATGGATATTTCTGGAAAACGACGACACATTCAAATGTGGTTGTAGGATATCCTAGAAGATTGTATGTTCAATAGTACTATGAACCAGAAGGACGTTCTATCGCCCGGTTCTTAGAGGAAGACTATTAGATGAACTACAAAGCCCGAAGTAACGTAATACTTTGGAATAAGAGAGAGAGAAAAGAAGACTGGGAACCAGCCAAACCGAGTAGTGATACACCACTAACTGCACCTACTGTTATTACTGTTTATACACCGGAATGCCATTGCAGTGGGAGGTTGTTAGACAACCAGAGATCTTCATAAGACTAGAAGAGTTTCGAACTCTGGATCTGGTATAGATTAAATCGATCCCTAGTTCTGCACAGGGGCAGTACTAAATCTAAATGTGACTACTTGGAAAGCAATAAGTATTATTGCTAAGAGACAAGATCATTTAGAGTACAAGCTTAGTTAGTCCACTTGGATTGTTACAAAGCTATGAATCGTGGAACTTGCGAATTGATGAGATAGTCCATTTGATGGATTCATCAAAGGCATAGACGAGAAAGGTGTGTTAGAAACGTGATAGAAACAAGGTGGCGTTTCTCGGAATTTTATGTAGATAACATTTTATCATTGGCAACAATGTAAAGATATTGTCAGACATAAAATGATGGTTGTCTAAACAAATCGAGATATAAAATTAAGTAGAAGTTAGAGCATGTTCTTAAGATCTTTGATCTCAAGAGAAGAACATTGTACTTCTCCTAGATATCTTATACGATTATGGTTCGTTTTAAACATGTGGAATTCCGAGAAAGGTTGTTACCTTTCAGACACGGAATGCATCTATCTAAAGATATGTGTTTGGAACACTTAAAGGCAACAACAGACTATCAAGTTTATCATCGTCTTATCCACTCCCATCCGTCTTCATCAAACCAGCCACCCTCATCTCTTCATTACCCGGTAAACAAGGCGTGATAACTCGACCTGACTGTGTGTGAGGAATCCACGCATGCCGCCATATTTTCATCTCCAGATCGTCCCCAATCCTACGTCGTAATCCCCTATCAAGCACCACTCTTGCTTCGACAATGCTTCTCCATGTGTAGCTTGGATTAACACCCAACGGAGCCGTCATAAATTCACCATCTGGGAAATATTTAGCTTTCATTCAGCGGGGCCAAAGGCAATCCGGATTAGTCACAAGGCGAGATGTTTGTTTAGCTAGCAGATCAAGTTTGAACGAATTGAAATCGCGAAAACCCAATCCTCCTTCACTTTTAGGCCGAGCCATTTTTGCCTAGGAGACCAAATTAATACCGCGCTTTCCTTCATCGTGTCCCCACCAAAATCGAGAAACCAAATATCGTAATCAATGACAAAAATTCGCAGGAATTTTAAAAACACTCATCACATAGGTAGGGAGAGAATTGGCCACAGCATTTATAAGAATCTCCTTACCAGCCCTCGAAAAAAATTTCCCGCGCCAGCCTTGTAACTGTCTACAAAGCTTATCTCTAATAATGTCAGTAATTACCTTCTTGGATCGCCCGATAACAGTAGGAAGACCTAAATACCGAGCCTGCTCCTCAACTTCAATTACACCCAACCTCTTAGCTAACGAAATCCGCTGTCTTCTAGGCACATCCTTACTGAAAGAAACTGTAGTTTTATCCAGATTAACCAGTTGCCCCGAAGCCGCGTCATATCTCCTCAAAATTCCGTTTATGACCTCAGCCTCTGTCAACGTGGCCCGAACAAAGAAAATATTGTCATCCGCAAACAAAAGATGGGAAATAGGTGGAGCCATGCTAGAGATCCGGATTCCGTGCAGCGATGAGTTCTCAACAGCTCTTCTCAGCATATTTGACAGTGCTTCAGCACAAACAAGAAACAAATACGGAGATAACGGGTCGCCCTGTCTCAAACCTCTGCTTGGCCGAAATTCAGCAGACGGAGTCCCATTTATAAGTACTAAAAATGAAATAGTACTACCACAATCCAAAACACGTTGGACCCACAAGTTATCAAACCCCATTGTCCGCAAAACCCGTCTCAAAAATCCCCACTCGGCCCGATCATAAGCCTTGGCCATATATAATTTAATTGTCATGTGTCCCTCCGAACTTCTACTATTTTTCATAAAATGGAACATCTCAAAAGCAATCAAAATATTATCAGAAATTAATCTGTCAGGCGTAAAGGCACTTTGATTCTCGGAAATAATGTCACCCAGAAAAAGTTTCAGTCGATTAGCAAGCACCTTAGACACAAGTTTATACGCCACATTACACAAGCTTATCGGTCGAAAGTCGCGTATTTTATCTGAGGCCTTCTTCTTAGGAATAAGAACAATATTTTTTTATTGAGCCCCTGCGGAGAAATTTGACCACGCAAAATACCTAACACCGTGGACACGACCTTAGAGCCAACAACATGCCAATATGTTTGGAAAAATAATCCATTCATCCCATCGAGCCCTGGAGCTTTTAACGGGTGCATTTGATTTAACGCTTCCACCACCTCCGCCTCATTATACTCCAGCCAAAGTAACATATTCATATCGTCGGAAACACGCCCCTCAAGACCCAACAACACATCATCAAAATTCCGAGGCTCGGACGAAGTAAATAGCGAAGTGAAATAATCATTTGCAACTCGAGCAATAGCTTCGTCCCCTACCCGAACAATGCCCTCATCATCAATTAATTTAGCAATGAAATTCTTGCGTTTTCGCTCCCTTGCTTTTGTGTGAAAAAAATTAGTATTGCGATCGCCATCCTTCAGCCATAGAGCACGTGACCTTTGATGCCAATATTGTTCTTCTTGACGATGATTCAGCCACTATTTTCCTTCTACGTTTGACCTCCTCTTCGGACCTACCCCCTTCGTTGAGACGAGCTAATTGTTTTCTTTTCAGCTCAAATGATCTTTTAATTTTTCCCACACTAATCTTCTTCCAAGCTTGCAGCTCTTTAGCACACTCACGTAACACATCACTTAGCTTACCATAACCCCGCTCCACCCCTCTGATAACAGCATCTTCACAACCCTCTTCACCAACCCATATCTGCTCAAAACGAAATCTGCTCCGCGTCGTACTTCCAATTTCACTTTTATCAAAAACCAGCTTAATCGGGGCATGGTCAGACCACTCCCTATCAAGGTGTAATAATTTTGAAATAGGGAATAAGTCTAGCCACGAATTAGAAGAGAAGGCTCGATCAAGCATACATTGTCTATTGTTGATTCCCGCTTGGCCATTGCCAAAAGTGAATGGATATCTCTCCCAAGCAATTTCTTTGAGCCCACAATCATCAATAGCCGCATGAAAGTTATTCATTTGCCACTGAGCACGGCTACCTCCCTTCATATCTGTAGAGTATATCACTTCATTGAAATCGCCAATGCAAACCCATGGAAGCGAAGACTGACTATGAAGAAGCCTAAGAAAATTCCATGACAAATGACGATCGGAAATGGCTGGCCACCCATAGAAACCGGTGACTCGCCACTGTTTACCTTCCTCACGAACAGTAAAATCCATGTGATGAATCGAAACCGACACAATCTCGCATTCAATCTCTTTACGCCACATAAAAGCAAGACCCCTCGACCTCCCCGCACTATCCACTTCAATTCCATAATACCCATCGATCCTCTCCCTAACCCTCCTCATGTCACGACCACAAAGTTTCATCTCGCAAAGAAAAATCATGGTCGGGGCTTCCCTCCGTATAAGAGTACAGAGGGCACTAGTTGTGTCGGGGTTTCCCAACCCTCGACAATTAAGACTTAGAAGATTCATTGGGCCCGGCGGGGTTGAGTTCCCTCAACCTCCGCCTCAGGTTTAAAGAAGCCACTGTCAAGTAATAATTTAGCTCGCTTTTCGCCTAACCCATCATCGTCCTCCTCTCTACCCCGCTTTCCCACCACACTCTCCCCCATCACCATGCCACTATCTTCTCTACCTCCAGCCTTCGCCAGCCTTCTCCATTCCCTAGTCTTATTTTTTCCCACATTATCCTTATTTGCATTCATAACATCCACCGATTGGTTAACCCTTTCATTAGCCTCGTCCTTTTCATCAATTAACTCCACTCCCCTACGTTCTCCACTACCACCCCCCGGCCCACCCCAACCGAACTTCCCAGGCACCTCTCCTTGACCTGTATCAGCTCCTGTCCATCCACACCAGTCTCCATATCCACCCTCCACGTCCCGGACTTCCCATTAGCACTCTCTGTCATCGATCCTTCACCCACCTCTAACTTCTCCTTCTTGCACTCTTTTTTGTTTTAAGATTAATGACAATAACCTTAAGTGTCTCGATCCTTAATGAAATGTCAGCTTCTTCTTCCTTATGTTTCTCGGCATTAAATAGAGAATTAATATTTTTCTTCGCTATATTCGACCCCTCTTGTTTTGTCTTGGTAACTTTCCATGGAGATGCTCTAAGCCATTCCACGAATGGTAAATCATCATCATCATAAGGACCCGCTTCACAGTATTTTTCTCCGTGTCCCAATACCCCACACCCATAACATAATATTGGAAGTCGTCCATGTTGGTATATGTCCTTCGATCACACGTGTGCAATCGACAAAGTCATGAGGTCGTCTATGGATGTTAAATAATTAGTCGATAATATTTATTGCTGAGAGAAATATAATATTGATCGATAATTATACCTACAGGGTCACACACGAGTCGGAAATACGAGCTATAAGTGTTTTCTAATATGAGTCGATTTGGAATCGATAAATATATAAACTAGGTTTATATTCAATGTGATTTACGTACATGCATGTGATGCATGGAGTGCATGGAATGCATGTCACATGGTGTGACATGGCATGCCACGCAAGCGAATGAGACCACATCCAATAACATGTGGCATGAGGATGTGGACATGACCATTCAAATTCACCATTAACACACCTTAATGTGTGATAATGATTCTACATCAATATCACCTTTATGGGGGGTTACATGGTGTTATTTCATGGTTTAATAGGTGAGAAAATGCTGATTTTCTCACCACAATATTCAGCTACGAAATTCACACACAAAAGAGAGAGAAGAGAGTTCTTGGAGAACCACTTCAAGCAAGCAAGTTCATTTTCCGAGTTCGTGTGCAACACGTAGAGGCCGGGCCATTTGTGCGGCTTCAACATCCGGACTATCTAAAGGAGTGACGAGGTCATTCACAAAGAGAGCTTCGAGTTGTTGATCCATTAAGGTGGTTCAATCGACTCAACACCACCTTCAACAACATTAACGAGGCACGCATCACCAAATGTAAGCCTTTGATGAACCTTATATATATATATATATATATATATATATTGGATGTATATATATATATATGTTTATATGTGTTCTTATACACATTATGTGTGCACTAAGATCCAATCATGATAGATTTATATGCTTTACACGCTTCCGCACACACGGTATATCGATCGGATCGGTGTACCGATACCTTCAGTCCATACATGACATCAAAATTCACAACCCTACCATGCTTCATTTTAATTGGCACAAACGACTTCAAAGGCTGTGTAACATCATGAATAATGCGAACCCGAACCGCTCTATCAAGCTCGCAATTAGGACCTCTTTTGACTTTAATGAAAGTTCCTAGATTCGAACCAATTCTTTCCATATTCGCAATGCTCGATCGACCCGCATTAGGAAGGTCGTAAACCCTAGACCATATTGGAAAATAATTAAGAGGGACATCAATAAGTTTACCTTCACAATTTGGTTCATTAAAACACCACACAAACTTCTCAAAATGCAATGACTGTCCTTCGAGGACCCGCGCCTTGTCCCTTTCCGAATCAAACCGAAACACGAAAGTTTTCTCCTTGGCATCCACCACGTTCCCAAGAACTGCCTTCGAGGGATTCCATGTTCTAATCATAGTATCTATCGCCGCTTTCACATTAATTGCCCTAGATGCCCAGAGTTTACCCACAAGTATGCCACGATTTTTCTTCTCGCTATTCTCCTCCTCATCGTCCCATTCGAATGCTAAATCCCTATCCTCGCTACCATCATCAATCGGCTCCTTCCCATTCCCCCCTGGCACCCGTATGTTACTCATCTCCTGTACCTGCATAAAGAAACAAAGAAATCGCAAAGAAACACGCCGACTCACGATCGAAACTGTAAGAGAAGCCTCGAGTAAGAGGATGATCACTAAGAAACTTTAGATGAAAAACCTTAGAAACCCTAGGGACTCAACACCACTTATTTGAACGTAGGTTATGCATTTGTATTCAATATCAATATCTTTAATTATATATATGAAATAATTAATTATCTTTTTTTAATAGTGTATTAATATTAACATCTTAACTTTTGTAATATAACAAAAATATGCTATCAATCGCAAAATAGTTGAGACAAAAAAAATCATAAATTTTAACCATAGTACAATTTTATATTTAATTTATCTCACTTTTTAAACTTGAATCCCAACTAATTATTTTGATAACTTAAAAATATATTTTAATCTAAAAAAATCAAAAATTAACATTTTCATTAATTAACATGCACAAAAAAGTCTCTCAATTCTTAATGACATAAATAGTTGGACAATAATTATTATTCTCTGGGTCACATCAAATATGACTCACTTCTCTTGTAAATTACAAACAAAATGAGATAGAGTAATAATTTTGACAATTGAATTTCACAAGTTTTCTGTAAGTATTGAATAAAATGTTTGAACACTACTCCCTCCAATCTATTTTATTTGTCGTTGTAGCTTTTTTTACTTTTTACAATTTAATTGTCGTTTTAAAATTTTTTTTTTCTCTTATATACCCCTATACATTAAATACATCATTAATTAAATTAAATTAAAAAAAATCTAAAATTTCAAATATTTACTGTTGGTTTAGTGTCCTACTCTATTTTATTCTTTTTTTTATACTATAGAATTTTACAAATCTTCAAATTGTAAAGAATAAAAAAATAAAATTAATAAAATATTTTTCTTTATATGTTGTGAAAAAATTTACGCAATTCATTTTTGAGACTATTTAGTTTTAGATTAATATTATGCCAAAAAACTTAAATTTGATTACAATAAAAATACTCATATATTTTAATGAAAAAAAAGAATCTAAAATATTTTTTTTATATGTTGTGAAAGAATTTACAATTCATTTTTGATACTGCATTTTAAATTAATATTATGTCAAGAAACTAAATTTAATTTTAATAAAAATACTCATATATTTTAATGGAAAAAAAGAGTTTAAAATATTTTATTTATATGTTGTGAAAGAATTTACGCAATTCATTTTTTAGACTATGTAGTTTTAGATTAATATTATGTTAAGAAACTAAATTTGATTTTATTTTAATGAAAAAAAAGAGTCGAACAGTTATGGGTTTTGTGTGAAGAAATAAATGAGTAATTATATTAAATATAATTAGTAGAGTAAATGAAGGGTAAATTGGGTAAAATAAAATTTTCTTAATAATTGTGTTAATGCCTAGCACGACAAATAAAAAAAATAGGAGGGAGTAATATTTAAAATTTATTTTTTTATTATTATATTGAATAAAAAAATTAGTATGCTTTCAAAAATGTATGTCGTAAGTAAAAAAATATTAAATTAAAATATATTCTCTTTGTATCTTAAGAGTTTGAATAGATAAATTTTCATGTAAATTAAGAAAAAATAATAAAGTATATTAGGTATTGATGTGTAAGTTAAGTAAAAAATAGTGGTATTAGTGTAAATAAATGAGTATTTGAATGCATAAATTTATTTTAAAAACTTTATATTTATAGATGTGTAAATATTTAAGAGACAACAAAAAAAAATGTATGCAAACTCTTGTAATTCAATGTAAAATCATGTTTTAAAATCTTAAAATAAGTACTACTATAATTGATGTGGATTAAGCCCAATAATTAATTAAGTTATTTATTTATCTTTTTAGTATAGCCCAATATGTTTAGGGTTTGAGTATTATATATGTTTCGTTAGTATCAGTATTTTCGGCAGTTGTTTTTGACATTGAATAAAAGAGTTTCTCTTTGTTTTATCATTTATCGGTATTCATATGAATCAACGATCTATGATCGATTAATTCTCGGTATTCCTCAGAATCAACGAGCTTTAATCGTGTTTATTAAGCTTCCGCCTGCATCAATAGTATTTCGTAAAATTTAAATAATAGTACTCTTTAGGTTGAATTAAACAATTAAAACAAGAAGCACACATGACAATAATTTTTGGGTCAACTTTTAATTTTCTGAAACTAAGTGTCATGACTCGTGAACCATCCACAGGGTGTCAAATAGTGTGTCAAATTAAGTTTAACTCATCCAGTAGGGGAGCATTGAAAATATCAAGTTTGACACTTGGTGGGGCCGGATCAAAATTTGATCCCCGGTCAAATTTTTTTGACACCCTCTAGCGGCCCCCACCACCTATTATTTTATAACAACAATAAATAAAAGAGTCAATCATTAATTGACACATGACATTTTAATTATTTTTTCCCCACATTTTAAAATCATTTTTTACAAAATAATTATTCAAAATAAAAATAAAATAAAAATACCATTATTTTTCATTTTTTATCCTCTATAAATAGACTGTAGATTTGTATCATTTGGACACAAAAAAAAATCACAATTTTTTGCACTTTTTTCACTTTTTTCTCTTTATTTTCAGTATTTTATGTATTTTTATTTATTAAATGTGGTGAGTAATAATGGTATTTATTATTTTAAAATATTGTGAATTTTTTAAAATTATATTTTAGTAATTTTAAATTTAATAATTATATATATAAAATAATTAAAAAGAAATGTAAAATATGGTAAGATATAGGATATGGTGATGTGGAAGAAAAAGAAAATAGTTTGACACCTAGAATAACACCTGCTGGAGCTGGTGCTGAAAAGAGAGTGTTAATTGATGGTGTCAACAGGAGAGAAGTGTCAAATTTGACACCCGGATGGTCTAAGTGTAATTTCCGTAATATATAATTTACAAATAAAATAAAAACCGTGTCGTCATTCAAACGGCGTTCTTCAAGTTACTACGCCTTAGTATATTTTTCAACGGCGTTCTTCGGAACAAACACACTCACTGTGGGTTCCCGCACTAAAACCCTGAGCTCAGAGAGATAGAGAGAGAGAGAGAGAGCATAACCCCCAAGACTTTGAAACCCTAAGTAGTCGAAAAATTTCCGAAGAATGCCTTCTGCTGTTCCTCCCGAAATCGCGAACGGCAAATCTCTGCCGTTCGAGCTCATCCTCGTCTGCCTCCCGGTGAAGTCCCTGAAGCGATTCCGCGTCGTCGAGAAATCATGGCGTTCTCTGATCGACAGCGAGGAGTTTGCGAAGACGCACCTGCGCCGCTCCTTGCAGACGAATTCCAACCGCCATCTCATCTCCGGTTACCTTGGATTCTACCGGACATGTCTGGATTCGGTCGACGAGGTGGAGTCTATGGATCTGGATTTCAAATACAACGACACAGATGATTTTGCAATTTCAAACTCCATCGATGGTATGTTTGTTGCGAAGAGAGACCCTGGGCCTCTTATCCTGTTTAATCCTTTCACGAGAGAGTACAAGGTTTTGCCCAACTGTCCGAGTCTTGATTTTCACCCTACCGATCCGATCAAAATTTCGTACGGGTTTGGGTATGATTCAAAAAGTGAGGATTATAAGGTCGTTAAGACTATCATGTGCAAGCAACGCCCTACTTCTGTGTATACTGAGGGTAAGGGACACCCTATTTTTGTGTATACTGAGGAATATATTTATGGGCTTAAATCTGATTGCTGGAGGAGAATTAACAGTACCAGTTATGACAAGGGACATTGGCCTACCCATGTTAATGGAGTTCTTCACACACTGATTCATACCGGGCGTGCATACGAGATTAAACTAATGGGTTATAGTGTTGAGACTGAAGATGATTATGAGGTGCCATTGCCAGGGATTGAAATCATAAAGCAAATGAGTTGAAGAGCTTTAGTTGTGTCATCCTTTGTTGTGGTTCTGGATTTAATTAGGTTGAATTTCATCTTGAATATGTATAATTTAATTTGTATAAATTGATATACAAATTAATTTCCGTTGAATCAATTTCGCAATATTACAAGTGTTTAGTTGATTGTAGGTATGTTTGGATTTATTTATTAAAAAGTGTATAATTTTCTTCATATATATTAATGATGTTAATTTCTTTAGATTTTTTATTAATGTTATTTTTAGGATTTTTTTACAAATATGAAGAAGATGAAGATATTCCTTATCATGTTTCGTTTCAAAGAGATTCATTTTTTAGTTTTTTTAATGGTTGGGAACCCGCAGTTAATACTTATCGAGTGAGTTAAATCCTCGGGTCGGACATACTAGCCTGCAAATTATGTCAATCAGGTAAATCACACTAAACAAGTTTTGTGTGACAGACTCAACAAAACATGTGTTGATTGTGTTTAGGATTTCATGTTTTTAGTATGTCATTGTCATAATCAAATTAAATTTACCGTTTAATTTTGATTTTTTTGAATAATTTAATTAAATAGAAATATCAAAAATTCAAAGTTGTCAAAAAAATGTGATATGTATCTTGAAAAATGAACAGTATTCCGCTCTACTTGCCTTTTTTTTCCTTTTTGAATTGAAAAATGTCATATTTCACGTTTTGAATATCAAACTTTCTTTTTCTATTGATAAATGCTTTGAATTGACAAATGTTATATTTCACGGTTTGAACAATCAAACTTTCTTTTTCTTTTGATAAATGCTCCATGTGTCCCATAAATATAGTCATACTTTGTATTTTACAAATAAAATGTGAGTAGTATACTATATTAATGCAAGACATTTTTCATATATATTTTTTAATAAAATGACAAAATTTCAAGAAACATGAGGGCTGAGCTACTAGAGCTAATAAGCAATATTGAAGATAAAAATTCTTTTTGTCTTGGTGATGGAGGTCTTGCATGGGATCTTAGAGAGGCATATTCAGGCAGAGCCGAGATTCCAGTACCATTGGAGATGTGAGCGTACACGGACCTACATGCTTTGCTTTGCAGATGACCTACTCCTCGCCTGCCACGCAGACCCGGTATCGATTGATACCCTTAGGCGGGGGGTGCAGCTCTTCTCTCTTTACTCGGGTCTGCATGCGAATGTAGACATGAGTAATATTTACCTCTCGGTCCAGGCACAGGAGGATGAGACAGAGCTACAGGCAGTTTTTGACTTCCCTATTGGTACTCTACCGGTGACATACTTGGGTGTTCCTTTGATCACCTCCCAGCTGAGCTTGCGGGCCTGTGCACCCTTGATTCGGAGGATTGATGCAAGGCTGAGCTCGTGGACTTCTCATTCCCTATCTTATACAGGTCGTCTCCAGCTGATCCGCTCAGTTCTTAGTACTCTTCACGTCTACTGGTGTTGTGCTCTTTACGATCCTCTGTGACACCACTTGTTGCGATATTGAAAAACTAAATCCCTCACGGCTCTCGAAATATATATGAGATGCGAAGAAAAGATAAACGAAAAGAACGAACACACAAATTTACGTGGAAACCCAAAACACGGGAAAAAATCACGAGAAGAAAGAAAACTCACTACATCGTTGAGGCTTACAATAATTCACTCTATTGCACTCTATGATTTTCGTCTACCGGAGAACCCCAATTTATAGGTGTAGCAAACCTATCAAATTGGAAACTATTAGAATTAGGAATAAATTATTTTCTTAATTTATGACTCCTAAAATAATAATGAATAGAATTATAATTCATATAATTCTAATTCCCTAATTAAATAAATCCACGCAAATATCCCAGTGCAAAAAGCCACGCAAAAATCCGCTGCGCGCAAGAGAAATACCGCCAGCACAAAAACAGCGACTGCTGTTTACAAAACAGCGCCCGCCGTTTTTGGCTCGTACCGTATCTGACCCTTTTTCTCATGTTTGGCGCCCGCCAATTCGCCTTCCGCGCCCGCCGGCCACCTCCAGCGCCCGCTGAAGACCCTCTGGCGCCCGCCGAAACCACCTTCGGCGATTTTGACCTTTTTTTGCGTTCCGATTCGAGTCATAAACAACAACTGGGCTAGTATGTTCATACTACCAAAGGGTATCATTCGCGAGATTGAGAAAAGAATACGGAGATTTCTTTGGTATGGGATGGGCACCCAGGGGTATGCCAAGGTCCGGTGGGTTGATGTGTGCCGCCCAACCAGTGAGGGAGGGCTGGGAATTCGGGATCTCACTGCGCAGAATCAGGCCCTTATGACCAGACATATTTGGGCGATTCTGAGTCAGGACCCGGAATCGGTTTGGGTCAGCTGGATTCATGAGAATCGACTGCGGAGGAATTCGTTTTGGAGTGCTAAGGTTCCTAGAGCGTGCTCATGGAGTTGGCGACAAGTCCTAAAGCTACGTCCGGACGTCCTACTAGCATTCGAGTTGCAGGTTGGGGATGGATCGCAGTTTTACCTCTGGAGGGACCCATGGCATGGACTTGGTCGTTTGGAGGAGGTGTGTCCGATGGGACCGCAGCTTACTGGACTCCCTCGAGCTGCGTCGTTGAGTATGGTTGTTGTTGACGGGGAGTGGCGATGGCCGATTGACTTTGCAGAGGAATTCCATGACCTAATGTATGAGTTGCCGCAGATTGTTCAGAGGAAAGATACAGTGCGATGGAGAGTGCATAGCTCCGGGGCTTACACTTCCGCCTCAGCCTATTCTCTCTTCCACCCTGAGGGTCCCCGAGTGTCGTGGGCTGCACTTTTGGAGGGACCAGGGCGGATCCCGAGACACTGCTTCATTTTATGGCCTGTTATTCGAGGTCGGCTGCCGACTAGAGATAAGCACTGGATAGGTAGGGGGGAGGACTCGTGTATACTGTGCGGAGAGGAAATTGTTGAGACGCATACCCACCTCTTCTTTGAGTGCCCCTTTTCACAGGATTGTTTGCAGAGAGTGCAGGGGGAGGTGAAGGGCTTTCTATGGCCACGTGGTAGTTGGCATGAAGCTGTCTTACGTGCATCCAGTCGGTGGCGGGGGAAGCACTGGATTTCTTGCACTTATCGTGGACTTCTCGCTGCACTGGTTTACTTTATTTGACAGGAGCGGAACACGCGGATTCAGGAGGCTCGTTCGGTATCGTCTGTGGTGATTGGGGCTCATGCTGTCTCCATTATACGGGAGAAGATCATCTCATTACGACTTCCTGACTCGCTTCAGACACGTGCGCTGAAGCGGGTGTGGCATATAGCTTGGTAGTATATCATTTTGTATTTTAGTGCTACATGTATGATTGGTTGTTTGGAGAGCTAATTTGTTAGCTCGTTCTTGCAGTAGGCTCTTCCCTACTTGGCTTTGTACTATTTACATTTCTTTAATATGAAATTGACATTTACCAAAAAAAAAAGACAATAAATAGGAAGAAAAAAGTGTAAATCTTGAAATATTAGGAAATACTAGAATTTACATGACTTTTTTTTATTTGACTGCTTTTAAAATTTCAAATGTAAATCAATTTTTTTTATTTGATTGATAATTTAATTCGTCTTTTGATGATTTGTATACGTAAAATTGAATATAAACATTATTTTATATTCAAATATTTTTGAATACATTCAAATATTAATTAATTATACGAAAAATAATTTCAAACTTTTATATATATATATATATAAAAGATGTTTTTATGATATATTTAAAAAAATATGTATTCTTCTTCATTTTATATTTTTTAAATTTTCAATGTTGAATATATTTTTTTTCTTTTTGCCAAATAATATTTGTGTTTTTTTAATAAGAATGTTATTTTATTTTTTATTTTGTAATTATGGGCTTGTAACATTAAAATAGTACTACGGTCGGGTCTAAACTATTAATGTTGTACTAAAAGTAGGTTAAGAAAAATATTATTTTTCAATTTTTTGACCAAAAATTAAAAGGTATTTTTTGACAATACAATTTTTCGTTGTATTGTCTTGGTTCGAACCCAAGACAATAACCTTATCGCCTATGAGATCTTATCGCCTTGAATTTGAAACCTTTTATTTGCTTGATTTAATTATTCCCGTTTTATATACTTCAATCTATTTATCTCTATTCACATCATGCATGTACTGTTAATTTGTCATTGTGTATCGTTTTTCAGAATGCTTTTACAGGAGATCATGATTCTGATGGAGAACAAGTTTCAAGTGTTCTTCCTTTCTCATCTCAACATAATATTGGTGCTAATGATGTTCAATCTTTAAATGGCGGGTACTTGGTGTTAAGTTGATTTTTAAGAAATTGATATAGTTAAATTCTTGTTTGTTCGCTTAGTCTTTTTATTCTCTGTTTGTGATTGGAAACAGAAATTGTGAGGGTGACTTTGAGAAGAGTTATAAGCTCGAGGACCTGAATTTGGGCATTGGGAAGAATTCTATCGAAGTTCTTATCAGAAGGTATTTATCGGACTTACCCCAATTATGTAGGGTTGAATCACCTCTTTTTATATGTAAATAAATTATAATTAAATATGAAAAATCTCCATTTTAGTGCTCTCTCCTTTTTGGTTAATATCTTTTTGATGGTCAGATAAAGCTTGCATATAATGACGATGAAAATAAAGTTGTACAAAAATTGAAAACGTAGCTCAGAAGTCTGAGAGCTCAAATGCTTGAGAACTACAATTCGGAAGACATGATATTTACTGATTCTATGGTTTGTTGGATCTAAGCTTTGAAAACATGACTTTAAGTCCAACAAAGACAATCCTTTTAGAGATCCAACTCTCCTGTCCATGCATGTGATCCGCTGACTGCTTCGTTTTGTCATTATCATGATAGCGTCAATGCGTTTAAATGTAATCAATTTATCAGGTATATTATTTAGGTGCATATTCAAAATGTAAATTTAATTCCACATGCTTATTCCGGGCAGGGAGCATTGAACACATCAATTCATGAAGTGATATTTTCTAACTTTTAACAAGCCAAAGCTTCTTAGTCAGGTAATAAAAAAGGCTATATCTGTTCGGGTACATTTTTTGATATCTTGTGTTCTTGAAATTGATCATTTAAATTAATTGTGTTCGTAATTTCTGAAATCAATCCTCAACTGTTTTTTCTGTTTTGCAGCTTTCCACTTTGCTCTCTGATATTGGACTTAACATTTGTGAAGCTCATGTGTTTTCTACAACTGATGGCTACTCGTTAGATGTATTTGTTGTCGATGGATGACATACAGAGGTATCAGCGAGGTAATTATTTAAACTTTTTTACTACGTTTATTGTTTCTTCATGCCATAAACCTCATCTTTCCCGTTCTTTCTGACTTTATTTTTAAATCATTGTATTTATGTTACTGACATATACGATCATAACGGACGATTGGTTCTAAATATTATACTCATATTTGAAGGTATACTTATTCTCTTGAGAGTCCCCAATTATCAACGGAAGCGATCATTTTAGATTACTAACTATCTGCGTTATATTAGATTACTAACTATCTGCGTTATATTATTTAGGTGTAATTGTCTTGTTCTTCTCACTCTCAATCGATTGTGGAGAAAGCTATTGCTGCACAAACAAACCATGAAGATTGGGAAATTGAGTGGAGGTTATTGAAGTTCAGGGAAAAGATTGCTGCTGGATCTTGTGGAGACCTGTAAGTTCATTGCAGTATGTTTAGTTTGTTGATTTATTTGCGCATATATTGCTATTTGTGCTTACATTCCAAATGTTTCCAATGACAAGGTATCTTGGAGTATATCTTGGTCAGGATGTTGCTATTAAATCCAATTGGATTTCAATGAAATGTCCTATGCTGAAAATGAATGAGGTTGAACAGTTGGTCCAATATAGTGTAAATGTCATTCTGCATTAGGCCTACAATTTCAAATTCACTGATTTTGCTTAGCTTTATTTGTAGTTATGCTATTTTGAAACCTATTTAGCATGGTAGGTTAAACTTAGAGGTTCGGTATGTTTTACTTTGAACCCTAATTGTATTTGTTTTGCCTTGGTCATACATTGTATATTATGTAATTGTTGAACTAACTCCTATGAACATGGTGGTTGAACTAACTCATATGGGCATTCGTCTTGCACCGCAAGACGATCGCACCTAGTAAATATATATATATATAGAGCGTCTTTCTCATACGGACCAATGCGTACGCATTCAACAACTGAAAATTATTATATTAATTTTTATATATTAAATTAATTTATTTCCTTTCTTCTTTCTCCTATTAAATTTAAACATTATTATATTAGTTTTTTAAATATAAATTGATTTATTTCTTTTTACTTCTATTAAATTTGAAGATTATTATATTAATTTTTATATATTAAATTAATTTATTTCTTTTTTTTCTCCTATTATATTTGTTGGACCTACGTTTCTATATATTTAAATTAATTTATACAATTTTTTTATCTTTTCCACAAGAACATTAAATCCTAAATTCATTTAAATTGAACTAAAATTCAAAATTTTAACATTCATACCAAATTGAAAGTAATTTTTTTTAATATTTGATTTCAATTTTTCATGATTTTTTTAATATGAATATATTTATAACAAAAATCTCACAACAAGAATCAAAATTTGTATGCAACACTTTTGTTTTTTTACAAGAAAAATATTTAATATTTATTTGTACGCGCAATTTTTTTTTTATATTTAGATATGAATTAATTAACAAAAAATAATTTTAAACATTAATTTATTACATAGATGTTAAAATTTATTATATATTAATTAATTTATTGGTAGGAGAGAGAAAATAAAGGGAATATCAATTTAATATAAATGAAATATATTTAAGATAATATATGAAAATTAATATACAATAATAATTTTTAGTTTTATTAATGCGTACTATTTAATATATATAAAATATATTTAAGATAATATATAAAAATTAATATAATAATTTTCAGTTGTTGAATGCGTACGCATTGGTCCGTATGAAAAAAGCGCTCATATATATATATATATATATATATATATATATATATATATATATATATATATAATTATTTATCATTATTATTTTCATCTTTATTTACATCATTGTAATACATCGACCACATTTTCCACATAGCATTAACAATATTCGTTCTCCATGAATTAGCTTACCTTCTTGGTAAATTTTGATTAATTTCCACATAACATTAACAATATTTGTTCTCCATAAATTCATTGTCATACATTCACCTCATTTTTCATCTATCATTAGCAATATTTGTTTTCCATGAATTAGCTTACATTCTTCGTAAATTTTGATTAAAATGTGTATATATATATATATATATATATATATATATCAAACATATAAAAAATATAATTATTTTTTTTTGATTTTTTTATATATTTTATTTTTTCTTACTTTAATTATTATGTTTATTTATATATTTTTTTTAATTTTATTGTTTTTTTAATAATTAATTGGTTTTTTTTATCTATTTCATATTTTTTAACTTTATTATGTTTATTTATATTTTCTAAGTTTTATTATTTTTTTAATAATTAATTTGTCAATTAAAATAGAAATCAGTAGAAATCTCATGTATTTACCAGAGATTTCAAGTTATAGGGTTCCTTTGTATTTTTGAGTTGAAATCCATAGAAATCTGTTGACTTTTAAAATCTTTTAAAGTCCATTGAGTTTTGAATACCTGTAAATTTTAATAGACTTTTTAAAATGTGTATTAAATACCTCCAGATTTTAATTGATTTTTGAAAATCCGGATTGAAACCCCAAGACTTTAAAAGTCCAAATAAATCCTACAAAGTCTTAAACGAATATACCCTCTAAGTCTCTAATAGAACTCATGTAATCAATTAAGCAATTTATTTTATTTTATTTTTAAATAATACTACTTACATCTTTACTATATATGCACTGATTGATTGACACTAAATTAAGAAAAATATTATTTTTTTACTTTTTAATTAAAAATAAAGAATAAAAATATTTTTTTAAGTTAAGAAATAAAACAACTTTGAGTAAAGTTTAAAAAATATGTAGAAAAAGTAGAGATAAAATTGTACTATTTTAAATTGAAAAGGTAAAATTTTTATTTTATTTTTAAAAGTGTGCATAATTATTATTTAATTGGGTAATTTGTTCTTAATTACAATTATTGAATATGATCCAATAATAGGTAGGCAAGACATTTGCAAATTGCAACTATATATATTTGAGAGCTATGAGTTATTTACTCAAAATCACTATGTATGTGTATATATATGTAACAATTCGTATTTTTATAACAACGGAAGGTGTTAATTTTTTAAAAAAAAAATTTATATCAAGTGCGGGTGTCACAAAATTTTATTTGCAAAAGTAAAATCTTTTTAAATTGTAGTCAACAAAACGAATTAAACACTTTAGTACATAAAAATAATATTCAGATATTTATATATATATTAAGTTTGTACATGTAATTATATATATATATATACAAATAATATCAAGTATATATATATAGTAATATAGACACACAAAGTAACACCTGCTTATACTATATACTACGTGCTGAACTTGTTAATTATATAGTACTGCATGTTGGCAACTAATCACACAATGAATTAGGACACATTAAAAATAATATTTGTAACCATTATAAAAGAATCAAAGAGGAACGTTAGTACTCAGTATCAACCAACTAACTAAAAGAAACATTAACTAAATATTCAAATTATAAAGTGTATTAACTGAGGAATCATATCACTAAAGGTGTTTGAAGTCTAAAATATCAAATCATTTGCATGACCCAAATGAGAAGTGGAAATAAATTAATAAAACAGAAACAATTATTCATTTTATTTATTCCTCCATCCTTGATTACTCTCCTCGCTCGGCATTCTCGTGTGTACCTAAAAATAATTGTTGTCGAAAGGGTGAGCTCAACGCGCTCAATAGGGTCATTACCTCATCCAATACCGGAATCAAATACATGTATAACCAATGAACATAACATGAAAATATTGTAATTTTAATAAAAACATGAGATCCATTTAATAATCTGGATAACATGAAAATATTGTAATTTTAATAAACATGAGATCCATTTAATAATCTGGATATTGCGAGTTGCGCCAACTATTGCGTTGGTCCCCTTCGACCCTTTTCCCCGGTCTCCGGTTACAACGAAAAATATATTTTAATAAATTCACATAAATGCACACATAGAAACACACATAATGAGACAAGTAATAGAAAAGGTAAATCGACAACATGACACCTACCTCGATGAGCTGGGACGTGAACGTGAAAATCCAAAGAGCGTCTAAGTCCATAAGGGCTGAACTAGAAACTTCTAAATCTCCAATAGCTGAATATATAATTTTAAGACTTAGTGTGGATTTAATAATATTATTAGAATTTATTAATGGAGTGGCCCATAGTTTATCAAAGTAGAAGGACCTTAATGAAATTCTTCTTTAATTATTTAAAAGTATGCGGCCATTATGGAAATTGGGAGAGAGAGTAGAATTAGTTTTACCTCTTTCTTTTATTTGCAACTTAGAGTTTTAAGGACAGAACGTGAGCGGTGGCGGCAATTTCCGGTGAATGGCTCTCGATTCTAAGGTTGTCGATCATCATTGGGAAGCCCACGATGGTGAATCTGGTTGTATATGTGATGGGGCCTCAAGCAAAATCTACATTGGCGATTGACGGAGGTAAAACTTCGGTGTATGGCCAGCGGCTCAACGGACGGATCTGATGGGTCTCATCGGCACCTCCGACAACTGGACTGAACCGTGAAGACAATAAGGTGATGATGACTGGTGTCGATCAATTATTTTACAGGCCAAAGAGGGGCAGCGAAGACATCTTGACTCTCGAAAATTCTTCGATCCAATGTGCAGCTGCGGTTTAGGGGTGGAGGTTGAAGTTGAATACGGGTGAACAAAGGTTGGTCCTGAATGGTTTTCAAAGGTTAGAGGATGGACTTGATATGTGTTTTGGTCAAGATTAATTGTGTAAGTACGTATGAAAGGCAAGGAAGGAAGAAGATTAATTGTTTGGGTGGAATAACAATGACCAGAGAAGAGAGAGACAACTATTTGTTTGAGTTCTTTCTTATGGACTTCTTTCTGACGGTGGTAGGAGATTAATATTTATAAAGGTACAAATTAGGGTTTTTATTTGGTTTTGGTAAGTTTTAAATATTGGCATGACTTGGGTGCTAAGATATCTTTTAATAATTAAATTTTAAATTATATTAATTATATTAGATGAAATTAAATTTATAATTATCATTATATTATTTATTAAATTTAGTGTTTAATTAAAATATATTCTATTTTAAAATTTTAATTTATTAAATTTAGTTTATATATTTGTATATTTATTTAGGTGAATTTAATGATCTAGTAAATAAAATTTTGGGTTGTTACAATATATATATATATATATATATATATATATATATATGCTTCATTTGTATTTTTGTGAAACGCAAGAAATTCAATTCGTCATCATTTCATACCTGATACTACTACTTGTCAAAGACTGTAAAAAGTACTTACTAACGTTAGTGTAAAATGAGTTTATTTCAAGAAAAAAAAACTAACTAAATTGAAAAAAAATAAAAATGATTCAAGCTTAGAATCAAAAGAAAAAAAAATTCACTCAATTTTCAATTTAAACATATAAAATACAAAATATAAACGATATTATGATATCGATCACGTTTTAAATTGAAACAACTTTTTATGTTCGATTTTAAATGTAAAAGTACACCAAAAAAGGAGTACAGTAAATAATGTTTTATTTTATTCCATCACCAAGGTATTCTAATAGTTTGTTTTTTCTCATAAACTATGATCGCATGATATACATATATATGATCAGCCGATCGATTTATTTAGCCAATTGGCAGCAACACAGCGGCTCCGTTTTCTTGCAGAACCCAAAGTCGAATCCTCTCATACAGCACGATGTCTTGCAAGCCGCGTCACCGTACGAAAATGAAAAGTATGGCCTTTTTCTGCAAAATGGTAGGACGACTGGAATCACAAAAGCAGCTGTGAAAACAGTAACGAGGAGAACAACAACAATATATTTTGACAATGCCATTGGTATTGGATTGGGGTGTCCGATCAGATCAAATCAGATCAGATCAGCTCCACAATATGATGGACAATATATAGTTGGTGTATTTATAATTATATTTTTGAAGTTATTATATTTATTTGTGTAATTTGTACTTAATTACAATAATTGAATATGATCCAAGAATAATTGTAATACTATGAAAAGACCTGAATACCATGAAAAGACACTGAATAACATTAAAAAACATTGAATAACACTAAATAACACTGACTAACACTGAATAACATTAAAAGACACTGAATAACACTGAATACCATTAAAAGACACTGAATAACACTGAATAACATTAAAAGACACTGAATAACACTGAATACCATTAAAAGACACTAAATAACATTAAAAGACACTAAATAACACAGAATAACACTGAGAGATACTGAATAACACTGAATAACATTAAAAGACACAGAATACCATTAAAGGACACTGAATACCATTAAAAGATACTGAATACCATTAAAAGACACTGAAGGTCACCCGAGACACTGAATACCATTAAAAGACACTGAATGTCATTAAAAGAATGTCAGATTTTTACACTGAATATTATATGAACACTGAATATCATTGAAAAACACTGAATGTTAGATTTTTACACTGAATATTATAAAAACACTGAATGTCACTAAAAACACTACATTTCATTAAAAACACTGAAAAAAATCCAAAAAAAGTAAATAATTTATTATTCCAAAAAATTACAATGACCCAAGCCATGTTTCAAAATTACAATGACCCCCATCCCCGCGTCGTCTACGCCGCGCTCCCCTCGTCTACCACTCTACTACGTGCAGAGCCCATTTCCTTTGGGAAATATCGCAATCTGAAACATAAATGAGACAAAATTATTAACTGAGAATATAATCCAAAAGACAATGCAAATCTACAATGAAAACACTTTATATTTGCAGCAAGTTAATTATCACCCCCTAAGAGGTAGCAACAGAAGTACATATTTGTTTTTGATTTTGTAATAAGATATATCTCCACGTTCACAGGACATGCTATAGTACAGAAAATGAAGCACTCTCTTTTATTGTGGAGAATCGTAGCCGAATGGCCTGCCAAAAGTATATAATAATTGTTGAAAAATGCCTAAAACACCTATTCAAAGCACCATAGCCGATTTGTTGTTGTCTATTTCAGGTTCGTGTAGGCACCCAACAAACACAAAAAAGAAAGATGTGGAATTTTGTAATTAATGAAAACATTGGGCAGGTGTGACTTTGTAAATTCAAGACTCCATTTTGCTTAAAATAAAAATCAACACAGACTCGATTTTGTCGGACGCGCGGGTACACTGAATGAAACGTAAAAACACTGAATGTATTTGTACATTGAACTACATCGACAACAAAGGTGCTGAAAATACACTGTTCATAAAATCGATATTCCCTCAGATTTGAGCGTACACTATGAGAAAATGTCTCATAGACACCGGGCATTGACCGGTGTTAAAAAAAATTATGTCTGGTGTTATTGTGCGTGGTGTTAAAGATCAGTTATGTTTTAACACCAGTCATCGACCGGTGTTAAATATAATCTATAACACCGAGTTTTGTAACCTCGACCGGTGTTAAATATAATCTATAACACCGAGTTTTGTAACCTGGACCGGTGTCTATATTATTAAAGACATCGGTCAATTCCATGAAAATTAGCAAAATCAACCGATGTGAAAAGTAATAACACCGGTCTTTTTTATATATATGACCGGTGTCTTTGATAATAATTAAAATAAAAAATATATATATATAATTTATATTACCAATAATTAAAATTATATTAAATTCATGGAATCCAAATACAATATTCAAAATACTCAAATCTCCAAATCATTACAATTTTCATGGACTCCAAACACAATAATAAAAATACAAAATCTTCAAATCCTTACAATTGTCAAACAACAATATTCCATAAACTTAGAACATCATCAACCTTTTGTTCTCCGATTTAGTATCTTGTTCTATTCAAACAAAGCATTCACCTGAAAGTAATCAATCAAATAAGTTTGTTATCTTCGTAATATCGTATAACTCGAGCCTTATAGTATGTACCTTCAATTAAAATATAAAAAATAAACATCTCTATGATTTAAACTTATTGTTCATTTTCTTCACGCAATCAAATAAAAATCTTAGAGGCAGCACATGTAATTCATTCGTATACTGATTCAAGGTGAACAATATCTTTATCCTTTTTTTTTCTTTTGTAATTGATGAGAAAATTATGCACAAGTGAATTAACATTTAACAAAAAAAGACACATATGCAGAACCAAACATGTAGGAGTATAAATAAACCTGTTAGGCACTATACAAAGTGCAAAAACAGTGACAATCGTAGAACCATGAATTAGGCTAGGCACCTACATTTTTAATGTAAACATATCAATTCACAGTGACAAGCGTAGAACTTTTACTATATTAAATAAACTTGATCGCCAAGGAGACCAATCACAAAAATGAAAGGCATGAAAACAGATCAACATTCTTGTTATTTTATTACATAATCGAACTCTCATTAGTGCCACTCAGTATTGGCCTATTGTCATCTACTTCCCATGGTCCATATTCATATATATATATATCTCGCATAGCCTGATTTTACTATATACTTCCCACTGCACCGCACAACAGTGAGACTTCTGTAATTCTAAATTACTATATACTTCTCTTCACATAAGATAACCACCTCTCACCGTGTTTTTTCTACTAAATGATAATTTGACACTAGCGGGGTCAAGAATTTCTCTGTAAATAAATTGAAATAAATCTGATCTAGAAAGCCATTAACTAATCAAATTTGAAAAAAAACACCATCCACATCTCTTTATATTTCTGGTTAAGAAAAACATTCAATAATTACAAATTAAAAAAAAAACCACAATCAATTAATCAATCGATCTTATTTACCTCCTTGTCTTCAATGCTCTGTTTCTTCAGAAGCACTTCCTTCTCCTGGGGAGTCAGAAACTCGTGCTTTGGCATCAGATGATGTTTGGTGATGTTAACTAGCAAATCAACTATCTGAAAAAGGGCAATTTACTCATTCATGATACCAAACAAAAAGGAAACACATCTATTCATAATCAATTCACCTTACAAGACATGCACAATTACATATATGCGAGGCGAATTAGCGGATAATTAACTTACGTGAAAAGTCTCGACTCTAACCGAGTACTCCTCGGTAACCTTTTGGGCATGAGAATTCATCTTGGCTTGCAGGACCAAGATCACCCTGTCCAGCATTTACTTGTTACTAATCTGACTCAGAGTGAACACCATGTCTCGTTTTCTCATCTCGGAATCTCCACAGAAGATGACCAGTACCTGTATGTAATCTCAATTAATAATCAGGATTTATTAACTGCAAATTAATAAACCAGAAACAAAACAGAATGTGCTCTGTAGTTGTTTCTTGTCATTTTTTTCTACCTCAAGAAATTTCAAAGCCCAACAATAATAAAGCTGAACAAACGAAAAAATTAATTTGAAGGTCTAAATCAGTGCGAGGTGCAGATCTAGAATCGAGGGTTTTTAGTTACCTTGCGGGAAGGGTTAGTGGCGCGGCCGACGAGGAGGCGGAGGCGTTCGGGCTCGGGCTTGTCGCCGTATTCAGCCCGGAAGTCTTCGAGAGAGCGGCGGAGCTTGACCCGGTCCAGGGCCATTATCACCATCTTTCAAACCCTAGATCGTTCGACTTCGGGGGTGGTAGGGTGGCGTCGACTGGGCTCCAACGGCGCGGGTCAAAGAAGCGGCTACGAATCTGGGGATCGATCGACCTCTGTTGCGGCGAAAACGACGACTTCAACTCCGATAGGGCCAGATCTGGACTCCGGGAAGAG
Source organism: Euphrasia confusa (assembly GCA_954870475.1). Lineage (NCBI taxonomy): Eukaryota > Viridiplantae > Streptophyta > Magnoliopsida > Lamiales > Orobanchaceae > Euphrasia > Euphrasia confusa. The sequence goes on along the minus strand of OX940953.1, from coordinate 47,145,028 downwards.
GCAGAATCGAATTTCTCGGTTGTTCCTCATGATCCGGCGTCGTCTCGACGGGTTCGATTCTTCGAAGGCAGCAGCTGAACAGGGGTAGGGTTTTGTGTGTTATAGAGAACGAATAAAATTAATTTGTTGAAGGAAATAATGGTTTGAGTCTATACTTATCTGTGGGGCAAATATTAAGCTAAACTAAAAAAAATAGTAAGTTTTTTTAGTACGGGTCCTTGCTAATAAAAACCAACGTTAAAAATACTAATAATTTTATTTAAAAAATAGAAATACTATTAACACCGGTCGAAAGAAAAAATGGTGTTATAAATGAAAATTGAAATTTGAAATTGAACATTTAACACCAATTTATATAAAATTCGGCGTTAAAAATAGTTTAACCTCCTATTTTTTCGCGAACGGTGTTATAAACATTTTTAACACCGTTTCCAAAGGCGCCCGGTGTCTATGAACTGATGTCTATGAAACATTTTCCCATAGTGGTAAGAATAGAAAAACTCAAACAAACATCCCATTTCCTTTAGCCCAGAATAAACCCAAATTAACTGAATGCCGGAGACAATCGAGCTGAATTAGAAAACTAACCGGAACACGACGCCGAGGCGGTGGCAGTAGGCGACGGGACTGGTAAGACATCTTGTGCCCGTGTATTCGCCAGTGCTTTGAATTGCCAGTCGTTAGAGGACACAAAACCGTGTGGCGACGATTTCGCCGGATTTCAGTTTCGCCTCGAAGATCCGTTGACGATGCTCGACGCCGATGAGCTTTTCGCCGACGGGAAGCTCGTGCCGCTGCATCTCTACGAGATCCGCCACTCGATTGCGTCGTCTCCAGCGATTTCCGACGCCAGATCTCCCGCGTGTTCGAGTACATCGCGGTCTCGACGCCGCGGGGCGTGCCGCCGGAGAGAATCGTCCGCTTTGTCGGCGAGCTCGCGGCTGATCGGGCCGGAGGGAGTTGCTTCTCGTCATCGTCTTCTTCCACGATGGTGGCTTCGTCTCGATTTGAATTTGCCCATTTGTGAATTTGTCCATCTGGTATCGATCGTGAAGAAGAAGCGTGAAATTGGGGGATAAAGGGTAATGTGGTCTTTACACATTTTAGGCGGCCTAATTGACACGCGTAATTTCTCGAAAACCTTATTTTCGAAAAAATGTTGAAAAATGGTCTTATTGCCATTTTTTCCTAATTTATTTGTTACTCCCATTTCAGCAGTGTATTTTCTATAATTATTTTGTTTATTAATACAGTATCAGGCTAAAAAATAATAAAAAATTTTAGCAAATATAATTTTAGTTTAATTTAATTTTACAACTATCCTACTTTTTAATTTAAAATATATTTGTATCATTTATATAGTTATTTTAGGCATTTTTATTAATAAATCACCCCAATTAATTTTTTTATTGAAATTCATGCTCAACTTAATAAGAAAAAATGTTAAATATTTATTTTAAATTATTCTTGATTAACTTACAAAAATTTAATATTTATTTCAAATTCATTTTACTAAATATTGAGGTTTTGTAAATTATTGAATTAGAAAGATAATGTAACAAATAAAATAATTAAATAAAATATATCTAAATGAAGATATGTAAATTAATTAAAATAATTATTTAAAAAAAATATTAAATATTTAAAATTTAAAAATTATTTGATTTTTTTATTTAAAATGAAATATAAATAATCAAAAAAATTAATATTACTTATAAATTACTTGATTTTTATCTTTTGCGATTAATTATAAATAATCAAAATTAATTAATTGGAGAAAACATAGAAAATACAAATTATGTAATATTTAAAAATAATTATAAAAAGTAATTAAATAAATTAATTAATAAGAAAGTGTTAAAATTAATCAATCTGACGAAAACATAGAAAATACAAAATATTTCCTAATCATTGATGTACGGAGTACTTCATATCAAACATAATTGGTTGACAAAGACTATCTAAGTCTTTAACTATCAGAGCTTATAAAACAAAAATTAAAATTTTAATATTAATATACCCAATGATTTTGCTACTTAAGAAGATGATGTTAATACTTAGTTTAGCTTACCTTTGGTAACCACATATTAAAATATTCTTTTTATATTTTTTCCATTCATGGCTCTGTTGGAAATAATCCGAATATAGTTTGGATTTTGTCCCTAATTAAAGATTCATATTAATTAAGAGTAGATTTACTTTTATTATGTTTCCTAGTTTAGGAGTTTCGCTTTAGGTAGGAAACTTTATTTTAGGAGTTTTCTTCTCTCTCAAGTTTGTAAAGCTGTATAATAAGGCCATAGGTAGTCATTATTTTCGTGCAATTAATCAAGAGGAATACAGAAAATATTCCCAAAAAAATCTTCGTTTTCAATTTCTTTTTCGTTCTTTTGCAATTCTCAGATCTGTCCCATAACATCAGAGTTCTTCTGCAGTTTCGTTCCTGAACACAGAATACTCTGGTTGAAGTACAATACGTGTACTTCACAGATCTGTGACTTTTTAATCCACCGTTCCTGGCAGAACTCTGCAGTCTTCGTGACTGCTTTTCAACATTTGGTATCAGAGCTCAAGGTTCGTGATGGATGCAACGAAGAACAAGGATGGACCAGTCTCACTTCATTATCCGATGCTGACAAGGAACAACTACACCGCTTGGGCGATAAAGATGAAAGTATTCATGCAAGCCCAAGGCGTCTGGGACGCTGTCGAGCCAACTGATGAGAAGGTCGGCGTGGAGACCAAGAAAGATAAGATGGCTATGGCAGCTATCTATCAAGGAATTCCTGAAGATATGTTGTTATCACTTGCAGAGAAGCAGACGGCGAAGGAAGTATGGGAAACCTTGAAGATCATGTACATGGGTGCGGAACGAGTAAAGGTAGCGAAGATCCAAACATTAAAGGCTGAGTTTGAGATCCTCCATATGAAGGGAACGGAGACGATTGATGATTTTGCCATGAAGTTAAACAATCTGGTCAACAACATAAGAGCGTTGGGTGACAAGATTGATGAGGCCTATGTGGTCAAGAAACTTCTCCGTGCTGTACCAGCAAAGTTCTTACAAATTGCGTCAACGATTGAGCAGTTTGGAGACTTGGAGAAGATGTCCGTTGAGAAGACAATCGGACGACTTAAAGCACACGAAGAGAGACTTCGTGGTCATGATGACAACAACGGTGGTCATCTTCTACTCACTCAGGCGGAGTGGCTAGAAAGATCGAAGAGAGGAGGCAATGGTGAGTCCTCCTCAAACTCCAAAACCAACAGTCACGGAACAGGTGGTGACCGTGGACGTGGTAGAGGACGTGGCAGAAATCGTGGTGGTCGAAGTGGTGGTCGTGACAACACCAACAGTAAAGAGACTGAGAACAGTCGTACTAAAGACAAGAGCAAAATAAAATGTTACAATTGTGACATTATGGGGAATTATGCGTCGGAGTGTCGCAAGCCTCGACGGGAACGTAACCAGGAGTCTAACCTGACTAAAGTAAAGGATGATGAGCCTACGCTGTTGATGGCTCAGTGTAGTAACCCAGGAAACACAGTACTGGTTACAGAACATAACATGTCAGGAGACCTGAACATGATTTTGTTAGCTGAACGGAATGTTGTGCCGAATCTAAGTTCTAACCAGGAAGGGATGACAGATTCTAATGTGTGGTACCTAGACAATGGTGCAAGCAATCACATGACGGGCCAACGATCGAAGTTCAGGGACCTTGATACAAACATCAAAGGTCAAGTCAAGTTCGGTGACGGGTCAACAGTCCAAATTGAAGGAAAGGGGTCCATTATCTTTCAATGCAAGAATGGAGAGCAGAGACTTCTGCAAGAGGTATACTACATACCAGATTTATGTAGTAATATCATCAGTCTTGGACAATTGTCAGAGAACGGGAACAATGTTGTCCTCCATGGCTTATTCATGTGGGTTCGTGACAAGACTGGGAAGTTACTCATGAAGGTGAAGAAGTCACCGAACAGGCTGTACAAAATCATACTTGAGGACTGCAAGTCTATGAGTTTGTTGACTAAACGGGTGGAACAAGCTAAGTTGTGGCATGCAAGATTGGGTCATGTCAACTTTCAAGCGATGAAGTTGATGCAATCAAAGGAGATGGTACGAGGACTACCCGAAATTGAACAACCTACACAAGTGTGTGAAGGATGTCTCGTGTCTAAGCAAACAAGGAAGAGGTTTTCTCAACAAGCAGTCTATAGAGCCGAGAACACCTTGGAGTTGATACATGCTGACCTTTGCGGTCCTATTTCACCTCCAACACCTGCTGGAAATAGGTACTTCATCTTGTTTATTGACGATTATAGTCGTATGATGTGGGTATACATGTTAAAGACTAAGGATGAAGAGCTGAGTGCATTCAAGAAGTTTCAAGTTCGTGTGGAGACTGAAACTGAGCGCAAGGTGAAGGTGTTGAGAACAGATCGTGGGGGGGAGTTCACCTCGCAACTGTTCACTAACCATTGTGAAGAAGGTGGAGTTCTTAGACATCTCACAGCACCGTACACTCCACAACAAAATGGAGTCGTGGAACGCAGAAACCGTACCGTGGTGGAGATGTCACGAAGCCTTTTGAAAGGCATGAAAATGCCATCGTATCTTTGGGGAGAGGAGGTTAGACATGCGGTCTACCTTCTAAACCGTCTACCAACGAGGGCATTGACCGGTGTAACTCCATATGAATCATGGTCTCGGAAAAAGCCAAATCTAGAACACTTGAGAGTGTTTGGATGTGTGGCGTACATGAAACTTCCGAGTGTTCATACTAAGAAACTTGATGATCGAAGTAAAGCTATGGTGTATCTTGGTACTGAACCGGGAAGCAAGGCGTATCGACTCTACGATCCCCAACATAGCAAGGTACATGTTAGTAGAGATGTTGTTTTTGATGAAAATAAAAGTTGGTCATGGGACCACGTTGTTGCTGAAAGGTCAGAGTACTTGAAATCATTTGCTATTGATGGAGACCAGTCAAGTACTCATGATGAAGAAGAACAGGAGGTTGATCATGACACACCTCAGAACAGAACAGGTGTGAGAACTGATTCTGATTCAACATCTCCTGATGGGTACTCTACAGGTTCTTTTGTTAGTACACTTACTCCAATCCCGTTTGGAGACTTGAGCAGTACATCAAGTGTTAGTACACCTACTGCATCCAGTACGTCGAGCGACGGTACTCCAAAGAAATACAGGCGTCTTAGTAGTGTTTACAGAGATACCGAGGAGGTTGAGCTCGATGATGAGCTCCTATTTCTTGGAATTGATGAACCGTCAACGTATCGTGAAGCAAAAAAGAAAGTAGAGTGGCAGAACGCCATGAAGACTGAATTGGAGGCAATAGAGAACAACAAGACTTGGAGCCTAACTGAATTACCTCCTGGTCACAAACCTATTGGGCTGAAATGGGTTTACAAACTGAAGAAAGATACTCAAGGCAAGGTTGTTAAGTACAAGGCGAGACTTGTCGCGAAGGGTTATGTTCAGCGACAGGGAATTGATTACGAAGAAGCGTTTGCTCCAGTGGCACGTATCGAAACTGTGAGGTTTCTACTTGCAATTTCAGCTAAAGAAGGATGGGAGGTTCACCATCTTGATGTGAAGTCAGCGTTCCTTAACGGAGAACTTCAAGAAGAGGTTTATGTTGCTCAACCGGAGGGTTTTGTGATAAAGAACCAAGAACACAAGGTTTACAAACTGTCTAAAGCCTTGTATGGTCTACGACAAGCACCAAGGGCGTGGAATGCATGTCTTGATAAGTGTTTGAAGAGGTTTGGCTTCAACAAGTGTCCACAAGAGGCGTCTGTGTACACAAGACATAAGGGTGTTGAGACACTCATCATTGGTGTTTATGTTGATGACTTGGTTGTTACCGGGACGAGCACTGCTGAAATCATGGAGTTCAAAGCACAAATGAGCAAGGAGTTTGAAATGAGCGACCTTGGTTTGTTGGCATACTACCTCGGAGTTGAGGTACATCAAACAAATGGTTGTGTCACGCTGCAGCAAACTGCATATGCTAAGAAAATATTGGAGAAAGCTGGGATGATGAACTGCAATTCTACAAAGTATCCGATGGAGCCAAAACTCCAACTCACCAAAGATGAACAGGGTACGCCTGTTGACTCAACTGAGTACAGGTGCATAGTTGGAAGTTTACGGTACTTAACGCACACTCGGCCTGACTTGTCGTATGCCGTGGGCATTGTGAGCAGGTTCATGGAGAATCCTACTGTACTACACCAGCAAGCTGTGAAACATATACTTCGGTATGTGAAGGGAACTCTTAATTTTGGTCTGGAGTACACCAGGGGAGAAGGTCAGTACACCTTGACAGGGTACTCAGACAACAACCTTGCTGGAGATGTCAATGACAGGAAGAGTACTAGCGGTATGGCTTTTTATCTCAATGGAAGTCTAGTTACTTGGGCTTCGCAAAAGCAACATACTGTGGCACTTTCATCGTGTGAAGCCGAGTTTATGGCAGCCACAGTAGCAGCATGTCAAGGAATATGGTTGAAGGGTTTACTTGCAAGTCTGATGCAGTGTCGTGACGACTCTACTGTCAAGTCAGTTACAGATCTGGGAGCTAAGCCAGTTACAGAACTGAGAGACAAGCCAGTTACTATATATGTTGATAACATATCGGCAATCGCTTTGATGAAGAATCCGGTGTTTCATGGGAGAAGTAAACACATTGATATTCGTTTTCACTTCATACGTGAATGTATTGAGAGGGGTGACATCGTTGTCAAGCATGTTCGTACCGACGAACAACGAGCGGATATTCTTACCAAAGCTTTAGCTAGAGTCAAGTTTGGAGAAATGCGCGAGTTACTTGGAGTTAAGGAACTCGGCAACGCAAGTTCGGATTAAGGGGGAGAATGTTGGAAATAATCCGAATATAGTTTGGATTTTGTCCCTAATTAAAGATTCATGTTAATTAGGAGTAGATTTACTTTTATTATGTTTCCTAGTTTAGGAGTTTTGCTTTAGGTAGGAAACTTTATTTTAGGAGTTTTCTTCTTTCTCAAGTTTGTAAAGCTATATAATAAGGCCATAGGTAGTCATTATTTTCGTGCAATTAATCAAGAGGAATACAGAAAATATTCCCAGAAAAATCTCCGTTTTCAATTTCTTTTTCGTTCTTTCGCAATTCTCAGATCTGTCCCAGAACATCAGAGTTCTTCTGCAGTTTCGTTCCTGAACACAGAATACTCTGGTTGAAGTACAATACGTGTACTTCACAGATCTGTGACTTTTTAATCCACCGTTCCTGGCAGAACTCTGCAGTCTTCGTGACTGCTTTTCAACAGGCTCATTCCTTTAGTAACCAGAAACCACATTCCATTCCAACAAAATTTTATTCCATGCCAAACATGCCCTTAATAAGACTACGAAGCTGATGTGTGTACCATTCTTTTCTCATCACCATTCATTCTTAACCTCATTCAATTCTTACCAAATTTCATTCCATCATACCATGAAGCATGCAAGCAATAAAACTAGGAAGCTACACTACTAGACCATCACCAGAAAAGTCTCAAAAATCAAAATTAGTGCTCCATTTACATAAACCAAAAACATAGATGTAAAGGATGGAATCCTGTCCTCTTGATGATATGCCCAAAACGGTTGTTCAGTCGTGGAAATCGGAAAATTTGTCAACTCCACTGGTAGCAGCCTACACGAATGTGTACATCGTTTTAAGTATAAAGTAAACATAATTTAAACATATTATCCTACTGCACAAAATTATAGTGTGCGGAAGCCTCGGAAAGAAATGGCTACAGATACGAAACAGAGAATTTTCTTCTTAGAACAAGCATGTCATGCGCAAATCAGATATGCACCTATTATATTGCCATAGAACAGAACATTCATATGCTAGAGCAACTCGGTTTACTCTTCGAGTTCCAAGTTTGTACTAGAAGCTTCTCAGTTCATCACTTTTTGCCATGATGCTAAAAAAGACCCACCTAACACCACATGTTCGTCATGATCAAATTTACTGTGTTTAGACTTAATTCTTCTATTCTAACTTGGATGACAGCAACATGATATTTCAAAGAAAAGTGAGGATTTGTTACTAAAAGTCTAAAACACAATTCGGGTATTAGTCATCCAAATAAAACAGGAATCAAGAGCATTGCAATGTAAACATTTCAAGCCATTTAGCACATTTTGATCATCTCTTATACCTAAACATATTATGATGCTGCTTACACATATAGGTGACAGACGGAGCTATGTATCTGTCTCCATCCAAACAGATTTCGACTAATGGCTGGGTTAAAGATACATTTGCACAAAAATATTTTTATTTATATAGGGCCACCCTTTTATATAAAGAGTCATAAAGTATCGGCACACCGTGATTGTGGTTTGAGATAACATATATGAACAAACTCATATACATGCACAAACAAATCACTAAACCATATAAATAAATAAACAATTATTTTTGTTTTTCATTTTCAGGGGAAGGTAATGTGTGCTTAAGAATAGCTGGCAGCTTCTTAATAAAAAAATCATAAACAAAAAGGACTATAGATGCGCACCTAAGTCACAAACCTAGTATATATGAATCGGGACGCAGAGTTCGAATCTCGAGTGTTAAAGACTTGTGACGATGTGAATGAAATTTTCCGGAGACGCAGAGTTCGAATCTCAGGTGAGACAAATTTTCCTTGAAATATTATGAAAGTTTGTCCTGTGGTGAGACATGTTGGCTCTCTCGCACAGATATCTGCTACTCGGGCACATTCCTCGATTTACATCCTACGTCCGATCGAGAGAACTCCGATCGGGTGGGGGTGGAGTATTTCGTCTCTTCTCCTTATAAAAAAAATACAATATTTTTAAAATGACATCACTTTTACCTAAAAAAGTTAATTTCACCTCCGTGCACATACTAGTATAACAACTAGTATTAGAGAAAGAGAGTAGTAATATATTATAGGGGTATACATATATGGGGCAATGGTAAATCTTATATTATATTTCTCTCCCATTGTTAAGGCTATTAGTATTTGAGGGCACCATACCCAAAATACCCTTTTCAATTACCAAGAACAATAATAACTAAATTAATATAAATACATGCTTAATTGTTCTAACTAGTACTACTTCTCGTGCGATGCACGTGATTTATTTGTTTGAAATAATCTAAAATTTTATTTAATTTACAACGTATTTTACCAAAAATTTATTAATGGACTAAGAAATTATTTTATTTAATAATCGAACTCCCACTTAAATTTGTAAATTCGTATTAATCTCATTATTAACCGTTATTATTTTCAAAGATTACGATTGTTTGACGTAATTTATAGTATGTAAGCTTCTTGAGCATAGTCGAGTGGTAAGGTATGTGGTGAAGTTGGTGTAATTCCTCGGATATGACAAAATATTATTTAAATATTATGAAGTTAATACTGAGATGAGACTTATTGACTCTCTCCCACATGTGTCTGTTACTCGAGCACATCCCTCGATTTACATCTACCCGATTGAGGTGTTACTCGAGCACATCCCTCGATTTACATCCAACCAGATTGAGGAGCTTCTGATCAGGTGGGAGAGGAGTTTCTCGTCTCTGCATTCTTTGAGTGTCAAACGCATCCAGCAAAAACCTAAAACCGGTGGGGAAAAATCAAAATTAATGAAAAATAAAAATTATAAAGCTAGAAAATAAATAAAAATATAAAAAAAAATTGAATTTACTTGTAAAACATGAAGGAGATGAAATGACACAAATACAATTATATTAATATAACGTATTTTAACATGCAAAATAAATTTTACATAACTGAATTAGGGATAAACTAAAAATAAAAAAAAAATCTAATCGAATATAATTAATACCACAATTTGATTCTAGAATCTGCGAAAAAATTATAATTAATACATAAAATAAAAAAAAAATGAATGAATAGAATAACATATACATGAAAATCGATTCAATATTCAGAAAAATAAAAATTTACATCAAGAGAAAATAATATATCTGAAAAGTTTGATTATTTTTTTAACTAAATGTGGATTAGGAAATAAGACGAGATCGATTTTTATGAGATACGATTAATTGAAATTAAATTAATATTAATGGAATATAAAAATAATTTTGAGAAAGAGAAATAAAAACGTATATACTTAAGATGATTAATTATTATTACCAAAAATATATAATTTTAAATTATTATTTAGAATTTATATATAATTTAAATATTCTTAATAATATTATTATTTAGAATTTATAATTTTTTTATTTATAATTTATAGTGTGAAAACAAGATTATTATTGTTTTTCTATTGGTCCACGTGGCATTAATGGATACAAAAATTATATATTTATAGATAACGTAATTAAATAAAAAAATACCATTTTCAATTATAAAAAATAATAATAACTAAATTAATATAAATACATGCTTAATTGTTCTAATAAGTAATTAAATAAAAAAAACTCACTTTATCCTCATTTTTATCAGATTTATTTCTTAAAGTTTATTTTTTAAGATTTGTTTTATTATTTATCAATTATTTATCGGATATCAGTAGTTTCAAAACAACACGACACAAATAATAAATAATAAATATTATTAATAATTAATAAAAAAACAGCAGTTATGTGATTACTTTTTGTAATTATATTAATTAAATATTAAAATTGTCAATCACTTTCGCTAATATGTATTATTTTTTTTAATTAATATAAAATCTATACTATTACAAAAAGGTAATATAGTTAACAAAAATATAATTAGTGCCCTAGTGCATAAATAAAAAACTATTAAAACCCTCTGCTAAAAGAAATTTAAAAATATAAAGTCTTCATTTACAAGTAAAAAAAGAATTAGTGTTTGATCTAATAATAAAAATTAATAAATCTTTTCCTTAAAATTAACTATAGTATATGTTTCATATAGAACAATTTATTTTAAAATAAATGAAAAAGAAAAAATTCTACCATTAAGAAAAGGAGAAAATATATTGACTTTTTTTATCAAAAAATAAATAATAAAAATGTATTTTTAAATTACAAAGTAAAGTACTCTCTCTAAAAAAAAAGTTTAGAACCCTTTTTGGATTGAATATTAAAATAATAACAATAATTAAAAAAAAATACATAAAATTCTACTATTATGAAATGGAAAGAATATGTTTTGACTTTTTAATCAACAAATAAATAATAAAAAATTATTTTTAAATTAACAAGTAAAGTACTATCTTAAAAAAAAGTTTTGGCCACTTTTTTTTAAGAAAAGAATTAAAAAATAAATAGTTTATAAATAGTTGAGATAGAAATAGTATGATTTACATATTGAATAGTTTCACAATAATTGCCACAACTAACAAATAATAGTTTTTCTATTTTTTTATTTTAAAATACAATTTTACCATAATTTATTGACCTATTTTTTAAAATTTATTAATAACTAGTACTATTTTTTGACAACTTAAAAACACATTTACTCTGCAGTTTTAGATAAAAATAAAATAAGTACTCTTTGGGTAATTTGAAAACTTTCTTTTATTAGTGTTCCAAAATATTTGACAGCCTTATAATAAGAAATAAAATATTTTAATTATTTTAGTCTAAAATACAATTTTTTTTTCTTTATCCACATATTTATAAATTTTACTATAATTAATTTACTCTGTCAATTCAAAACTGGAGTATATTTTTATTCTCCATGCACGTTCATACAAATGTTTTAACTTTTCTGCAATGAAAGAATAGTATTTGGGTGAGAGATCATTTTATAATTGGTCTTAGACTTTCTTGGCCAATTGGCTAATGTTATGAATCAGGGGCTAGGTGTGATCATAACTTATCTTAAATACCACATCACAAAATTTCATAAAAAAATATTACTACATATACAGTACTAAATAATATGAAAGGAGGTAAAAAAAAAAAAGCCTATCAAATATTGTACTATAATTTTCTTCCAAATATAGTACTAAAATTAGTAGTAATTAAATCTCTACTCAATAAACTTCACTATGGTTATCCAATGCTCTATGTCCCTCTTTGAACAGGAGGTGAAAGTGTGACTATTAATAGGAGCAGAGTATATATATTACATGAGATTATGTTTCAATTTTTTTTAGTTTCATCCGACTTTTTGTTCTCGTCTCGTCTTCCAATTTGATTCAAGTTACACAACAACAAAAGTATATATATCAACTATCAAGTACCCTGTGGCAACACGTACGCGTTGAATTATTGCACATTTTCACATTAGTTTCAATGTAATAAAAACGAATCCAAAATACATTTTGTTACTTGTATGAAATTTATACTACATGAAATTGAAGAAACAAAAGTAAAATAAAATGTCATTCTTGTAACAGCATAGCACAAGTATTAGAAAAGATTTGCCGTAATCTTTTTATATTAGAATTGATTTGTTGTAATCCTTTTATTATTTGTAAATATCTTCTACCTTATTTGTAGCTTGTATTGACACTATATATTCTGTATTATTTTTGACGCAATAATTAAGTTGAATATTATTCTCATCCTTACATGGTATCAAGAATTCACGATCCCTAAACCCTCATTATTTTACACGCTGCTCATTTTCTTTCTCTCTACCATGGCTGGCGATCTCTCTTCTTCTTCTCCGGATACTACCTTGTCCTTTGCCAGCATGCTACAATTGATGTCCACCATCAAGCTATCCTCCTCCAATTATCTTCTTTGAGTCAATCATGTGTTATCCGTAATATCGTGTCAAGATCTTGAAGGGTTTATTAATGGGACCAAAACCTCCCCTACTCCGCTGCTTACTGAGAATGACACCATCACTCCAAATCCGGCATACGTAGAATGGTGTGCTCAAGATCGTCGTCTCCGCACTCTCCTTATCTCTTCTCTCACCGAGGAAGCCATGGCAGAGACGATAGGATGCAAAACGTCTCGTGATGTTTGGGACGCTCTTCACACGGCGTTTAATCCATCCTCAACTATTGGTGTCCAAAATCTCAAAGAAGAACTTCGGTCCCTTCAGAAAGGAGACCTCTCTGTGGCTGAATATGGACGAAAATTTAAGTTTCTCTGCGACCACCTCGCTACTCTAGGAAAACCTGTTGATGAACTCGACAAATCTCATTGGTTTCTCCGAGGTTTAGGACCGGTTTTTTCTGGATTTTCTGCTGCTCAGATGACTGTCGACCCGCTCCCTAATTTTCGTGTCTTACTTCAACGTACCATTAATCACCAGCTTTTTGAGCAGTCGATGGGGTCGCATGTTCCTCCGCCAGCAGCTTTTGCTGCCACCAAAGCCCGGTTTAACCACCAACGTAGTGGCCACAATAATGAAAGTGGAAGTCAAGGCCGTGGTGCGTACGGACACAACACCAATCAACATGGTTACAATGGAAATATTGGGTGTGCCAATCATAAACCCAACTGGAAGGGTACCTCCAGTAGTTATTCCAAGGATTCATTCAATGGGCACTCCAAGAGCAAGGTTCAATATAAACGTTCTCCAAATGAACCATGCCAAATTTGTGATACCGTGGGCCATTTTGCTAATACTTGTAAAGGACGTTATGATCGTCAACAAGAAACGGCTAATCTGGCTCAAACCTTTAATGCAGCCTGCAAAATCAACCCCAACGAATCTGATTGGTTTATGGACTCGGGTGCATCTGCTCATATGACTCCGTCACCCGACTCTCTGGACTCGATCGCACCATACTCGGGTAATGATGAAGTTATAGTCGGCAATGGTAAATCTCTAAATATCTCACATACTGGTGCTTACTCTATATCAGATTCTGTCAAATTACATAATGTCTTGGTTGTCCCTGAGCTAACAAAAAATTTAGTTTCCATCAGCCAACTAACGAAGGATTTTCCAATAAATGTGGTTTTCACTGATAACTCTTTTACTATTCAGACCCGGGACTCGGGGACCATTCTGGCTAAAGGACGACGCGAAAATGGACTTTATGTCTTGGAGAAGACTCAAGCAGCCTTTCTTCATGCTTTTTATTCTCGAAAGTTAATTGCTTCTTTTTGTAACGCCCCGATTTTAATAATGTAAAATAAAGCGGAAGCATTTAAAGAAAATATTTATTTTGAAATAAAAATCAATCCAATGCGGGAGTTACGTAAAATAACTGTTTTTAAAACCAAAGTTTAAACCAAAGAAATAGAAATAGTCACCCAAAACATGAAAATAGTTCAAAAACCAAGTTTAAAAGTCGTCACGCCAAAGAAGTTGTAAAACATAACTGAGTGTCCAATAAATGATGGATAAAGCATGTAAAGTCACTTCGTGCCCTCCTCGTCACGCCCGTCGTAGCCTCCATTCGTACCTAAAAACATGGTGTTGATTCGGGGTGAGCTCAACGTGCTCAGTAGGACCAATATTTCATCTCAAATCAACATAAACAATCAAGATAGGACATATAATCGGCATAACATGAATAAATAAACATATAAACATTTCCTTGGTATGTATTAAACAACCCTTGTGCGGAACAAGTCCGATGACAACTGCTGGTCACAGACCCTTAAGAGGATCACAGGCTATTTAATAATTATTTCAACCCTGACGCGGAACAAGTCCGATGACAACTGATAGTCACAGAACCTTAAGAGGTTCACAGGCTAAAATACTGTGTTTCAACCCTTACGCGGAACAAGTCCGATAACAACTGATGGTCACAGAACCTTAAGAGGTTCACAGGCTAAAATCATGTTGTTCAACCCTTACGCGGAACAAGTCCAATGACAACTGATGGTCACAGAACCTTAAGAGGTTCACAGGCTAAAATCGTGTGGTTGAACCCTTACGCGGAACAAGTCCGATGACAACTGATGGTCACAGAACCTTAAGAGGTTCACAGGCTAACCGATATACATTTATAAACTCATACAATACAATCACATATCACATGCTTGAACATATATGTTAAAAAGACATGAAAGAAAACCCCTACCTGATAAAAGTGCCGTGCAAGTACAACCTTAACCGAGAGGAAAACTCCTAACTCCCCGTCGCCTCGTCTCCTATTATTTGGGTAAAACCCCAATTAAAATGTACCATGAGCATTTTATTAAAGGCATTTGTATATTAAGTATTTAGGATTATTTCATGGAGTTTATTACTACATTCTGGTCGGTTTTATTCTAATTAGGAAGTAGAATTGGTTTGTAAATTTTATTAAACTTACGAGGGTCAGTAGTATTAGTTAAACTGTAAGGCAAAGTTTCAGAATACTCAAGTCCCCAACACTGTATCTAATTTAGAATTAATAATTTAAGAGTAAATCTGAAATCATCCCTGGGAAGGCAACATATAGTATATACTACCTATTCTCTGTGAAAATCAAACATGCACGCATAAAACACTTTTCCATCCATCTGCATAAATTATTCAACAACTTTATACCTATTTTTACTCTCATTAAACCTTATTACTTAAACAACCTAAATGGAGAATCTCAAGAAAAGAACAACGACTGGACAACAGAAAATATTACTATGTCATTACTCATTAGCATTAAAAATTACGTTCAGACTACCTAAATGGAGTATACTCCTAGAGAACAGTAGCAGTGAAAGAATTATAATTTTCTATAAGGTTCAGACTAAAGGTTAGCTATTAAAATATAGTAATATACTACAACTCCAATGCTCACTAAGAAAGTAGGTTCACCACATTCATACGTATAAAAGTCCAACTATGTAAATACCCATAAACAGAGAAAGGTTAAATCTATTTATACTGACCCTACACCCTACGATTTCAATATATACTTTTTACATTATTTAGTTTTCTAAGTGCTGAACATGATTTAGATATGGAAGAAGGTACATTAGGGTAGATAAATTTCTAAGGAAGTCATTATTATTTTACATCCGAACTGAACATGAACAATCTAGTATATCACTAAAAATTTAGGAACAATTACCTGGTGATGTGTGGCTACGAAAACGAAAAAGGACGACCACTTATATGAGACGACCCGCCTAAAATTTCCAGAACCTTTGCGTGTATGAAAACTCGTGAATATACTGTGAGTACTATCTCTTCTTGCTGCGATTACTTTCGATTCTTGTTGTTCATGATTTTAAGGGGCTTAGGGTAGAATCGGTTCCTATAATTCGGCCGAACGCGAAGAGAAGACGCGTAGACTAAATGTTAATCTGTTAGGAGTATTTAATTTAAATTTATCTGAAATATATTATTATTATTATTATTATTATTATTATTATTATTTATATTATTATATTAATTATTTGTGTTATCATTTATTTATTTATTTTATTATTATTAGTATTATTATTATTAATACTACTGCGCGTGAACATTACACTTTTACTTTATGGCACGCCCGTTTAGGGCATGCAAGCTTTGACACTATTAAGTTACTGAATAAATTTGGATATTTATCGGTTACTTCCTTGTTACCTAGTCCGATTATCTGCACTTCATGTCAGTTGGCAAAGAGTAAACATCTCTCTTTTGAGACAAATTCGCAACGTGTCGATACATTATTAAAAATTGTGCATTGTGATTTATGGGGGCCTGCTCCAATTACTTTTACTTTGGGATATCGTTATTACGCTTTATTTGTGGATGATTATTCCAGGTTCACGTGGTTATTTCCGCTCAAGCAAAAATCGGAGTTTTACGACACCTTTTGTCTTTTTCAGAGATTTGTGGAAAATCATTTTGCTTGCAAAATACAAACTTTTCAGAGTGACGGAGGCACTGAATTCACTAATAATCGACTACAGAGTTTGTTTCGCTCTTGTGGAATTAGACATATCATGTCATGTCCTTACACACCGGCTCAGAATGGTAGGGCCGAACGAAAGCATCGCCATATTATTGAGATGGGCTTAACTATGCTTTTTCACTCCCACGCACCCTCAGCCTTGTGGTTTGATGCCTTTAGTACAGCAATTTATGTCATCAATCGTTTCCCCACGCCTGTACTCCAAGGAAAATCACCATATGAAGTAGCTTTTGGCCAAACTCCAAATTATGCTAATTTTCATCCCTTTGGGTGTCGAGTCTTCCCATGCCTTCGAGATTATGCCGCAAATAAATTCTCGCCTCGCAGCATGCCATGCATTTTTATTGGTTACAGCACAAACCATAAAGGTTTTCGTTGCTTGGATACACACACTTCCCGCATCTATATTTCACGCCATGTGCAATTCGACGAAGCCCATTTTCCATTTTCTGAAAATAAAGTCACAGTGCCGCAATCAACTTTAGAATTATCATCCTTCCTCGATGCAGCTCCAGCATTTCCAACCTCACCATCACCACCTACTGTTGTAAGTCTTCAACCATCCCATAATTCTCATAATATTGGGTCTTGTCAATTATGTGCAGATTCTCCACCCACGACACCATCAATAGAAGCTCCTGCACCATCCTCACTCCAGGAGGCCCCATTGCTTCCATCACCTCCTCAACCAACACCTCCACATGAACCTGACCTTGAAACAAGACAACCTCTTCATCCAATGGTGACACGAGCACGTGCTGGTATTTTTAAAACACGTCACTTTGCGGACCTCACCTTTGTCAAATCCTCGGGGCTTCTCACCGCCCTCTTCGCTTCGGCTGAATCGAAAGGATTTAAATCTGCCGCCAAACATCCAGAATGGCTATCGGCAATGAATGACGAAATTAATGCGCTGCATGCGAATAACACATGGGAGCTTGTTCCTCGTCCATCTCACACCAACATTGTTGGCGCCAAATGGATTTTTCGCACCAAATATTTAGCTGATGGCTCTATAGAAAGACTTAAGGCACGACTCGTCGCCCAAGGTTTTACACAAATACCTGGATTTGATTATACTCACACCTTTAGTCCAGTTGTTAAAGCCGCCACTGTCCGCGTCGTCCTAACGATTGCCGTCATGTGCAATTGGTCACTACACTAACTCGATGTCAAAAATGCCTTTCTAAATGGACATCTTACGGAGACGGTTTATATGGAGCAACCCATGGATACGTTGATCCTCGATATCCAAATCATGTATGTCGTCTCAAAAAGGCATTATACGGCTTGAAACAAGCACCTCGAGCTTGGTTTCAACGCTTTAGCAATTTTTTGGTACACTTGGGTTTCACCTGCAGCAGAGCTGACACGTCTCTCTTCATTTTTCATCAAGGTACCCAAATATTATATCTTTTAGTATATCTTTTAGTATATCTTTTATAATTACCGGAAACGACTCTGTCCTCATTCAGAAGTTTATTCGCCGTATCAACAGAGAATTCGCTATAAAAGACTTGGGTCGTTTAAATTATTTTTTGGGTCTCGAAGTGCATTACACGTCGAATGGTTTATTCTTAAGCCAATCTAAATATGCACATGAAATTCTTACTCGTACCGAATTAATAGACTCCAAACCAGTCTCTACCCCATTGGCACCTGATCTTCATCTCACTACAGATGGTACACCTTTCCATGATCCCACGCGTTTTCGATCGTTAGTCGGTGCCCTCCAATATTTAACGATTACTCGTCCGGATCTTTCCTTTGCCGTCAACTGCCAATATCTTCAAGCTCCAACTATTGATCACTTTGATGCTGTAAAAAGGATATTGCGCTATGTTAAAGGTACTTTATCTTTTGGTCTCTCGATCACTACTGGAACTACCTCATCTTTATTAGGCTACTCCGATGCCGATTGGGCTCGTTGTGTCGAAACGAGACGCTCTACATACAGCTGCTCTATTTTTATTGGTGACAATCTTGTTTCTTGGAGCGCTAAGAAACAACCAACAGTAGCCCGTTCTAGTTGTGAATCCGAATATCGAGCACTTGCAAATGCTGCTGCCGAACTTGTGTTGGTCACTTATCTTCTCCGTGATCTTCAAGCATTACCTTCAGACCCACCTACCTTGCTTTGTGATAATAAGAGTCACTCTTCCTTAGTCAAAATCCTATTGCACATAAGAGAGCCAAACATATTGACATTGACTACCATTTTGTACGAGAGTTGGTCGTATCCAAGAAGCTACTCACAAAATTTGTCCCTTCTCATCTACAACTTGCAAATATCTTCACAAAGAGTCTCTCCCGATCGCTTTTTGAATTTTTTCGAACCAAGTTACGCGTCGGTCCAAGTCCCACACTCTGCTTGAAGGGGGTATTAGAAAAGATTTGCCATAATCTTTTTATATTAAAATTGATTTGTTGTAATCCTTTTATTATTTGTAAATATCTTCTACCTTATTTGTAGCTTGTATTGACACTATATATTTTGTATTATTTTTGACGCAATAATTAAGTTGAATATTATTCTCATCCTTACAACAAGTTTATTGAGCCCGATCGCAACACTGACATTTCTACGGCCCATCGGGTTTGAGCCCGATCTCATGTGCATCACCTGCCTGAGGTAAGCGTCCAAGTTGACCTTGCCCACCATTTTACGGGCCGAAGCAGCCCGAACTAGCTCGATGTAGTCCTCCTCGTTGACACGACGGAGAGAGTATGGTGATTTGAGGAGGGGAGGCTGTTGGGAGCGTGTACCGGCGGCCGTCACTTCTATTTTAAATTATAAATTCAATTTATTTTATAAAATTTTAAATATTAAAATAATAACGCCTAATATTATTGGGGGACGGGGGTTTATAGATGTCTACACCTGTGTCATTGATATAGTACTATTAAATGCTTTGGACCCGGGTTCATTTAGGTACCATATACTACTACTATCAAGCAAATAGGCGTGAAACAACAAATTACAAAGAAACCAAGAGGAGCATCGAATTATCTCAACGATTCATACCAGCTTCGATTTCCATATCAATTAATTCGCGGCAAGGTGCGTATTCGATTCTGTTTCTAATTGGCTAAAAGCAAAGTGTTTTGTGCGATCTGAAAATGGAATTGTGATGTGTGTGATCTGTTTGTTTTATTTGACTCGTGAATCAGGGATTTCGTGAAAAATAATGCTGAGGATTATAAGGCAAAGGGCGGCGGCCTGTAAAGGCAATCAAGCTTCGGTAATATGAGTTTGTTCTAAGTTTAATTTTCGATTTGGGTATTGAGAAATAGTTTTATGTAAATTCCATTTTTTGGTTGTTATGGGCCTGTGTCTTTTGGTTTGATAGAGTTTGGAACAAGGAATTCAAGCGATTGCGTTGAGGACCTTTTCTTCCTCTGCCAAGGAGGTAATGAGTGTATTCAAGTGGTTGGAGATTCTACGTCAAATCTTTTGTATAAAAACAGGATATCTAGCTTGATTCCAGTGATAGGTTTGTGTATTAATAGGAGCCGCCTTATTTTTTCGCTTAAAGATTGTTTCAATCTTTTTACGCGTTTTTGTTCTGTTACAGCACTATTTGTAACATGTGTGTAGTTGTGGTGGATGATATTTCTAGTTTCTGTTTGTTGCAGATGACAGTGCGTGATGCTTTAAATTCAGCTCTTGATGAAGAAATGTCTGCTGATCCTAAAGTTTTTCTCATGGGTGAAGAGGTATCATGAAAGCTTTGATTCAATTTATTAATCGAAATGTCTATTTCTATGTTGGGGGTTTCTTTTCTGGGATAGTTGTTGACATTCTTTATTGATCTCATACAGGTCGGTGAGTATCAGGGTGCATATAAGGTGAGGGCTACTTCAATTATCACCTCAAGGATCAATGCATGAATGAATCTTTTTTTTGAAGTGCAATTTTTTTTTTTTTTTTTTAATTTACTATGTTCTTTGTAGATCACTAAAGGGCTTCTCGACAAATATGGCCCTGAGAGGGTTCGTGATACACCTATCACTGAGGTGTACTTCCGTTCTGTATTCATGATTTTCGTTTCTTTTGAATTGAGTTGTAAATGGTTAATGCTCAACCCTACAATTGTGTTCTAGGCTGGTTTTACTGGAATCGGAGTTGGTGCAGCATATTATGGGTTAAGGCCCGTGATAGAGTTTATGACCTTTAACTTCTCCATGCAGGTTTGATTTTTTTGGCCTCTTGGGTTGAAACATTAGATATACTATTTCAGAAATATTTCCTTCTGCTACCTCATCAAGTGTTTTTTTTTTCCTATTGCATTCTCTTTCCTAAATACAATTGAGGCTTCAGTTTTTTCATGCTTGTAGCTACTTGCCTATTTTTCTTTTGCTGTTATCCTTAATGCATAAGATCCTTTGCTCGCCCATTTTCATTCCTATTTTTTCAAAATATCCAGCAACTGACAGAGTTTATGTTTAAAAGTGTTCATTGACAAGTAAACTACAAGACTGATGAGACATAGCTGGTGGGCAAAGATAAAATATTATTGTTTGTTGCTTCTGTTCATGTTACTTTGAATCATGTCCATTACTTGCAAAAGTTCATGTAGGCATATTATAAGAAGAATCCATTAAACTGCTGCCGTTGTACCTTTAACTTCTCTATGCAGGTTTGATTTTTTTGCCTTATATTTTTGGCCTCTTGGGTTGAAACTTTAGATATACTATTTCAGAAATATTTCCCTTCTGCATTATTTTTTTAAAGTTAGATACCAGCTTCTCTTTTACAAACATCCTAGTTTTTGCGGTAGAAGCATTTGAGATCCCTATTTATCAGGTTTGATTACCAATTTATAAAAAGAACAAAATTTGATTTGGTATGTTGCCTAGCCTAATATTTCTTTCAATGAAGTCATTGATGTAAAATGATGTTGAAATTTTAATACCTTGTTTTCATGGCATGGGGGTGAAATGGTGGTGGGGTTAGGGAGGAATCTTTCGAAATCATTTGAAACTTTAATATGAACAGTAAGAGTTTTGTTAGCATATGAAGAAATATATTAAGGGGGATAACCTACTGTTTATTGCAGGGCATAGACCACATCATTAATTCTGCTGCCAAATCAAATTACATGTCTGCCGGCCAGATATCAGTGCCTATTGTTTTCAGAGGCCCAAATGGTGCTGCTGCTGGTGTAGGGGCTCAACATTCACAGGTTTGAATTCCACCCGTTCATATTGTGGACTAACTGAAATTAGTGCATTGTTAGGAATCCTCCTTTAAGCATGTGTATAATTTTGGAGGTATGTCTTAGTCTTATATCCTGGAGCACTGTCATGCCATCTGCCATCTGTTACCCCATATGCTAAACGGCTAAACCAAAAAGAAATCTGATGTGATGCGCAAATTAAATTATTATTTTTAATTATATTATTAAGGGCTTAGAGTATCAGGGCTTTGTGGACTTCAATTCTTACAAGTACATGTTTAATTATTAGGTTAGGGTTATCTTGGATAATTGAAGTTTTGGAGTCTTTTGACTCGAGGCGGAAGAGTGCTTCCGTTTGTTACGTTGATTTTTCATTTAATAAATTTGTTTCGTGTTCATCACTTTGACTCTAACAGAATCTCTTGATAACGTCGTGATTCTGCTGTTAAAGGGAAAAGATCTTCTATCCTTTTACTGCTGTTTCATACCTACCAACTAGCAGATGATGAAATAAATATTGAATCTTTTTCTTAGACTGAAGAATTAGTTAGCATCTGGTAAAAAATCTGAATTATGGAGAGATAATCTTGAAGATATATGTCCTGTTCTTATTACAGATAAATTTTCTCACTGTAAACTGAGTATGTATCCTTTTCAGTGCTATGCAGCATGGTTTGGCGCATGTCCAGGGCTAAAAGTATTGGCTCCATATTCTTCAGAAGATGCTCGCGGCCTGCTTAAAGCTGCTATTAGGGACCCAGATCCTGTTGTATTTCTTGAAAATGAATTGCTGTTAGTCTTGATGACTCCCCAATATATTTGCAGTGAAATAATGATGTACAATTTTGTATCAATCTTTATTTATTCTGAAGATTGATTTTTGTTGTTCAGATATGGGGAATCATTTCCTGTCTCGTCTGAGGTTCTCGATTCTAACTTTTGCCTACCTATTGGGAAAGCCAAAGTATGTCTTTAAAGCAAATTTTCCATTTTCTCTGTGTTTACTAAATAGTAATTATCTAACACATTAATTCCTTTGCAGATTGAGCGTGTAGGGAAGGATGTAACAATCACTGCTTTCTCAAAGATGGTTGGCTATGCTCTTCAGGTCTGTGATTTATTTGTAAAAATTGAAAAAATGCCTAGTATCTTCATGACATAATTTAGATAAATTAAGGAGGATATTTTTGAGTCATGATTAATATACTATAATTCCCTTGGTGAGTTTTTTTAGTTGCTTGCCCTGTCTTCCAGTGATAGTAACAGAAATCTCAAAATCAGCCGAAAACCACCGCTGCCCGAAGCAAACGGGCTATTCTTAATATATTTGATGATAATTGAATTAAACCCTAATTAAGGTTTTAAATACCATACCTAATAATTGTAAAAACAATATATGTAATAAAAAAATTGCGACTTCAGCCCACGAACAGTGGGCTCAAGCCAGTCCCCGCTGTCGATAAACTAACAGGAGCTTCGGTCCCTCATCCCAGCCGAGCCCCTGCTCTCGTTCTCTATAAACTCCATCCTCGGAATAATCTTGTCCTCAAGTTTTACTCATTCAAGTAGCATCATCCATCATCCACTAGTTGTCCCACCCAAGACCGACTGTATACCAATATGTCATCAAAGAAAACCAATACAAGCTTTCTCAAGTATGGTCGGAATAAGTCATTCATTGTGGACTGAAATGTAGTCGGGGCATTCGTTAAGCCAAAAGGCATTACCAGAACTTCGTAACGCCCACTATGCTTTCTGAAAGAGGTCTTGTGAATGTCCGGTCCAGCCACTCTGATTTGATGGTAACCGGAGCGCAAATCTATCTTGGAGAATACGAATGCTCCTGCCAGTTCATCTAACGTCTCCTGTATAATCGGAATAGGATACTTGTCGGGTACCGCAGACTTAGTTTTTAACTCACGATAGTCCACAAAGAATCGCCAACTACTATATTTTTAACCATTAAGACTGGGCTCGAAAAAAGGCTCGTACTTGGCTGAATGATGCCTGTCCGCAACATATCCTCCACTAATCTCTCAATTTGATCCTTCTGCAAGTGCTTGTATTTGTATGGCCGAACAGAAACGGGTTTTCCTCCTCGACTCCTCAAACATCTCGGCATGTTGCCCGAGTACATCATCCAATTTCCCTGCTGTTGCATCTAATAGAATAAGGGGTTCACAATTAATAACACACGCCCAAAATTCGACCTCAGTTGTCTTTGTCATGGTGCAAAGGCTCACCAGGTTTCGGCACTTCGCTGGATCCCCCTTGAACCCCACTCGGCCTCCATCCCACTCGAAACTCATAGTTAGAGTTTCCCAATTCGTCCAAACTTCCCTAGTGTGGCGAGCTACGCAACTCCAAGAATTATATCAACCTCGCTTAAGGCGAACACATAATAGTCTGCCTTGATAGAACACCCAGGCAACGAGGTCGGGAGTGGTCTACACACCCCTTTCGACTCCTGTTGATGCCCGTCTCTCAGTTTCACCACGAATCTACCCGTCTGATCTAGATTCAATCGAAGTGTGGAAACCAAGGATGAAGAAGTAAAATTGTGGCTTGCGCCACTATCGATTAATATCGTCACCGTGTATTCGGCCGCAACGCCTTCAAGCTTCATAGGGCGTGGACTGAAAATACCATCCATGGAATAAATTGAAAAGCCTCCGTTTCCTCCTTTCGTACCCATCTTCTCCCTCAACTTCCTCCTGCCCCGCATCTCAAAATACTCATACTGCTGGAGGTCAAACTCCTCATCCTCCTCGGACAACATCATTTTTCAGTTATTTGAAAGG
Source organism: Euphrasia confusa (assembly GCA_954870475.1). Classification (NCBI taxonomy): domain Eukaryota; kingdom Viridiplantae; phylum Streptophyta; class Magnoliopsida; order Lamiales; family Orobanchaceae; genus Euphrasia; species Euphrasia confusa. The sequence goes on along the minus strand of OX940953.1, from coordinate 47,120,255 downwards.
ACAAACATGCCCAGTGTAAAGGGTTTCCTACACTTAAAACACATACCTCTCGCTCTAGACTACGGTCGAAGCCAATTAGGTTCGAAGGAGGATGAGACCCTTTCACTCCATGAAGTAGCGAGGCTCTTAACGAGTCCGTCTTTGAGCAAAGTAAAGAACTTCGAGAGAGTAGCGAGGAGAAGAGGAGATTGCTAAGCAGTTCTGTTCGATTGCTCGCTGGACTTGCTTCTTTCAATAATAAGAGTTTCGCCTTCTACTATATACCTGCTTGCTGGCTACTTTCTTTCTTCGACTGGGAACCCGATTCATGGAAGAGAGATACTGGACGGAGTTCTTTTTCTACTAACCAATGGACCATTCTTTCTGAGGGATCACTCCTCCTAACAAGAGAGAAGAGATACGCATGAGGAAGGTATGGACCTCCGAAGTGAGGGAAGAGTAGTCGCTCCTAACTAGCCAGAATTAGCAGATCCTACCTTCTTGCTATGCCCTGAGGGATAAAACCAAAAATGTACACAATTTAAGAGATTGATCGACCAAAGATGCCGAACAGCAACTTTTACTTGTTAGGAGTAGGGGCTGAAAAGAACTCTTTGCATAGGTTTTGTGGGCTTTGATGCTTACCTTATTATTATGAAAAGGGGAAGGTTTGATACTTTTGGGCGGAAGTTGAGTAAACTTGAAACGTGCAAGAAACTGACCAAACAACCCCGAATTTGTTCTCGGAGAGTGCCCGAACAGCCCCGAATTCGTTCCCCGAGACTGCCCATCCCCCTTTAAGAAAAATTCGCGATCGATCGCCGCATATTGATGTGATGCGGAAATAATAATAATAATAATAATAATAATAATAAAAATAATAATAATAATAATAATAATATTATTATTATTTTTATTATTATTATTATTATTATTATTATTATTATTATTATTTGTTGTTTTAGTACGTAGTGGCAGTAGTATATTTATGGATTATTAGTACTAGGGTTTTGTGGACTTTTTCTTATAAGTAAGCGTTTAGTTTTAAGCTAGGGTTGTCTTTGGATCATTAGGAATTTGAAGTCTTTTGACTTGGACAGAAGAGTGCTTCCGTAGGTTCTTTATTTTCTTTTTTAATAATATATTTATTTTGTCGCCTTTTGCTGCCATATTTCTTCCCATGGACAGCCGCAAAAATCGCTCGGACGCATCCTTGAACCCCTGAAAGTTTGGCTTCCTCGCCCACCATTCTAAAAAGATGGATTATCTTCAATATCCCTAGCTAGGTCCATTGATGTCTCCAAATCAGTTGAGTGAAGCAGTCGTAATGAGCCCCGAATCCTCTAAATCAGTTGGGTGAAGCAGTCGTAACGAGCCCCGAATCGGAGCCTTCAACCCATTCATGAAATAAAATAAATAGGGTGCTTCGGTTAGTCCTGGAACTTGCCTCATCCTGATCGGCCTCCAGCCTCTCCATACGATTGGTGATCGATCTCGCCGGAGGTGGACCAATTGATAGTAACATAAATCTCAAAATCAGCGGAAACCATGTACCACTGCCCAAAGCCAACGGGCTATTCTTAATATTACTGATGATTGTTGAATTAAACCCTAATTGAGGCTTTAAATTCCTTACCTATTAATTGTCAAAACAGAAGTCTTAATACTTACGCAATAGAAAATCAAAATAACAATATATGGAATAAAAATAATTATTGCAACTTCAGCCCACGAACAGTAGGCTCAGGCCCGTCCCCGCCGTTGATAAACTAACATGGGCCTTGGTCCCTCATCCTGGTCGGGCCCCTGCTCTCTTTCTCTATCATCCAGCCTTCACTTCTATGTTCTAACATCTTAGATATCTCCTACAAATTGAACCAGAAGCGACTAATGCATCAAATAGTCCCTTACTTTTTTTTATAGTGATCGCTTGCAATTGACAATAGAAAATTTTAGAAGAATTGAAGATATGGGTCTCTTAAGGCATAAGCCTATTGAATTGAAGGGTACCTTCTGTAAGACACTTTATTCTGAGGTACACAATTGATAATGTTCCACTTCATTATAAATTGTGTAATCAAACACCGGACCTTCATATGCTTGTAGTTATCCACAAAATTCTGTACAACTTCGGACCAAGATATTTAAATTGTTTTGTTCGTCATCAATTAAAGTATGCAGTGGCCAACATACTTTATTTAATCAAAAGTGACACAATATCTAAAGTACAGTGGTCTAGAAGGTTAGTTATTCATGGATACAATTATTCTTAAGATTTAAAACAGCACTCTTAGTAAACTGTCTGCTGGCATGTCACAATGCTATTAGTAAACTGTCCAATGAGTTATAACTTGCAAGTGTTACTTTCAACTAAGAGTTCATTCACGGGACCAAATTTTTTCTCTGATTATTATGATGTAGCTGCTCTTCTATATCAAGAAAATATTAGGACCATTTGTTGATTGAAGCCCATATCTAAAAGTTTTGCATGGTTTCTGCAACATGATATTTTCTTCTTGCTTCTTGGATTAACTTTTCTATGAATGTTTAGGCTGCTGAGATTCTTGCAAAAGAAGGTATTAGTGCTGAGGTAACCAATTGAAAGGAAACTCATCTACGCTTTTGCGTGTTCCACAAATAGCGTAGAAGATTTACAAAAAATCTGTCCACCTTGAACCCTATATTTCTTTTTATTAATGCAGGTGATAAATCTTCGTTCTATTCGGCCTCTTGACAGATCTACAATAAACACTTCTGTTAGGAAAACAAATAGGCTTGTGACTGTTGAAGAAGGATTTCCTCAACATGGTGTTGGTGCTGAGATCTGGTAATCTTCCTCACATAACAAATTATTGATCATCATCACTGTTTTTACAAAAAATATCTAATATTGTTATATTATTATTATTTTATGTTTGCTTTTTCAGTGCTTCTGTTGTTGAAGACAGCTTTGGATATCTTGATGTACCTGTTGAGAGGATAGCTGGGGCTGATGTTCCCATGCCCTATGCTGTGAATCTTGAGAGAATGGCCGTACCACAGGTTTATGCTTCCATTGGTTATTTTTGTCTTCTTGTTTGAACTGTTTCGTCTTTGAGAGCGTAGAATAATCATAAAAAGTGCATGTTAAGTCAATGCTAAGAGAGAAAATATAAGTTTTTTACTTCAGAAATATAATCTGATGTGAACTCTAACCAAGAGTTTTTGACTCAAGTTGGGGATAGGTCAAAAAGTGGCCGTAATGATAATATGATTTGATTTGTCCTGGATGGTTTTGAGTTGTAGATAGGACTGTCTCCAAAATCAATGAGGGTGACACTGTATAACCCTGAGGTCAATCCTATTCCTACTTAAAAAAAGCCTTCTATCTTTAAAGTTACACAAGGCATATACACTCACTAGGGGTTGCATTTTTCTTACCAACACATTCCCTCTGTGATGTACATTTGTAACCTACAAACCAATTTGAATGCATAAGTTTGAAATAGAAATTGAGTTTTTATATTTAAACATCGAGGTAGTTTTTCCCCTCTGCTTTAGCTTATTCGAGCATACAGAACAACTGAAATGAGAGGAGAAATAACTTTATACTTCCTGGGGTCCACCATACTCAAATGCAAAAGTAGAATTTTTGTTACAAAAAGTGTGCTTTATTGTGGAACTCTTGATGTTTTCACCCTAATAATGATTGTATTCGGGATCTATTTTCCAGGTTGAAGATATAGTCCGCGCAGCAAAGAGGACCTGTTACAGGTCAGTTCAATTCCCTAAATCTGTTTGGTGTTACCGGGAATAGAAAGCTGGTATTGTTCCTATATACTATTCCTTACCATCATTTTGTGGTACTTTTCACAGGGAAAAGTACGAGTCTTTGGCACAAAGCCATGGTTGACAAGTTTGCACTGTTGCAACAAAATATGAAAATAAGGTTGTGATAACTAATAACTAGTCTTTGGTTGTGTCAATTTTGAAAATGATCTCGCGTGTTCAATTTTTTAGTGCATTCACTGGGTTCTCACCCAGTGTTAAGCTTCATGCCTGTGGTGAGTTTTGAATGCAATTTGTCATGTATACAGGTTAATGCATTGCTGATGTCCACTCCAGTGTGACTGCCAAAATAAAGTTTTCCAATGACATTTTGAAGGAATTTCTATGATGAAATTAGACGAAAAATTATTACGAAATGCTTCAATTATTAACGTCTTCTTTTATTTCAAGAAAAAACACTTTCCAATTTAGTCTCATAAATGATGATTATGTTTACAACATTTATTTACTTGTTTTCAAGTACAAGGTCTGTGCCGCTCCAAATATAATTCAATTGTTTATTATGAGTAATTGATTTTTTTATCAGTTGCTCTCATCTTAGTTAGGGCTCCAAACAAGGAGAGTTCAATTTACTATTGAGCTTATATCATGCAAGCTTTTGACAATTTTTTATACTATATGCTTAGATGATAAAAATCAAAATTCCAATAAAAAAAGTTGCAAAACTAGATCCAACATTAACGTCTAGTTTGAGGTAAGACTTCATTGGACTTCTGCTAAACATTAACTAGATCCATCACGGGGCTTGGTAACTCCTCGAGAATCATTTTTATGGTGAAAATTGGCAAATATGGTTTCTTTACTAATGGTGTTTGGTGAAAATTGGCAAATATGGTTTCTTTACAAATATAGGATTTGTAAATTTTACGATTGGCAATCAGGATTATTAAAATGTGTAAAGACCTCATTACCTCTCCCAGATGTTGTCGTCCTCGTCTCCATCGCAGCAATCGCCCCCCTCCATGACTGCGGCGTACAGCGTCCCGAACTCGTCCGTTGATGTGGATACCGAGCTTCTGCAGCGAATCGCTCAGCTCCTTCCGACCGATCTTGTCGTTGTCGTTCCGATTGAACATGGAAAACACCCTGCGCAGCTTCAGAGTACTCAACGCGTCGTGCCCCGTTTGCCGGAGCTCTCCGATGCCGGCTCAAAGGCCCGCACCAACTTCGTCCTGCAAAAAAATCCTTCACAGCAGCTTCAAGAAGAAGGAAACGTCGATGAGTGCTATACGATTTCCCAAGCGATTCCTCGATCGCAACGACTTGACCTTTGTACGGCGAAAGGCAACCCACACGAACCTTTTGCCCGGACTTCATACATTCTGCATATATACATTGTGATTTGTCAATACAGTAACTAAATTTTCATTAATAAAGGTGGAATATATACATATATATATATATATATATATATATACACTATAATTATTAAGTCTAAACACTAAGGCCATCTCCAACCGAACACAAAAACTTAAACTCAAAAATAAGTTTTATTTTAAGTTTACAGTAATTTTACTCCAACCGAAATTTCAATACTCAAACTTAAAAAATATTCTCAAAATATTCTTCTAATACAATTTTTTTTATAAATAACCATTATTTTTACAAAATTTACAATTTAACTTCATAACTTTTGATATTAAAATTTTTTAATAGTCATTATTTTCAATTTAAAATTTCAAACACAATAAAAAAAATATTGTGATATCTCATACTATTATTTTATTTTTAACGTCAATTAAATAATTTAATATTTAATTATATTTTGTATTGTCAGGTTTATTTTTATTTAGTTATTTAAAATATTTTTATTAAAATTTATTTTAATTATTAATGATATGATTATTAAAAAAATTACATTACAAAAATTATTAAATAAGAAACTAAAAAAATGTTGATAAATTATTTTTATTAATTTATATAAGAAGATTACAAAAATTATTAAATAAAAAACTAAAAAAATGTTGATAAATTATTTTTATTAATTTATATAAGAAGGATCATTTTATAAATAATAAAGTTTTTGTTTTGAGTTTAAGGTAAACGTAAATTTAAATAATTTTTCTATGGGTCCCACTTTAAAACCTATAATAGGTTTATGTTTTGGTATCGCTGGGAGCATTTCTCCTACTCCAAAATAGGTTTTTGGTATCATTGGAGATGCTCTAAGCCACCACAGAACACTATAAAAAAAACAGGGAATCCCTACGGGGATTCCCTACGGCATTTTCCCATAGGGAAATCCCTACGACATTCCTACGGGATCATATTTCTGATTTCCCCTACGGCAGTTCCTACCCCCAGCCGCTGGGGTGACTCCCGTAGGGGATCCCCGTAGGGGATTGCGCGCGTATAGCTTCCCTCCAAGAGCCCCTACGGGGTTCCCTACGACTAGTAGGAGTAAATTGTCCCTACGGGCAAATGCCGTAGGGGAATAATAAATCCCCTACGGGGAAAATACCCGTAGGGGTCCCCTACGGCAAATGCCGTAGGGTTTTTTATTTTTTTATTTTTTTTAATAATACAATTAATTTATATAATAAGAAATTCATTAAATGTTATTATAAAATTACTTTAAATTGTTTTAAATGATTTTTTAAATCACTATTTTACTAGATAATAAAATTACAATTAAAGTTAGGGTTTTTTATTATTATTTTTTTTAATAATACAATTAATTTATATAATAATAAATTTATTAAATGTTATTATAAAATTACGTTAAATTGTTTTAAATGTTTTTTTAAACCACTATTTTACTAGATAATAAAATTACAATTAAAGTTTTTTAACGTCACTACGCAATTATGCAACTAGCAATTACAATTTTATAAAAATAATTAATTACAAAAATTACGCAATTACGCACAAAATTACGCAATTTTATAAATAAAAATAATTAATTATAAAAAATATTGCAATTAAGCAAAAATTACGGAAAAAATAATAAAAAGGTATTATAGTCTAAACAAATTTCAAAAACTACTACTAAATAATATTTAAATCTACGTAAAACTTGTAAACGCAAAAAAGTTAAAAAATAAAAGACCTTAAAAATTAATAAAAAAATATTGAGAGTTCTATTTAATTTAATGTATTTAAATTCCCTATTATTTAAAATTCCCTTATATATATATTGTATTTTATATTATACTTACATAATAAATATAAGTTAATGATACATATATATTATCTTTTAAGAATTGGACATATAATTCATATAGCCTATCGGTTATCATCCTCCTCTTCATTCCCTGGACTATGCAACATACATGAATAATTATTACAAAGCCCTCAATTGAGGGCTGGGCTTGTGTCGGGCCTTGTAATGGTGGGATGTTGTCGGGCTTACAAAGCCCTCAATTGAGGGCTGGGCTTGTGTCGGGCCTTGTAATGGTGGGATGTTGTCGGGCCAGTCCGTAGGGATCTCCCCTACGGCTCTAAAAATCCCGTAGGGGATCTGTTCCCTACGAGGCAAGCCCCTACGGCTTGATTCCCGTAGGGGATGCCGTAGGGAACCCTGTTCCCTACGGATTTTTGCGGATTTCCCTACGGGAATGGCCGTAGGGGATCCGCGAATTTTTTGTAGTGGAAGCCTCCGAAAAATTTTCCCAGCTGTGCTTATTGTCAAACTCCTCTTGGACGTATGTGGATTTTTAATTTTTTTTTTTGGGATATTTATGAAATTTAGTGTGTTTTTATGACATTCAGTATAAAATTTAGTCATTTAGTATGAAACAAGTTAATTAAAGCCAACACACTGAATAGAACTGAAAACAAACTAAATAGGACTGTCACTTGAACACATTGAACACACTGTTTGATTAAAAAACAACTGAATATGACTAAAACATACTGAATATCACTTAAACAAGTTAATGAAAGCCAACACAATGAATAGGACTGAAAAATATATTGAATGTCACTTGAACACATTGAACACACTGTTTGATTAAAAAATACACTGAATAGGACTGAAACATACTGAATATCACTTAAACAAGTTAATGAAAGCCAACATACTGAATAGAACTGAAAACACACTGAATGGGACTGAAACACACTGAATATGACTAAAACACACAAAATAGGACTGAAACATACTGAATAGGACTGAAAACACACTTAATGCGACTGAAACATACTGAATATCACTTAAACAAGTTAATGAAAGCCAACACACCGAATAAGACTGAATAGAACTGAAAACACATTCTCCAACCGGTTCTCTCTCGAGTAGTTATGAGCTGCCCCGCATCATTCTCCTCAACCGTGATCCCTCCTTTTCTCGGGACCATGTGAATCGATGATACCCATTCATTATCCGCAACCGGCACTATCAAACCACCTCCATGTAGCTTGATGATTTCCTTCTTCACGACGTCACTAAGAAGTGGATTTAGTCGTCTTTGTGGCTGCCTTTTTGGAGTAGCACTCTCGATCAAAATAATCCGGTGCGTGCACATAGAAGGACTAATTCTCTTCAAGTCCTCGATGCTCCACCCAATAGCCGCCTTATTCTCTTGAAGTACCTAGACCAATCTCACCTCTTCTTCAACGATCAACTTTGATAAAATGATGACCGACTTGTTCTCACCTTCCTCCAGAAACACGTACTTGAGATGAGGAGGTAAATCCTTAAAAACCAACTTCACATTCTTAGTCGGTAAGGAAACATCTTTCTTTCGGTCTTCTCACCCCACGCTTAGGTCGACATACCGTGAAGCTTGTTCATTCTCCTCTAGTTCTTCTAAATCGTCATCACCAAGCTCCAATTCATTCTCTTTTCTTATTTCCATGGCTTACATCGTCAATGTATCGATAACATCAACAAAAAAGCACTTTTCCATCAACGTTGCAGCTGGAGCTATATTCTTCTTTCTAACCGAAATGGACATCGTCTTTTCAAGTACCGAAATTTGTAGTTGCCCCTTCTTCACATCGATTAGAGTATTGGTAGTGGCCATGAAAGGACGTCCCAATAAGATAGAGTGATCTTGGGAATTCTCCGGAATGTCACCAACGTCAAGCACAACAAAATCGACCGGTACGATCAATCCTCCAACTTCAACAAGTATATCTTCAACAATTCCTCTCGGATATCTAATCGAACTATCGACAAGTTGAAGAAAAATCCTCATCGGCTTCATGTTCTGGAGTTTCAATTGATCAAATTGCCGACGACATTAAGTTGATCCCAACTCCCAAATCTAATATCCCGGACACCTCATTTCCGGCGCCAATCACTATCTTGATCCCGAAACTACCCGAATCACTCTCTTTTGGTGGCATTTGATGTTGCATCACAACACTTGCACCTGCAAACAAAACCACTTTCTCGTTCTCTTCGAACTTCCGTTTGTTAGTAGCTAATTCCTTGAAAATTTTCACATAAGAAGGAATATTCGTAATCATCATGTCAAGCTAAGGGACGTTTACCTCAACCTTTGCTAGAAGATCGTATAGTTGCTGAAATGGTTGATCCTTCTTTTTGTTCCTAAGTTTGCTCGGAAAAGGAACTGGAGGCTTATATGGGTTCTTTGCCTTGTGAAGAACCACACTTTCAATTTCGGCCTCGGCTTCTACTCTCTTTCTCTTCTTTCTCTCCTCTTCTTTCTCTTCAAGTTGGGCTTCTTTGTTCTCTTCTTTCTCCACTTTGTCGTCATCATCCTCAACAAGGATCTCCTCTTCTTCAATCTCATTTTCAGCACTCGGTTCACGTTCAACTTTCTCATCTTCTTCACCCGGCATCCTTACTTTGTTGTCAATAATCTTTCCCAACACCGTAAGAGCTTTGGCATGGGATGGTTGGCTAGGAAGTCTTCCCGACTCTTCTTTGGCTTTCATCTTACCAAGTGTAGTCGCCATTTGTCCCATTTGCGTGTTAATCCCATTAAGCACCGCATCGAAATCTCCGACTTTCACCTCTAAATTATCCATCCTCAAATCATTCTTCTCGGCATACTTTTTCATCCATTCCTCGAAATTATTACTCGATGGTTGTTGAGGTGGGCTTAGGGGTTGTTGTTGTTGAGTAGGAGCTTGATACGGAGTCCGGTATTGTTGATTCGGTGCTTGGTAAGGAGCTCGGTAAAGTATGCTCGATGATTGACCTTGCTGAAAATTTTGCATCGGTTACCATTGTTGAGGTTGTTGGCTTGGTTGATAAGGATAGTTAGGCCTTTAATTGCCTCCTTGTTGATTGTTGTAGTAGCCTCCTTGTTGTTTATACGGTTGTACCACCGAAGCTTGTATTTCTGATATCACCATTTCCCTTTGTTGTTGTGGTTGATATGGAACACATGCCATGCTCTCTTGCTCTCCAACCATGGGTTGCCCTTCAATCATCAAAGGAGCTTGCATTTGAGGCATCAGACAAGTAGATGTTCCATGCCCTTGATATCTACACAAGTTACACACTTCCATTTGAGTCAAAAGAAGTTGTGTCTTCTGGTTCCCGTCCTCTATTTTTAAATCCTTGATTTCCTTTAGCATCTCCTCAATTATAATATTGAGATTATTGGCTTCCACCTTCACATCATTCACCACACGTCTCCTTGAACTCTTCCTTCTTGAATTTCCAGCCATGGTCTTGTAAATATTAACCATTTCCTCCAGAGATCGGTAAGTGATATCTCCTTCGGCTTGATTATCCACGGATGCTTGCAAAGAATTTGTCAAAGATTCATAAAAAAATTGGTTAAGTAAGGCTTGAGGATTAGATCCTTGAGAAAGCAAGTCTTTTAATCCTGGAGAACTTTGTGATGTCGGAGATTCCCGACCAGTTTCATCTTCAACTTGAACCTTATCTTTATTCTTCTCCATACCTTCGGTTGATGAACCTTGTTGCTCACTAGCCGCCTTACTTCTTGTAGTGACCATGCTGTTGGAAATCGATATCCCGGAATTAATAAATTTAAATAAATAAATTATCTAATTAATTCCAACCGAAATCCTTTGGAGATCGAATATCCGGATTGTCTAAATTGCGGAACAGACAATCCAATCGACTCCCGGTTACCGGAAACCCGCCACGAACCTCCACGGGGATAGCCTAATCAAACAAACCCGCCACGGGGATAGCCCGTGGCTTGTTCGATCGAGCCACCACGCGTGGGCTCGCGGCTGTCCATGGCAGCCGCCTAGGGCTGCTCGTAGCAGCCCGCTACACGTGCCCGAACCCTCGCGGAACAGCCCCCATCGAACCCTAGCAGCAGCCCGAGCCGCCGCCGTTCGATCGAGGCGAGCGCACGCCACCGGGCGCGCGCTAGGGTTCTGCCCGTAGCAGCCCCGTACACGGACTCGCACGGTCCCGTGCACGATCCGCGAAGGCACGCGGATCCGCTGCGGGAAATCCCGCAGCCCGCTGCGAGCGCGCACGGGGAGGGCTCGGACAGCCCGCGAATCCGCTACAGGAAAACCCGTAGCTCGCGGCCGAGCCCGTGCGTTCGAGTCCTTCGGCGTCCAGCCGAGGCTCACGCCCCCTCGACCCTCTCATGCTCGAGCCGTTGAGCCGCCGGCGGTCCGGTGATCTTCGATCACCACCGCCCGGTTCAACCTCGACATGGGTCGCGTTCACGGATCTTGGTTCACGATATTTTTACGATAATTAAAACGATTAAATCATAAAGGGGGTTTTACGATTTACCTCGTTCTCGTTGTTCGGAAAAACGAAGAACTCAATTGATGACCTTGAGATCTTCCCACGTATTCCTTGCACTAGCCCGGACGTCGTGTGGGCGACGATCTACCGAACTCCATGGATCTCCTCCACTCTACAAGAACTTTATGATTGGCGTATCTTAGGTTATGAAAAGTGAAGACCATGTAGTGCTTTTATAGGCTACGTAGGGGATCAAAAGGAGAATAAATATTGGGCTTCCAATATTGAAAATTAAATTGGGTCCAACCCAAATCCATTAATTCTTATCAATATTAATTTTATTTATTTTCCACTATATAAATAAAATTGCACTCCCAATATTATTCCATATTATATCAAATAATATTTCTCCATCTTAGTATTATTTATTCCGTGTATTTAAGATTTAAATATCCATGAATAAATTTATTTATTGCTTAATAAATAATATTCATATCTTATATCCGAGACTAGTACCGTTCAACCTTAATTATTATGCGGATTAAATCCACCTGCAGGGTTTACATAATAATTCCTTATGAACTCATCTCGGGGATATTATCAACCCTTACGGGATACACTGTCCCTTCAAGAATTCACGGCATGCCATATATAAAATACAGTGACCCAACTCAACCGGTAATTAACCCAATAATTAAATCGGTTAATTCCTTTGGAAAATCAAAGTCACTAATATTAAATATACACACCCGCAATTATTTCAGGGATTAAGAATAAGATACTCCGAGTCTCAAATCAATTATCGCCGAGCAATCCTAATTGATGAGTCTCAATCGATCCGCTCAATACACCAAGTGTACAAGTGTGATAAGATAATGAAGACAAATCATCTTCTCTCTCACACAACGACTATACCGATGGATTGGTCCGTGTCCATCTAGGTCGTGAGCAACTGTTCGATTAAATACGAGTAACCGATAGTATGATCTTCCGTGTGGGCCAGACACACCATACTAACTACAACGTATAAAATCCAGGACTATAATTTGCATATATTTAATTATAAATAATTAAACGCAAATAATTGTTTATTTAATTAAATAGATTAATGGCAATGGATTGGGAGTTTCCGTTACTTAAATCTAGACATTAAGTACACAACTCCAACACATGCACACTCAAAGTAGAAGATTAGTAATAACAAGACAATTAACTAAACTAACTAAATGAAGTGTGAAACTAAAACTAAACAAACACTTGAACAAACTATCCGTTTCCCCGGCAATGACGCAAATTTTGATTAGACGTTTTTGGTGCGTCTCTCGTCAAAATTCGAGGTCAATTGTAGTTGACTCGATATCAATCCAAGGAAATGAAAGAGTTATGTTCTAGTGTATAAAAAGTGATAGAAACGTAAATCATAGTACTAAATCCTAGATTCATTTTGTTACGACGATAAAAATAAATTTTGCAAATTTATTAATAAAGAAAAGCACTCGACGATAATAATCTAAACTTAGTTCTCCAATTGTATTCCTCTTTATCAACTTAATATAATCGACACACGATGATACGAACCTGGTTGAGATACGAAGGATAGAAGAAATACGATGAAAAAAAATTGAGAAAAGATGATACCTCACGAAATGATTTAGGAACGATGCCTTAAACCCCAACGCGAAGTTGACGCAACAACTCGAGGATGGTGAAGACACACGAACGAAGGGGGGTCGCTTCGTTGATTCGTCGGTTGAATTCTTTGAAATAGTCGGGTAGAATTCGAACCCCAGAGAGAATTTTAGTAAAACTCACAAAACGTAATTTTATTCATCAATTCATAATTGTCTAATTAAAACAATAGTATTGGGGATCCTTATATAGGCATAACCCTAATTAATTGGAAAAAAGAAATAATTAATAAAATAACGCTGAAATCTAAATAATTAATAAAAATAACGCTGAAATTAAAGGAATTCTGCCAACGCTGAAAATTTGTGAACATGTCGGCCGACAGATATGGGTGTCGGCCGACACCAACCCCTCACTTCGGGTTCTTCCTGATGGAGTTGTATTCTAAATGTCTAGTTTAGTGCAAATACGGAACTCCTTATCTATACCTTAATTCGAGATATGATTCAAGCATGATTGCATTTAATGCAATAGTCCTTGATGTATACGTTGTAGACAGTATGGCGTGAGGAGACACGCAGAAGATCATACTGTCGATTACTCGTATACTATCGAACAGTAGCTCACGACTTAGATGGACAGGGACAATCCATCGGTACGTCGTAGTGTGACTGGTAGATAGTCGGCCTTGACTATCATGTTACACTCGTACACTTGGTGTATTGAGCAGGACCACGGGAGGGCGTTCGATTTATACTAATCGGAGTAATCGAACTAGACCTCAAATATTACGGATATATGAGTTCTTAATCCCTATATAATTATAGGTGCGTGTGTTCAATGCTCGATTCTTTAATGTGCCAATGAGTGAGACTAATTGATTAGTCGAGATCCTCGGTATATTGGGAATCGGAATTGTACACACGGCATGCTGTAGATTATAGATAGGAAACCATGTCCCATTTATTGGGTTGATGATGTCCCCGAGATGAGCTCATAAAGTTTATCATGTAAACCCTGCAGGTGGATTCGTTCCACATGATAATAAGGATGAGTGGTACTAGTCTCGGATAATAAGAAATGAATTAATTTAATTATTAGTAATTAATTAATTCATGGACATGCGAGGGAAAATCATATATGTAATTTCGGCGGAATTATTATTGTTGAAATAATATTAAATTAATTTCGGGGATTCAATTATAATTTTATAGTGGAATTAATTATAATTAAAATTGTGGAATTTAATTAAAGGTTTTCTTTTAAGGACACCGGTTTAATTAAATTGCAATTTAGCCCGGGATTTATTTACCTAAGAGGTCCCTAGTGTAACTCTATATATACCCCATTGCCTCTCTTAAACCTACGCTACGCCGCAACAATTATTTTTCTCAGAGAAATTAATAGTTCACGCAATTATAATTTTCTCTGTTAAAAATAAAAGGTTAACGCAATTATTTTTCTCACACTGAGAATAATTAAATTAACGCTGGTTTGAGAAGAGAGAGCAGAAAAGGAGAATCCAGCAGATCGTTGCCCACACAACGGCTGGAATCGGAGAAGAGGCATACGCTAGAAACGTCTAAGGTCTTAACAATTCGGCTCCTCCGAATCACGCATCAAAGGTAAAGAATCGAAAACCCTATTCCGCATCTTCTTCGATTCTTCTCGTACGTAATCATACAACAAACCACGATTGGGTTCCAAGGACCGTGGTTGATGTTCTCAGATCATTGGGCGGTCTCTGGCCGCCGGAGCAGTGGTCGGAATCGAGAAAAACGTCCAGAAACGGGCCTGGAACAGCAGCGTCGCGCTGCTGTTCGCGACGCTGTCGGCCGACGGCGTTTCATGTCGGCCGACATGGACTTGTCGGACGACACCAGATGGTGTCGGACGACAGAGAGGTCAGCAGCCCCTCGTTTTGCGCGGTCGTGCCTCGGGTGCGATGGCTGGGTGCAATTCGGGTCAGGGGCTTCGTCGTGAGCACAGTAGGCACGCTGGAGGTCGACTGGGCGTGTCCGGATGTTCGAATGGTCGAACGGACTCGTCCCGGGTAGTCGATTTCCAACACTTCCTCGGGTTGAGCCTCGGAATCGGCAGAAACTGGATTTTTGGCCCTTTGTCGGCCGACAGGCCTTGGTGTCCGCCGACACCAAGCCAAAAGCTCGACCGAAATTCTCGTCTTCGCCCCGACGCACGCCCGACCCTCTTCCCGGCCTGAATTCGAACTTCATCGTCTTTTGCGTGAGCTTGGGATGCATCATTCCCCTCCTCTTCAAGAGAATTTGTCCTCAAACCCAAGCCTATGCCAGGCTCGAACACCACTCTCACGAACAGGCTCGGAACTACGTCAGTCTGCAGCTCACACCCTCGATTTAGTTGGAAACCAGGAGCTTTATCTTCAGGGAAGACATCATGAAATTCCTGCAAAGCATAATGAGTAGAAGGGTGTAGAGAGAATAAAACGTTAGTGGTAATCAGCTCCTTCTTGCACAACATCACCAACGTCGGCTGTCCCTCATTCACTGCCTGCGTCACCTGGTTGACATCGGTTGCACCAACCACACTCATGCAACTTTTCGTGTGAAGAAGACCCTCGGACTCCACCGAATCCTCCTCCTCAATCTCCACCGAAGCCTCCTCCTCAATCTCCACCGAAGCCTCCTCCTCGAACTCCACCAAAGCCGAATCTTCTTCGGACTCTACCGAAGTCGACTCTATCTCGGACTCCACCGAAGCCGACGGTTCTGACTTCTCGCCCTCATCATCAGCCACTACTTTCCCAGCCTCCATTGACGCTTGAACCAGCTCCTCTAACAGACGCTCAATATTGCTCCATCTCTCGTGCTAGGTCTCAGCTCTGGGTCTCTTCTCATAAATGTCAGAATCCTCATCGGAATAGAAATCTCTATATCGACCATGGGGTCGATGACGACCGGTCCGACCTCCTCGGTATTCTCCGCCTCTCCGATACCCTGCATAATCACGATGAGGTCTCTCCTTTAGGGCGGTGAGTCGTTCATGCACCACCTCCATCTCCGACTTAATGAACTCCATCATTTAAAAGCGTAAGGTCTCCATGATGAGCTTAGTCTGTGGGTCATCCATCACAGTCATCCTGCATAAGTGTTAGAAATATAAGAAATAAAGAAATCTCTCCCTCACAGCTCTCGTGTATCTCTCAGTATGACTTTTATCTCACTCACACTCTGTCTTTTGTCCTCTCAAATTCTCTCTTAAGGAATCGAAATTCCCAACTTACTAGCGGAATTCAATCCAACAATATCCACGAAACACACAATAAGATGGTCGGTCGGAAGGGTGAATAAATTGGAACGAAAAATTCGATAGTATCAAATTGGCTCACAACGATGTCGGAAAGCTAAAGAATCACTCATAAAATTTTGGTGTTGGATTTTTTTTTATTACTGATGAACAGTATATTCGAAATTAAATAATTTGTTTTCTAATAAGAAAAAAGAAACGACAAGGAAAGGAAGAACGAAAAGAAACGAGGCTACGTATTCAGAAAACAAAGAACCCTAACCTGGGCTCTGATACCAAATGATAAGAACCTCGTTGAGATACGAAGGATTGAAGAAATACGATGAACGAAAATTGAGAAAAGATAATACCGGCGGAAGGTCCCAAAACCTCTGGATCTGACCCACGAAATGATTTAGGAACGATGCCCTAAACACCAACGCGAAGTTGACGCAACAACTCGGGGATGGTGAAGAAACACGAACGAAGGGGGGTCGCTTCGTTGATTCCCCAACGCGAAGTTGACGAAGCAACTCGGGGATGGTGAAGACACACGAACGAAGGGGAGTCGCTTCGTTGATTCGTCGGTTGAATTCTTTGGAATAGTCAGGTAGAATTCGAACCCAGAGAGAATTTTAGTAAAACTCACAAAACGTAATTTTATTCATCAATTCATAATTGTCTAAAACAATAGTATTGGGGAGCCATATATAGGCATAACCCTAATTAATTGGAAAAAAGAATTAATTAATAAAACAACGCTGAAATCTAAATAATTAATAAAAATAACGCTGAAATTAAAGAAATTCCGCTAGCGCTGAAAATTTGTGAACATGTCGGCCGACAGAGCCGACACCAACCCCTCACTTCGGGTTCTTCCTCGGGTTGAGCCTCGGAATTGGCAGAAACTGGATTTTTGGCCATTTGGCGGCCGGCAGGCCTTGGTGTCGGCCGACACCAAGCCAGAAGCTCGACCGAACTTCTCGTCTTCGCCCCGTTGCACGCCCGACCCTCTTTCCGGCCTGAATTCGAACTTCATTGTCTTTTGCATGACCTTGGGCTGCATCACAAGAAAGTCAAGTTCCCGGTCGGGTTGCTTAACTCGTTTGAAAATGTTTAATTCACTTAAATTCTCGCTCGCGGTCGGGTTACGAGTTCAAGACTATGTCGATTATATACGGTCTTCCGAATCCTACAATTATTCGACTTCGTTCTTCATATTATCATCCGAGCCAAACATTTAGTTCAACATCTTTAGCAAAGAATGAATAACAAGAATAACAACAATTGAAAACATAGCTTTTAAAAAACACTAAAAATAAATATGAAATTAAAGAGTAGAATTACACAAAGAAAAAGTCGGATTAAATCTCTAATTATCAAAGTACGAATCATTGAAATAAAAGTTGAAAAGTATTCTGGAATTCTAACTTGGGTTCAAAAGAAAATCACACAAACTAACATTTTACTAAGTTTAAACTTGAAATGAAATAGAAATTACGATAATTGAAATGTCTCTTGATCTTGGACGTGAATCTCGAAGTTGTCGACTCCGAATGGATCTCTCCGTTTTCCCCGACTCAATTCCCAGGCGAAATTTATCAATTACTCCCATTTTCCTCGCCTAAATGCCTCAGCCAACTCCCAGGAAACCGCTGTGGAACTGCTCCAAATTCGCGACAGCTGATCCATTTCCGCGCCCGCCAATGGCATTTCGGCGGTCGCCGTTTTCTTGATTTTCCAAGCTGGAAGTCTGCACACTTTTCTGGCCATACGGCAACCGCCAATGTGGCTCTAGCGCCCGTTGTTCCCAATCGGCGGCCGTTGGTTATCTTCCGCGGTCGCCGTTTCTTCCTTTTCCAGCTCCTTGCTCGATTCCTCGACTTTTCTTCGATAAAAGACCTGAAACTTGACCAAACATGCAACTCCAACCACCTGTGAGATCCGACACACACATAAACATAAAACACAACTTCAAGACATAAAAACGACGCAATACGACTCCTACTCGACACCAAAACATAAACGAAACACACACACACACTACACAAATCAGGCCTCCAGGAGAGCGGGCCACTGCATCCCCTGCTTCATGCTGAAATCGACGACGTGGAAGCGGGTTTTTCCGGCTTCATGCTGAAATCGACGACGTGGAAGCGGGTTTTTCCGGCGAAGGCCTCGAGGATCGCTTGGTTCGCAATGAAGTTGACGATTTTCCGATCGAGATTGTGAGGGGAGATGAGATGCGTAGCAGTTGGGTGAGGTGGGGTGGAATAGAGTAGAATAGATCAAGTGTGTTTTCGTCAATTTAATTTAATTGTATTTTTTATTTTTAAAGCCAAAAAATTGTGCAATTAACAACATAATTGAAACTAGTCTTAATTATCAAAATAAGGTGGAAATTGACCTTTATTGTCAATTTTCCCTAAAAAATAATATGAGGTTTCCTAAGACATGGAACGGCATCGTCCGACGTCGTTTTGTATATGCTGCCAAGGAGATCATCCCTTTCCCATAAAATCTTTTCACCCTCGCTCCCACCTTTTCTGTTGTTTCCTCCAGGGAGAAAATGGCGTTCTCCAATCCCTCCGCCATCTTATCTTCTTCTTGCTGCAAGCTAAACCCACTGCTATTCTCAATCCAACGACGTCGTATCACCTCTCTCCCCCGCCCACACTTCACCCGTTTCAGAAGCAGGCGTTTCACTGCCACTGGTAACTACTGAGTATTTCAAATACTAGAAATATACAATTAAAAATGAACGAAAGCTGGAACCCAGAAAATATTAATCTTACGACTGTGGTAACTAATGGGCAAAACCCATTTCAGCGGCGAGCTGTTATTGCGAAAGATTGATAAGTTCTTCATAAAATGATATCTTTTACAGTATGTATTTATGATTAAATGTGGTTTCATTACGGTATTGCTCAAATTCTGATACTTAAATGTAAACTCCAGTAGCTGCAATGGAGGATACTGGTGGTGTATTTACTTCTCCGGAAGTAGCAAAGGCCTTCGACTTTACAGCCGAAGAAAGAATATACAAATGGTAAACCTAAATTTAGTTTTATGTTTGTGAATTTTTATCGAACCAAAATTCAATTTAAATTGAAAAGAAACAACAAAAGAATTAAGTTTGAAACAGTCCGTGTATATGCTATTGCAAATGGTTCTGATACTGAACAGTTCTTGAACATTGCACCTTTTTTCAATGTGAACATATTAGGTGGGAGTCACAAGGATATTTCAAGCCAAATTTCGAGAGGGGAAACGACCCATTTGTAGTTTCAATGCCACCACCTAATGTTACTGGTTCTTTGCATATGGGACACGCTATGTTTGTGACTCTTGAGGTTGGATAATTTTATTTTCCTTGTTAGTTCTTACATGTCCCTTCTTTGTTTTCATGATGTATCCTTTGTTTTCATCTTGATTTATAGGGTTGGTTCTATTGTCAGTTTAAATACAGGGATTCATGCATTCATCGTAGGCTATATGCGTGAGCAGTACTTAGCCGATTCTCATTTTCCTAGTTTGTGTCTCTTTACACTTTTATGCCATACAACATATTGAAGTGTACTTTTGAGAAACAATCATATCCATAGAAGGAACAGGATTTAGACGAATCTTGTAGTGCTTCATATTTATTGAAATATTTGAAGCTAAGGATATTTAAAGCACAATAGCAAGGACATATTATGCTTGTTTGTGCACAGCCGCACTCACGCGTAGCTCCTGTTTTGAGTTACATTGCTAGTTATTGTGATGGATTATAAATACACCTCATAAGGAGTCAATTGAAATCCATCCCCCATATTGTTTATGGTTTGCTATTAAACATTCTTCTGGATCAGTGGATTATTTCAAATTGTCTGATTGCCGGACTATTTTGTTTTCCAGTCGATACAAAAATGCTTGTTCGTTATGAACCACATATCTAAGGATTTTGATTCTTCTGTAGCTTTAAAATAACTGGCAGATTAAATTGCAAAATCATACATAATTGTGTTATGAGGTCTCTATAGCTTTGATGTTTCCATCTTGCATGTTTATTGCTTTGAACTCTCCATTTACCATACTGGTTTTATGCTTCATATGATTACTTGATACTTGAATTAAGAAATTGCTAGAAATAACATCCTGATATTTGTTTTATTATGATTATCTGAAGGATATTATGGTAAGATACCACAGAATGAAAGGAAGGCCTACACTTTGGCTTCCTGGAACTGATCATGCCGGTATTGCAACCCAGGTTGATTCCATTTCTTAAAGCAAAACTTTCCTGTACATTAAGGTTCAATATACTTATAAAATAACGTATTTATGTGCCCTATCTGAACAAAGAAAAAGGAAGTATTTAATTCCACTTTGGTGAAATATGATTATCTTGAGAAAACTATAAAATATCTTGAAATTAGTAAACTAAAAGCGTATTTGTCATGGTCTATGTGATTTTCATTCATCTAATATATATTTGATCTCCTTTTAGTGATAATATTTACAGTATATGATATCTAATAACAAGTCACATAAATTAAGACTTAATGCATGATGATGCTTATGTAAATGTGTTACTATCTCAGTCCCAAGAAAATATGCACACTTACTTTGTAAATTACAATGTAAGTGTGCATATTTTGGAAAGAATGCTAGCTGCGGAAGGAATAAAAAAGAAAATATGCACACTTCCTTAGTTAATAATGATAAAATGATTGTTTTTTACTTTTCAGTTGGTTGTGGAAAGAATGCTAGCTGCGGAAGGAATAAAAAGAGTTGATTTGGGCAGAGAAGAATTTACAAAACGAGTATGGGAATGGAAGGAAAAGTAAACCACTATTCATATTTCATACTGCTTCCTTTTCGCTTCTTTTGCTAATGTAACTTTTCATTTTGTGCATCTCATAAATAAATGGTTAATTGTTTCATCTGCTCTCATATCTTTTGTGGTTGATGTTGCCAATAATGTGCAGCTTATTTCCCTTTTGAAATATCGGTAACCATGTGATTTTTTAGGAAAGAAGAGTAAACAAATGCTAAATCTCTTATGCTATTGATCATATGCAAATTATATTAGATAGCTGTTAGTAAAAATGCAGTCAATGCACAATCATTCATTAGAGATTTCTGTATGCTCTCACAGCTGGTAGAGATTTCTGTATACTTTCATGGACCACTAACAGGGCAGATCAAGTGTTTCCTTCTGATATGGAGCGGGAACGGGCTTGAGCCTACTATTTGTGGGCTGAAGAGTTCAAATTAATATATATTTTTTATTTGGATTTTTATTATGTTTTTATTTTATTATGTTTTCTATTTTTACAATTAGCAGACACTTTATTTAAGTCTGTACTTAGGGTTTAATTCATTCATCCATCAATAATATTAAAAATTTAATATATCTTTAATAAAAATATAAAAAACATTAAAAAGTTTAATTGGTAAGTGGTTGAGCTTATAGTTAAAAGTCCATTATTAATTCGTTTATTTTTTTGTTTTTCAAATAGTTGAAGACATTATTAAATTAGTCTTCAAAACTGATTGATGCAAGTTGGCAATTATTAGCAAAAGCAATGGGCGGGAAAAATTATTGTGCTTTAATATAATATATATGAGTACTGTTATGCTATCCTGAAGAAGCTCTGTTGGACTTGGAAGTTTGTAATTCACACTATAATTCTCATTTTTAGTGTATGACACTTGTAGGTATGGAGGGACAATCACAAATCAGATAAAGAGACTTGGTGCTTCTTGTGATTGGACAAGAGAACGTTTTACATTAGATTCTCAGCTGAGTCGTAAGGCATTCATCCAGTAAATCAACTCATCAACCATTATTCATAGTCGGGATATTGTAGTGCTGTATAGAATATTACTATGCAATATTGGGTGTATTACCTATGATTCTTATGTCAGGTTTTATTTGGTTACATTCATGTACTAATCCGCCTAATCTACTTTGCAACTTTAGCATCGAGCTCGTAAAATGAATATAATACTCCATAATTTGGTGTATTGGAGATTCTTAGACTTGATTCATTTCTGTAACTTACAAGAATTTTATGCTCTTAAATTTTTTCCAGGAGCAGTGGTGGAGGCTTTTGTTAGGCTTCACGAGAAAGGCCTAATCTATCAAGGTAGGAGCAATTTACTCTTCAACTTCTTATAGTAAACTCGAGTAAGGGTTATTCTTTCTTGTATAATTTTTATAAGCCTTTTCAGTTATCATATCTGTGGTTTAGTTGTCCCTTTATATATATTTCCTATTTCTGTATACAACTCATCGTTATTGGATTTGAATTTATGTTGATGTCAATCCTTAAACATCCGTCTTTGCTAAAACTTGTGGACTAAATTTTATTGAGCTGTGTTATGCAATTACAAAATTATGTTGATAGTGATTCTAACAGTAGTAACAAGTAGTTTATTCCAGGTTCTTACATGGTGAACTGGTCGCCTAATCTACAAACAGCAGTTTCTGACTTGGTATGCTAAATTCCTTTCATATTCCCTGTTAATTATTTTAATTATTAATAATATTATTACTGTTTTTAATAGTCATTATTTTGAATTCATATTTCTTTTAGGAAGTGGAGTATTCAGAAGAACCAGGTGCTCTATACCACATTAAATACCGTGTTGCTGGTGGTTCAAGGTATCAGTATAATTAAAAAAATTATATGCATTTTATGGGTTACAAATCTTATTATTCAATGTGATAATATATCTGCTTGTATTAGTATCTCACAATACTCTATATATTATAGTAAATCACTTCTTTCTTGATTATGTTAGAGAAACTAAGCAAACGATTTTGTATTGCTCTGTTCAAAAAGATGGAAAAAATCATATATAATACATTTCTAGCCGTAGAATTTAAACATGTCATAATTGGAAATCAAAAAATGGAAAATAAAAACACTGAATAGAATAATCGTTTTTTCACTAAATCACAGGAGTGACTTTTTAACAATTGCAACCACAAGACCCGAGACTTTATTTGGTGATACAGCTATAGCCGTGCATCCTGAGGTAACCTTTGCCCTTTGAATACATAATAGAAGATTGCAATGAATAAATCTTCTGTTGTTCACATAAAATAATCTCTGTAGTGGAAGTGAGTGTTGTACTCCATATTGTTTAACACGAACCATGTGATGTTTTGGTGCACACACAATTCAATCTTTTTGTTGAAATAAGAGATTTACTCAATATTCTATTACAAGAATAAGGCAGTAAAATCCTAGTTATGCTAATTAGATATCCTAGTGCTTGAGTGATTGATTATTCTTGATTCTTAGGAGTAAAAATATGCTAATAAGAAATTAGATATCGTAATAAGAAATTTACTCATTATTTTATTACAAGAATAAGGGAGTAAAAATATCCTAGTTATGATAATTAGATATCCTATTGCTTGAGTGATTGATTAGTCCTGATTCTTAAGACTGATCTTATGTGATTAGGATCCATGATTATCAGGGTTACCTAATACTAGCTCTAGGATTCTTTATATTTAAGGGACCTTGAATGTAACAATAAGCAAGCAATTATTGATCAATAAAGAAGTTCTTTTCCTAACACTTTTTGAAATTGAGTCTTAAATATAAACGCGCATTGTTTCTTGAATGTGCTTGGCCATTGACTACTTTTTTTTTTGCATTAACCATCTATTTGATATATGTGCGTTTCTTAGGATGAACGATATTCTAAGTACATTGGAAAGCTGGCTATTGTTCCCATGACTTTTGGTCGGCATGTGCCCATTATTTCTGATAAGGTAAAATGTCTGATAAGGCAAAATATTATTCTCTCATGCTTCACTACTTGCTGTTATGAATGATCTTCAAGTACCTAAGGTTGCGGTATTCACCTTCTCGTGGATTGGACAAATGAAAATGAAAAATCAAACTTAACATGAGCTTCTCATTTCTTACATGCCCCATATTATGTTCAACTGACATAAATGAGCTTATTTATCAACATTACTTGTGATTTTCTGTTCCTTGGGAATACATTATAGTCAGGTAGCACGGAAACGGCTTAATGCCTTTAATAATTTAATTAATGCCCCTAAGAATTAAATGGATGTCCCACATAACAATTATACTTTTACCTTTCACCTAATTTTCCTACTTTACTCGCAAACTATTTGTTCTTTTTCACTTAAAGTTCAATTTTACTCTTACCTTTTTTTTAACATAATATAAATAACATTTTTTCTTAATCTTTGAGCCCGGCTGCCGCGACGGAGGGATTATAAATACACCTCATACGGAGTCAGTTGAAATCCTTTCCCCAGATTGTTGATGGTTTGCTATTAAACATTCTTCTGGATCAGTGCATTATTTCAAATTATCAGATTGCTGGACCATTTTGTTTATCAGTCGATACAAAAATGCTTGTTCAATATGGACCACTTATCTAAGGATTTTGATTCTTCTGTAGCTTTTAATATAACTGGCAGATTAAATTGCAAGTTTACTCACAATTTGTTTTTTTAATTGTTGTTTTTCCGTATCCGTATAGGACCGTAACCGTTTCCTACATAGCATAATAGACAAACGTGATGTATATTTTACTCTTGTTTAGACAATTGAGATATTGCACTTTTGGTACCTTTGCAACTTTAATCCCAATGTTGAAACAATAGCTTAAAATGTCCAATAGAAATCATTTGTTTCATATGTTGTTCCAAAATGGGAAAAAGAAAAAGGGTTATGGTGGGATTACTATGAAGGACCAAAAGAATCTTGTGGTGGCAATCTTAATCGTGCAAGACCAAAAGTGAATTTCAATTCAGATCATATCAGCGTCAATTTGTTTATTGTAGCTTCTAGTTATATCTATTCATTCAGTGCTGATGATGCAGTATGTTGATAAAGACTTTGGGACCGGTGTCTTGAAGATAAGCCCTGGCCATGATCACAATGATTACCTTCTTGCTAGGAAGCTCGGTCTCCCAATTCTTAATATCATGAATAAAGATGGGACCCTCAATGATGTTGCTGGGTTATACTGGTATCTGTGCAAATCTGGACTATTTTTATTTCATTTATTTTTTGCATAAGAAAGAGAAACACTTGATTTTACATAAAAAATATGGTCTAACTTTAACATATGGTAAGTGTATCAATATCCTCAGTGGTCTTGATCGGTTTGAGGCACGAAAGAAACTTTGGTCAGCTCTTGAAGAGTCAGGATTAGGCGTAAAAAAAGAGACTCACACTCTACGAGTTCCGAGATCTCAACGTGGTGGAGAGGTGTGCAAAAAACTTGATGATGTTTGCTCGAAAGAGCCTTTTTTTGTGTATTTCCTGTTCTCACGTGAAGTACATACAGATAATAGAGCCATTAGTTAGCAAGCAGTGGTTCGTGACTATGGAGCCCATGGCTGAGAAGGCTTTCAAAGCAGTGGAAAAAGGCGAATTAACTATCTTGCCTGAAAGATTTGAGAAGGTACTCAGAATTAGTATGTTTTCTGACGTACTTCATTTGGCCCTTGCAATACATTTATTTCTGTTTTTAATTTGTCATTATTTGTTGGTGTTGGAGTTGCATTCTTACTTGTGTGCTTACATAATGATTCAGATATATAATCATTGGCTATCAAATATAAAGGACTGGTGTATAAGCAGACAATTGTGGTGGGGCCATCGTATACCAGTTTGGTATATTGTGGGTAAAGACTGTGAAGAGGAGTACATAGTTGCTAGGAGCACTGATGAAGCTCTTGAAAAGGCTCGTGGGAAGTTTGGCGAGAATGTTGAAATATATCAGGATCCGGACGTCCTTGACACCTGGTTTTCGAGGTTTTTCTTAGTGTTTATAAATTTGACTCATTTGAGTAGTATTTACTATTCTCTGTTCAGCACCCTTCCTCCTTTTCAATTTCTTTCTTTTTTCAAACAATAGCCTGCCACAAAAATGAAGGATATAATAATTTGATATATATTTTCTCGGCTTTTTGACAATTAGGTAGCATTCTTGTGAAATGTTAGGTTTGTTTCAATACCATCATAGGCCCCCTCTATTCTCTCTCTATCGCTCCTGGTATACATACACAAACTAAAGTTTTCTCATAGTTCGTTGACATGGTCCCTGATCCCTGAATGCTTGCCTGTCCAATCGCTGATGATAACATGGTAAATGATTTATAAAGAAAAAACAAGGGTTAAACTCATCAAGTTTCTTTGCCTTTTTCTCTTAGTGCACTGTGGCCATTCAGCACTCTTGGTTGGCCCAACGTGTCAGCAGATGATTTCAAGAAATGTTATCCTACCTCAGTTCTTGAGACCGGGTATTCACTTCTACTGCTTTTTTTTTTTTTTTGCTTTTTTTATCCAGTGAGAATGAAATACACAAAGAACCCATTTATTCACTTCCGCTGCTTGTTCATATTGTTCATATTTCATATACCTTTTGTTTTACTATTCAGAATGCAATCTTACAGAAAGAATCCATGTATTTGAAAGAATCCTTGCGTGTGTTTAATTTCTGTTGATATAAAAGCGATTGGCGTTTAGAAGTATTAGACAGTGTGGTCATTGTTTTGTATGGTTTTAAACTACTGCAGTGTTTTACACGAAAGTGATTGGGGTAGGGAAGTTAGTCAAGGCTAGAAAACTAAATTGATTTCTTTGCATTATTTGACGCTTCATATTCCACGTGATTATGTCACCCCCACCCGCCCGCCACCCCTTGTGAAATTATTTGTTTACCACGAAACACATTTGCCACTATAATTTATAATGGATGTTACATTTTTCTAGTAAGTTCCTTTTCATAACGATTCAATTTTGAATAGGCACGACATATTGTTCTTTTGGGTGGCAAGAATGGTGATGATGGGAATAGAATTCACCGGTACAGTTCCATTCTCACATGTCTACCTTCACGGACTTATCCGAGATTCTCAAGTAAGTAAATAGTGAGGCACAAGCTACTGCATCAGTGATGATATCTTTTTTGTTATCATGGTAATCATTGTTTGATATTTCAGTATTGCATTAGCTATATGTTCTAATTTTATGTTCTAATTATGTACCATTCATATGTTGAATTAGAATAGGCGCATGTTGGCTTTCGATGAGCTTAATATGACTCATTTTCTTACATGTATATTAATACCAAAGTTGTCAAACAATACCTTGAGATAAACATGTATCTCTGGAAAGTTTATCGATAAATATTAAGCAATCCAAGATTACAAGACCAAAGTAGATTTTCTCCCTATATTAAGTTGCTTTTTATAATTAGTAAATTGGCTATGACTCTCCAGAAAATTGTCATCTTGTCCAGGAAAGTAAAACCGTGTGATAACGTGCAGGGTTAATTAATTATTTATGTGCTTTTAGTATTATTATTATTATTATTATTATTATTATTATTATTATTGGGCTGTAGGGTTATGTTGGGTTGAGGTAAATTTAGGGTTTGTTTAATTTTTATTTTGGATATTAGGCTTACCTTATAAATTGCCATGGTACGATTAATTCTTAATCATCGAATTATTAAACTCAATTGGGAGCCTGGAGGCTTTGGCAAACGGTGTTCTTTTTCTTTCTCTGTTCTTTGTTTCTATCTATTATCTTTCTCTGTTCCTATCAATTGGTCCAATCTGCTAGATGAGAGAACCTGAATCAAGTTAATTTGAACTCTATGGCACGCCAAAGGGTTTGAAGGTGACCGCCTTTGTGGTAGCAATTGATGGCTCGGTGATGCATTGGATCACCTGGTTTCGAGGGCAGAAGTCCAATGTAACTTGGAATGAATTTTCGCAAGCTTTGGTAGCGATATTTGATTCTCTATTCAAAAGGAGAAATTGGCAGAGGGTCCAACAGACATGAACAGTGGAGGAATATGTGAACATGTTTGTACAACACGCCGGACAGGGTCCTGGGCTAAGAGACGCTCACTATTTAGGCTACTTAGAGACCTACTGAATTATGAATATTACGAATCCACCGACCAAGAAGAACTAACGGAAGACGT
Source organism: Euphrasia confusa (assembly GCA_954870475.1). Taxonomy (NCBI): domain Eukaryota; kingdom Viridiplantae; phylum Streptophyta; class Magnoliopsida; order Lamiales; family Orobanchaceae; genus Euphrasia; species Euphrasia confusa. The sequence goes on along the minus strand of OX940953.1, from coordinate 47,091,958 downwards.
TTCAGCGTCTGTTCCCAAATTTCATCCTTGGGGACAAGGTTGATTTGAAGAGGGATGGAGTTGATAGCGAGCAGGGCTAATTAATTATTTATGTTGCTTTTATTATTATTAGGTTTGAGATTTTGGGATGTTGGGTTGGGCTTTCAGGTTGTTTAATTTCTATTTTGGATATTAAAGTTTAGCTTATAAATTTTCATGGTAGGATTAATACTTAATCATCGAATTATTAAAGTCATGTCAATTGGGAGCTTGGAGGCTTGGGCAAACGGTGTTCCGTTTTATTGTTTCTCTTTCACTGTTCTTTGTTTCTATCTATTCTCTTTCTCCGTTCCTATCACCGTGACTGAGTGAACTTTAGTGAAATATTATGTTGACATAATTTTAATGCGATGTATTCTGAAACTTTAGCTTGAAAATCTGTAATATATGTTCAACAATGTTGTTTATTTATTTATTTTCTCAAATCTGATGTTATTCCAAATCTTTTGTTCACTACATCCTTTCAGGGCCGTAAAATGTCTAAAACCTTAGGAAATGTTATAGACCCACTTGATACGATCAAAGAGTATGGCACAGATGCTTTGCGTTTCACTCTTTCTCTAGGGACAGCTGGTCAGGTTTGTCGCTCTTTTTTCTCTAGATATTTCATTTTCATCAATAGAGTATGTTATAATGCAATATTGTGAGTCATGGGAGAGGCCTACATCACTTAATAAGATGTATCCCGATCAAAAGCCGTGCGTTTGTCATCATATGCTTTTGTATGCTCTTGTTGTGCTGTTGCAGGATCTAAATTTATCAATTGAGAGGTTGAACTCTAACAAAGCATTCACCAACAAACTGTGGAATGCGGGAAAGTTTGTGTTGCAGAATTTGCCCCGTCAAAGTGATATAACTGCATGGAAAACTATACAAGACTTTGAGGTATCCTTGAGTTCCAAACATCGCTTATTTTTATAGTGATTAGGCTAGAAAATGTTATTTGTAATATCGTAATTCTGAAATGTGATGTTAAAAATTATCCGCCACCCAAAATCCATATGGTTTGAGAATTAGAAGTGTTGTTTATAAATACTACCCCTGAAGTTTAGTTTAATTACGAAAAATCCACTTATCCTTTACGAATAGTCCCCTCTTGAGGATTTCCTTAATTACTTTTTTAAAAGAAAAATAGGTTATTTGTATTTTTCAAGGATGTTATGAGTTCCCCGATATATACGTGATAAGAATAGAAATCTCAAAATCAGCGGAAAACTGCGCTGCTCAAAGCCACCAAGTTAATTTCAATATTATTAATGATGATTCAATTAAATCCTAAGTACGGATTTAAATATAGTCCTACTAATTGTCAAAAATAGAAAACTTAATTCAAATTGAAACATAATAAAAGTCCAAATAACAAAGAAATAAAAATATTAATTTTAACTTTTCAGCTCACGAATAGTGGGCTCAAGCCCGTTCTCGCCGTCAATAAACCAACAGGGGTTGCTATCGCTCCATATCAATATGCTAAATGCCTAAATCATAGGGTTGATTCTTTAGGTATGTTTTGAAATTACCATTACTAGGAATCTTGAATCTTTAGGTACTGTATTTTTTTGTAATAATCATTTTGAAGAATCTTAATCCTTAAGTTGCTTGATTGTCCGTCCCGAAAAATAATTTTGTTTCTGATTTAAGAATTAAAGCACATGCCATTTTGTTCCTATATATCTCCTTGTAGAATGTCATTTTTATTTTCTTTAGTGTCATCCTTTGAATGAGTCTCTTGCTACTCCATCTTTCTTTCTACGTTGCAACATTTTAAAGACATTAAAAAAAAACATTTATTTTATTTTGAAGTCTACATCCATTGTGCTGTTTTTGCAGTTTGATAAGGAGGACTTAATGTTGAAGCTACCTTTACCAGAATGTTGGGTGGTATGTTATGATATTGATACTGTTATATTTGTGCAAGTGCTTCACATAATCTTTTTATTAACACAATATTGTGCAGATATCAAAACTTCATATGCTAATAGATGCTGCCACCGTGAGTTACGACAAGTTCTTTTTTGGAGATGTTGCAAGAGAAGCATATGATTTCTTTTGGGCTGATTTTGCTGATTGGTACATTCCTTAATCTAGAACAAAAACTTGCCTTGGTGTTTGACCAAAAAAAACAAAAAAAACTAAAATATCACCCTTGAGGTTATCTTGCCCTTACAACCCTACCTCTTTTTTTGTTTCTGTATCTTTCTTTTTTTGGGCTAGACTCAAGTCTTTTTCCTTGTTAGGTATATCGAAGCGAGTAAAGCCCGACTCTATCAAACTGGAGGTGATTCTTCAGTAGATTATGTGGCACAGGCGGTTCTTTTGTATGTCTTTGAAAACATATTGAAATTACTTCACCCATTCATGCCATTTGTAACTGAAGAGCTCTGGCAGGTATTAATGCATAAAGGCGTAACAATCTGCCTTTTGGATTTCCACTACTAGAAAACAATTATATTTTTAGATTTCCAGATTCATTTTTATGCAGAATCTTCAGCTATTTTTTACCATACCACGTATTTTTGTTAAAATATATTTTCCAAAGCTTTTTAGCTACATTATTATGTGAAACGTAGTGGCAGGCTTTGTTTTTCACTTATATCACTCAAACAACTTTCATGTTTTCCTCAGTTATGTGATGTCTTCTTTCTAGTTCGCAGGTGTTTTTGCAATATTTCACACAACATTATTAGTTGGTTTGAGGTTAAAAAAATAGAAAAAAGGAAAAATTGTTGTGAATTGAAAATATCGCCTTGCACACAAATTGTTGAGCATAATGTATTAATATGCCAGTGTTCAACTCAATACGTTTAATTTTTGGAACTATGAATGTGCTTTTTTAGTTATAACTTTTTTATCTCAATTTTTTGTATCACCAGTCGCTACCCAATAGAAAAGAAGCTCTTATTGTTTCAGCTTGGCCGCTGACCTCACTTCCAAGGCAAGCTGAATCCGTGAAGAAGTTTGAGAATCTACAAGCTTTGGTAACTGTTTTTAAGTTTAATTATTTAGGGATAATTGCAAAAACTATCCACGACGATTAGTCTAATTACTAAATAATATAGTAAACTTTTAATGTCAAATACCCCCTCAAGGGTTGTATTTATCTAATACAGTAAATCATAAAGGTTCTACAGTCTCTAAAAGAGAAACAAGTGCCAGGGGGAGTATAGAGTTGTAATTATTTCTTTATCGATGGGGAACAGCTATTGGATTCTTTGTCATCTAAATTGTGGTTTTGCATTTTGTTGTGAATCCCAGACTAGAGCAATTCGCAATGCACGAGCCGAGTACTCTGTTGAGCCAGCAAGACGTATATCTGCGTCCATTGTTGCTAATTCAGAAGTCATTCACTATATCTCTGTATGTTGCCCCCCACTCTGGTTTCCCTTCTTTTTTCAGTTTACTTGACATATCTAAACATTTTACAAATATTTTTATGCTTTCACCTTGAGCGTAAAGTATTTATAGAGTCTTGGTTCATGATGCAGAAAGAAAGACAAGTTTTGGCTCTTCTCTCTAGACTAGATTTGCAGAACACAAGTTTTTCAGAATCTATCCCAGGTAGGTATCTCACTAAAATTCACCTTCTGCACTTAAATGAATGGTGATATTTGTATATTAATTTTATTTTAAAATGAAATGCTGTCCAGGAGATGCGAATCGATCGATCCATCTCGTAGCGAGTGAAGGTTTGGAAGCTTACCTTCCTCTTTCTGACATGGTTGATATCTCTGCTGAAGTTCAGCGGCTGTCAAAGCGCCTTACTAAAATGCAATCTGAATATGATGGGATCATGGCCCGCTTGAGTTCTCCCAGCGTAAGTAGTGGGGGTGTACGTCTGCCTTTCTTCCAAATGTATTCAAAATTTTGAAATAGGAATTCCAATTTTCAACTCAATATAGAATTGAATCGAAAAATTGGGGCTGTCTTCCATGTTGATCTCGAAATCCAAAATTAAAGCGAAATTCAATTCAATATTCCAAACTAAAACTTGTTTGGAATTTCATCTGAAAATACAGTTTTGTGATCCAGAAAATGTGTTGAGAAACTGAACCTCGTCAACACTTCCTGCAGTTGAGTACCCTTCAAGTTACTAAGAGGTTTAGATATTTGTTTATTACATACAGTTTGTAGAGAAAGCTCCTGAGGATATTGTTCGTGGCGTCCGAGATAAAGCAGCTGAAGCTGAGGAAAAACTTACTTTAACAAGAAACCGGCTTGCCTTGCTCCAATCAACAGATTTTGTTTCCAGCTAAAATTTACCGAGTAAGTTGAGTACGGGTCTGCCATATTTGATAATATTGTTAAATGTACCCTTCAAGTTTAATGTAGTTGCAAATATTTCCAACATAACTTTTGAAGTTATAAGTATATTCTTGATTTTTGTTTCTTTTTACATATGATATCCCCGGCAGGGGCCAAATTATTACATGAACTCGAGTCCATGTAGATCTACATGAACTCGGTAAACTTGTGAAGAATAAAATACATATGTTGTGAAGAATTCAGTACATATTTTCGAAGAATACACTTTGTGAATAATTCAATATTAATTGTGTGAAAAATAAATTGTATTTTTGTGAAAAATTGAGTGTCTAATTGTGAAGAATACAGTATTAATAAATTGTGAAATATTCAACAATAATAATAACGTATTAATAAATTGTGAAATATTCAACAAATAATAATAACGTGAATGAATATTAACAATAACAATAACGTCTTCTATTATTTTTAGAATAAAATAATAGTAATATTGTGAAAAATAATGTATTGTTATAAATATTGTAATTAGTGAATAATTAGTTTACTCTTTTTTAATGAACAATTCTATTCTCCTCTCATATTCTATTCTCCTTAATATAGAAAATTTAATTTGTATCATATGTAAAGGGTCTTCCCATTTAAAAATGAAATAACAATTCTATTCTCCTCTCATATTCTATCTCCTTCTACTCTATTATTGTTTCTCAATTTCTTTTGAGTTTATAACACGTTAAAGCTCAACCGCGTTCTTCATCGAAGTTCTACTTATCCAAGATCTCAACTCCAAGGCAAGAATTTATAGTTATATTTATTAATAATTATAAATATATCTACTTTTCTCTCTTTCTTCACAAAAGAAACTTAAATTCAAATGTTATTAAAGAACATTATAATCTAATAATCCTAAAGTAATATCAAATGTTCCCAATGAACATTATAATATAATTTATTGAAGTAATATCAAATTAATTATGTCTTAAGTCAATTTTAATGTTTGTGAAGAACATTGTGATATGATATTCAAATATGAAAACTAAATGTTCTTGAAAAACATGATATGATATTCCGAAGAAATATAAAAGTTAAATGTTCCTGAAGAACGTGATATTATATTTCTGAAAAAATATTAAAACTAAATGTTCGTGAAGAACAAATATGATATTCCTGCAGAAATATCAATATCAAATTGATTATGATTATATACTAATAATCTCGAATAATATCTTTGAAAATTGACCGTGAAAGTTCCACTAGTTTTGTGGAAAGATTTAAAGAAAGATACGATCACTGAAGTTGGTCGTACTACCAAAACATGGTATGAAGTCGGACTCACAAGTTTGAATCGGCATTATAATTTGATATTTTTGAAATGATATCAAATCAATTATTTTTAATATATCAATTAAATCGAATGTTCCTGAATAACATATACTCCTGGTTTAAATATTATATTGGTCGTTTCAGAAGAATATCATGATTTGATAGTAGTATATAAATATCAAATTAAATTCCTCCCGTAGTAGCAATAATTTTGGAAATATCAAATTAAATTACTCCCGTAGTAGCAATAAGTTTAGAAATATCAAATTAAATTGCTCTCGTAGTAGCAATAAGTTTTTAAATGTTCCTGAAGAATATCATGATATTGCTTTTGGTGTAGAAATTAAACTTTAAATATTTTAAATATTATACAAAATAATACTTAAAGAATATTTTTATTGATGGCTCCCGTAAAAGCAAAGGTAAAAAATATTTTTATTGATTGCTTCCGAAGAAGTAAACTTCAAACTTTAAATGTTTTTAATAAAGTTACATGCTCCCGAAGAAGCAAAGTTCAAAACATTAAATGTTTTTGAATAAAGTTACATTATGATACTCATAATGAAATGCCAATTTCGATTGTTCTCGTTGAAACAATGATTACATAAGAATTATCCCTAAAGGATATCTTCTGAAAATCGAGAATAAATGTACTGTGGGTACTCATTGAATATCGAAAAATTCGATTCCAATTAAATGTAATTTTAGAGAAAATTATATATTGATTTATTTTGATCCCTGAAGGATGATTGGTGAAGATACTGTATCCCCGAAAGATCATTGGTAAAGCAACTGTTATGCAAATGATAACATATTAAAAGTTGGATCCAAAAGAGCTTTACTAATTATCCCCACGAGTACTACAAATGTACTTAAAATGAAAATGATGCGTGCATATCATGGTCATTATTAAGTGCGTGGAAATGAATCAAAGATTTCTCATCCGCGATAATAAAAAATAAGGTATATTAAATATCTCGAGCCCACGATCCTGAAGATCGATTTATAGCAATTACGTCGATTTGCATATTTAACAAAGATCATTTCCCGGCATTAATGGGAGATAAGAATATAAAAAATATAAATGCTGAGAAATTTTATTGAATGAAAACGATCTTCAATTCTAGATACACGCACCAATCAATTGAACCCGAAGTTCATGAAAATAAGTGACTTGCAATATTCAGCAAATAATCAGCCAAATTCATTTACACATATTAATGAAGGCGTGACAAAATTACATATATTTGTGATAAAATGAACTATAAGAGTTCAAATATCAAAGAGATCAACTCACATGTTGATTAAAATATACGCCTGAAGCGTAGTAAATCGATCTCAAGATATAAAATAAATTCGCGAAAAAACTAAAAATTAAGTCACCTTCAAAATCTCCTGAAGAGAGCTAGATAGAAATCCCTTAAAAAGCATGTGCACATGATAATAGAAAATCATGGGATTGCGGAACAACCAAATTAAATATTTTAGGAAATGATTAAAGATTTAGTTGATATATTGAATTGTCATCAACATGGAAAAATAGAAAGGTGTCAACGACATATTAGCCTCAAGAGTTGCTCTAGAAAATTTGGATCCAAAAGTTAAATCAATGATAGTGTTTCAGCAGCACTCGAAAAATAAGAAACGAGCAATTGAGGGCGAGCATGACTCTCTGAATAAAAGAGATATTTTAACTTTATAGTACACAACTCAAAATATATTTCCAGAAGGATATACATGAGTGTTCGTACGTAAAATGAATAATGACGTGATGAGATATAAAAGCGAGATTAGTTGTTCAAGAGTTTTTCGCAGAAACTCGATGTTAATCAAATATTTTTAAGGATGACATGAAGTTCCGCTACCTAATATTTTTGGCAGCAACAACGATAAATATATGCATCGAATGTATGGTTTGAACATGTAGAAGTCATTAGAAAGATACATACATGAAAATCCTAGAAGGATTTTAAAATTTCTAAAATGAAAGGAAATAAAAATCAGAACACGTATAGTATCATATTACATATGTCATTATGGACAAAAATGATATTAAAGACAATGTCCTGAAGACCACTGATTGGTCCCGAAGACAAGTGATTGCACTCTTTTTCCCTCTACTAAGTTTTTCCCAAAGGGTTTTTTAGTTAAAGGTTTTAATGAGACAATCACCACAATATAAATGAGAATGACATGTACTCTTTTCCTCAAGTATTTTTTTAATAGCGTTTTATAACGAGGTTTTTAACGAGGCATGCACATCACTCGATAATACTTAACGAGGACATCAGAATGTTAAATATGAGTTTGTTTTCGAAATAAACTGAGATATTGAACCTGAAGTTCAAAAGAAAAATATAAACGATTGTGAATTGAAGTTCACATTATTGTTCATTTGCTAAGAAATGTATATTTAACACTAGATGCATCTAATATACTCCAGAAGAGTTACTGGCCGGTTATATCAATTGCGAATGTTTTAGTCAATATAGATGTTTGGTAAAAGCATGTCTCAGAAGGACGGAAAATATACAATAATACAAATGAATGTGAAACTCGACAATTCAAAAGTTGGGTCCTGAAGACCAAAATTTATATTTGAATAACTAAGTTTTTCTTATATGGTTTTATTAGTTACAAGTTTTAATGAGACTGATTGATCACAAATAACTACTTTCAAGAAGTCAAAGATCTTCAGTGATTACAATCAGGGGGAGCAAGTTGTACTCTTTTTCCTTCGTCGAGGTTTTATCCCACTGAGTTTTCCTGACAAGGTTATAACGAAGAAGCAATCCTGTAAACAGTCGTTCAAGGGGGAGTGTTATAAATATTGTAATTAGTGAATGACTAGTTTACCATTTCTTAGTGAACAAGACAGAAACCATACTTTGTATCCTATATAAAGAGGTCTCCTCATATAAATGAAATACCCATTCTATTATCCTCTCATATTCTATCTATTTCTACTCTATTATTTTCTCTCAATTTCTTTTGAGTTTATAACATGTATGGCATAGTGAAGAATTTAGTATAATAGTGTGAACAATTGAACTTGAGTTTATATAAATTTATGTGAACAAGGGTCCATGATATACGATCAACTAGTAAAGTATGTGTTGGATCATTTGTTATACGATCATACCTCAAAGTGATCATACCTCAATGTTAATTTGTGTTATACGAAATTATATATTCATACCTCAAAGTTAATCTGTGTTATACAAAATGATATATTGGACTGAAGCACTGCTACCCTCTTGGCGTAATAATGCTGCAATACAACATGATATTTTATAAAATATCAAGATGATCATCGTCAAGTCAGTGCTTATGTGCATATACGACGTCAGATGGGTTCTTTATCGGGCCATGGTGATGGAATAGCGATATGAAATGGGAACATTGTTAAGCTGTGGTGATGTATTGAATAAAAAATTTAACATTTTATTTTTTTAGTTTTTGTTCCATTGGAATTTTATTGAATTTTTTGGACTCTGATGTAGCGGAAGCGTATAACACACGGGATTAATATTCATTGATTCTAAAGAATACTCGAGAAATAAAAGATCAAAGTTCGTTGTTTCTTAAATAAATGGATCAAAGATCAAAATACTGAAAAGAAGAAGAAATATGAGAAGAAGGAAAAAATCTCTTTTTATTTGATGTCATAAACAACTACTGAACTTAATGAAAAACCGGACATATAAGTAGACTAAAACCCTAATAGAATAAATTAAAATAAATAATATAATTGTTTGGACATCAAGACACAATCTTAACCGTCCAAATATGATAATATCGAATCCACATCATTCTACCCCTTTAGGTAAAGGCTCGACCACGAAGCTGAAATATCGAGCACGAATTCGCTGGGATCAAACACCAACAGTCGGATACTTTGACCAACGGTGATCATGTACGCTGTTGCGAAGGCAGCCAACAAGTCATATGTAGCACGGTGGGAACAATAAAGTCTCAATCATGTCACGGACTGAAGAAAGCAGAGGAAATAAAACTGAATGACCACATGTAAATGTCGCGTACACATTATGAAAGAGGGAAAGGATAGTACCTCGATTAACAGTCGAGAGATGATCACACGACACTGGTGCAACGACAAGATGGTGTAGCACAGTTACAGCGACAGGATGATGCGGCGTCAGTACATCGTAAAGATGTCGCGACTCGGTGCATCAGCAGGATGATGTGGCATAGAGGCAACAACAGGATGATGCAACTCGTTGTCCCAAACGGCTCGTCGTTCCAGATCGGATCGTCATTGTTTTGCACGTTTTTGTGCGACTTTTTCTATTGTTTTGTGTACTTTATTGTGTCATTTTTATGCTCATATTCATGATATTCATGTAATTATGTTTATATATATATGGTTTTAGTTTGATAGGATTTGAAAGAAAATTGAGCGAAAATGGGAGGAAATGCACGAAGAAGGCCATATTGGCGTTCAACTTTGCACAGTCATAGGAGAATCGTCATCCTCGTTAATTCCACTGTTGGATCATCCCCAAACTTACACATCATGTATAAGACTTCTATATCAACAACGTCAACGTTGGGTTTGGCGAAATAACAATCGAAGACGAAGATATAACGCACAGACCGAAGGAAAGAAATATTGTTTTTGCTTGAAGAAATGTTAGGTGTCGGCCGATAGGTTCACCCTTCGGCCGACAGATAGTGTCAAATTGTGCTAAAATTCTAGGAGATTCAGGTCGCGAGCGACGAAAATCCCGCGTTCGTGGGAATACCCGTCGGCCGACAGCAAGTCTGCTGAGTTGGATGTTGACTCGCGTTGACACCGGTTTGACCATCCTTTGGAGCTCAATTTGAGGGGCTTTTTGGTCATTTTAAAGGCAATATTTTGAATACAAAAGGAGGCTTGACACAAGGGACACATTTTTATCCACTCCATCTTCACTAACATTCATCTTTTCCACGCATTATCTCTCTTGTTTGTTCTTCATTTTTTTAGATCTAAGTTGTACTTTCAATTGAGTTTCGATAATCCATCAAGAATTTGTAATCGAGCATTTGAGTAATGCTGTCCATCTTTATACGAGGATCACAACTGTGTAAACCATATTTGATTCGAGCATTTTGGTATTTTGTCTCTTAACTTGCTTATTTATTATATTGTTTATGCATGTTTGTATTATTGTGATGGAAATGAATGGTTAAATTCATTGTTAGGGTATGGGTGATGATTTTTTTTAGTTTGAGCAAGATCTATATGCATTATCAATTTGATAATTAATATTTTAATTGATTAGATGTTATGGATCAAATTCCTCTAAACTAGTATATTTTGTCATTCTATATGTTTTGCAAAGACCTTCATCAATTATCCAAGTGCCTAATCGAGTTTTTGCATGGCCTAGCTCGACTAATTTGTGACGTTTAGGAGAGCTCATTGTGAGATGAACCTATATTATACCTTGTTTGAGGCCTAGACCCGGATTCCGGTAGGTACGGTTGAAGTCGATTACGAGTGAGACTAATTTCACCGAACAATTCAATGCATGCATTATTTCGAACTCGTCTTAATTAATATGATCCCATGCCCTAACGTTTAACACCTTGATTGTTATATTTTTGGGTTACTGAAAGATGTATAGAGGCTTGGATATTTATTGAATCGCGTAGAACGCTTTCCTTAAAGAGTATTTCGATCCTTATTTAGCCTGAGAATCACGAAATCCCTCGCAGGATAAGACAATAACGACACTCGAGTCTTAGGCTTAGAACACGAGCAACTTATGGAACTTTATGTATTATTTGTTGCTTCAAAGCTCTCAATTTCGTAGGTGAATTGTGTTGTGAATTCAGAATATGAGTTCACTCCTTATATAGATATTAGACACCCATTCCTTTGAACATAAGCACCATTTAGTTGAATGAGTACCTTTTAGTGAAAGCACCCTTTCAAATGGCACCTATTCATGTTGTTTTGTATGGTAATTCATGCAATTTAGAAATTTCATACAATATATGATATTAAATCATTATCTATCCATGCAACCATGCAACCACGAGATTAAACTTGACATGCATCAACATGCTTATTCAAAGTATTAATCTGTATCAATTTTATATGAACGTGTACTCCACACTTCTCCAAATTCATATTCTATTGACTAGGATTAATCCGAAGCCTTGAATGATTCCAATCACATTAAATGGACAACGATTTCACTTAAATCACCAACATTCCTCCCCCATTTAAGTGCAATCCGTGAATCGCATACAATTTCAACAAATAAAACCAAACTCGTGCATAAAATGAAAATTTCTTGAAGATTGAATTTTCATCTTAGTGATTTATACTTTACAAATATTCGAGAATCACGGTGTCTTAAAGATTGAACCGTTCAACCCATCTGAATACATGAAGACAAAACACACACAAGTTTATTACAATTCCATAAGGAAAACCGACACAAAATAGGCCTTGCGTCCTTATCCATTCTTGAGCGTATATAGAGTTTAGCCACGACTCTTGAAGTTGCCACACTTCTCACTCATATAGGTGAATTTTTTCTTCGTGCACCTGCACAATGCACTTTGTCAAAAGACTCATTAAGAATTAAAATTAACCTTAACATGCAAGTTCAAATACATACCTTTGGGATAATTTCCATGTGTTTCAATCTCAAATATAGGCTTCCCAATTAAATTCCGGTTCTAATACAATTAGAAATTAATTTGGTATCCCATATTTGAAGATTCAGAGAGGCTTAAGACCCATCCCAATAACCGACTTTACTACCAAGTCCCTCGCTAATCCCTTGGTCAAATGATCAGCGAGATTATGTTGAGATCTCACAAAATCTATTGGGATTACTCTATGAGTGATCAACTCCCGGATCTAGCTATGTCTAACGCCCAAGTGCCTTGACTTTCCATTGTATACTTGACTGTATGCCTTAGCCAAAGTGGCTGCACTGTCACAATGAATAGAAAATGCCGAAATAGGCTTCGGCCACAAAGGAATTTCATACACCAAATTCCTTAGCCATTCAGTTTCTTTACCATCTGCCGCGAGTTCTATAAATTCCGATTCCATAGTGGAACTCGTAATACAAGTTTGCTTGTTTGAAGCCCAACTTATAGCACCGCCTCCGAGTAAGAAAACCCAACCAGTAGTGGAGGAATGATCCTCTATATTGGTTATCCAACTCGCATCAGAATACCCTTCTAGTATCGAAGGATATCCGACATATGTCAAACAAGGTCTTTGGTTCCCTTTAAGTATTTCAATACATGCCTAATAGCCTGACAATGATGCGTGCTAGGATTACTTGTGTATCTACTTTGTTTGCCCACGCAAATGCAATTTCTGGTCTTGTGCTAGTCATAGCATACATAAGACATCTGATTACCTTGAAGTATTCCAACTGGGACACCACAACACCCGTATTAGGCATAAGTTTCAGACTTGAATCATAAGGGGTGCTAACCGGAGAATAGTCATCGCAATGAAATTTCTTCAACACTTTCTCAATGTAATGAGATTGTGTTAAAGTAATAGCATTGTTCTCACGTTTGATATTTATTCCCAAAATCACATCCGCCTCCCCCATGTCCTTCATGTCAAAGCTTGATGATAGAAATGTCTGATGGAGTTGTATTCTAAATGTCTAGTTTAGTGCAAATACGGAACTCCTTATCTATACCTTAATTCGAGATATGATTCAAACATGATTGCATTTAATGCAATAGTCCTTGATGTATACGTTGTAGACAGTATGGCGTGAGGAGACACGCGGAAGATCATACTGTCGGTTACTCGTATACTATCGAACAGTAGCTCACGACTTAGATGGACAGGGACAATCCATCGGTACGTCGTAGTGTGACTGGTAGATAGTCGGTCTTGACTATCATGTTACACTCGTACACTTGGTGTATTGAGCAGGACCACGGGAGGGCGTTCGATTTATACTAATCGCAGTAATCGAACTAGACCTCAGATATTACGGATATACGAATTCTTAATCCCTATATAATTAAAGGTGCGTGTGTCCAATTCTCGGTTCTTTGACTTGCTAATGAGTGAGACTAATTGATTAGTCAATATTCTCGGTAAATTGGGAATCAGAATTGTACACACGGCATGCTGTAGATTATAGACAGGAAACCGTGTCCCGTTTATTGGGTTGATGATGTCCCCGAGATGAGCTCATAAAGTTTATCATGTAAACCCTGCAGGTGGATTCGTTCCACATGATAATAAGGATGAGTGGTACTAGTCTCGGATAATAAGAAACGAATTACTTTAATTATTAGTAATTAAAGTTAATTCGTGGACATTCGATATCTTAAACATGGGGAAAGTCGTATATGTAATTCGGCGGAAATATTATTGTTGATATAATATTAAATTAATTTCGGGAATTCAATTATTATTATTTAGTGGAATTAATAATAATTAAAATTGTAATTAATTAAAGGATTTCTTTTAAGGACTCCTAGTTAATTAATTTGCAATTTAGCCCGGGATTTATTTACCTAAGAGGTCCCTAGTGTAGCTCTATTTAAACCCCCCTTGCCCTCTCCTAAACCTACAACTCGCCGCATTTATTTTTGCAGAAGAAAATTAATAGCGTTAGCGCAATTATATTTTTCTCTGTAAAAATTAATAAAGCTTGCGCTAATATTTTTCTCTCAGAGAGAAAAAGAATATTACGCTGGTAGATCAGAGAGAGAGCAGAAAAGGCAGAACCCAACGGATCGTTGCCCACACAACGGTTGGAGTCGGGGCAGAGACATACACTAGCAATCGCTAAGGTCTCAACAATCGACCGAGAAGGTATGAGATCGATTCTCAATTCCGCACTTTTCGATCTCTATATTGCGTTAATCATACAACGAACCATCGATTGGTTTGTAAGGCTTGGATGTGATGTTCTCGGACTGCTGGGAGGTCTCTGACCTCCGGCACGGTAGTCGGATCGAGAAAATATCATCGGAACAGCCAGAACGGGCGAAACCCGCTGCTGGAATCGCGACAATGTCGGGCGACATTTTTCCTTAAGCTTTTCATGTCGTCCGACATTTGCCCTGTCGGGCGACATCATTTCATGAGCATTTTGGCGTCGGCCGACAGACAGGGCAGAATGCCCCGTTTTCGCGCGGTTGCACTTTCGGTGCAATGGCTGGGCGTGTTTCGGGTCTAGGGCTTCGTGTTAAGTACAGTGGGTACGCCGGGGGTCGACTGGGCTTGTCCGGATGTTCGAGTAGTCGAACGGACATGTCCCGGGTAGTCGATTTCCAACAATGTCTTAGTAAGGTCCACTTGTTTTTGGTCAGTACCAAAGATAAGCATATCATCAACATATAGACAAATGATGACTCCTTTACCAAAGTTATTGAATTTGCTATACAAACACTTGTTCGATTGATTTAACTTAAATCCATTCGACAAGATTACTTCATCAAATTTTTGATGTCACTACTTAGGTGCTTGTTTCAATCCATACAAGGATTTAACGAGTTTACATACTTTATGCTCATTACCGGGCATAACAAATCCTTCGGGTTGTTTCATGTAAATCTCTTCCTCTAACTCACCGTTAAGGAATGCCGTTTTTACATCCATTTGATGGATCACTAGATTATTTACTACAGCAAGGGCTATCAATAATCTAATCGTAGTTATTCTAGCAACAGGGGAATAGGTATCGAAATAATCAATTCCTTCCTTTTGCCTAAAGCCTTGGATGACCAATCGGGCTTTATACTTGTCGATTGAACCATCGACTTTCATCTTCTTCTTGAAGATCCACTTGCATCCTAATGGTTTACAACCGTTAGGTAAATCGGCAAGAACCCAAGTGTTGTTTCCCATAAAGGAATCCATCTCATCATTGATGGCTTCTTTCCAAAATGCAACATCTTGCGATTTCATGACTTCCTCGTATGTTTTAGGCTCATCATCAACATGATAACAATACGAGTATTGGAAGCAACATCGTCCCTTGATTCTTCAACCAAAAAGGTCTGGAAATTGGGACCGAACGATTTCTTAGTCCTTATCCTCGTGCTTCGACGAGGTTCAAGAGACTCAGGCTGGGGCACGGTTAAGTTCGAACTTTCAGCCACCTTAGGCACCAAATCCTTGGGCCTAACCATTAATGTAAATCGAGTTTCATCAAATATTGCGTCCCTCGATTCTATGATAGAATGAATCGCTACTGAATCATTCGGCTCAATCACGTAGAAACGATACGCTTTGGAATGCACATCATATCCAACAAAGATGCAATCAATGCCTCTTTCCCCCAAAGTTTTCCTTTTGGGATCCGGTAGTCTTACGACAGCCCGACAGCCCCAAACCTTAAGATAATTCAGGTTAGACTTCTTTTTGCACCAAAGTTCATAGGGAGTAACTTTGTTCCTTTTGTTAGGAACCCTATTTAATAAATAGCAAGCCGTTAACAATACTTTTCCCCAGAATCCAATATTCAAACCCGAATAGGATAACATGGAATTCACCATTTCCTTTAGTACTCGGTTCTTCCTTTCGGATATACCGTTTTGTTGAGGAGTATAGGGCGCAGTTATTTCATTAATAATACCACATGATTCAAGCAAAATGACACCATAATATTCGCCTCCCCTATCAGTTCTCAACTTTTTAATTATGCATTCTTGTTGTAGTTCAACTTCAGTTTTAAATACTTTAAACTTTTAAAGCGCTTCATCTTTAGTTCTTAGCAGAAATACATAGCAAAATCTATAATAATCATCTATGAAAGTTACTAAGTATTTCTTATTCCCCAACGAAGGTGTATAATGGAAATCACATAAGTCCCTATGCACAAGTTCAAGCATACAAGATTCACGTTCAACATCTTTAAAAGGCTTCCTAACGATTTTATTTAGCATGCATGTATTACACTTATCTTCTTCTAAGTTCATGGCAGGAATTAGATCAAGTTTAGACATTTCAATCATACGCTTATATTGAACATGTCATAGTCTAGCATGCCATAGTAATGAATCATTAACATTAGAAGAAATCATAAGCACCAAATCAGTATTTTTATTTATAATATTCAGCATGAACATCCCATTACATTGATATCCAAAGCCGATAAACACACCGTTCTTAGTCAATACATATTTATTAGATTCATACACTTGTTTATATCCGTACTTGGATAAAACACTACCGGATACAAGGTTTTTCCTTATTTCGGGTACATGTAATACATCTAATAATACTATGGACTTTCCGGAACTATATTCCAACAACACTTCTCTATGACCAACAATAGGGACAGTTGACTCGTTTCCCATGTAAATCACTGATCCATCTTTAAAAGGTTCATACTTCTGAAACCAATGACGATCTTTGCATACATTCATGGTTGCACCCGAGTCAATCCACCATGCCACCGAATCATCCTGCCTATAAAATGCTTCAGAAACTATAGACACATAATTTATATCAACAACTAAATTATGAGTCTTAGTCTCACCTTGATTGGTGTTCGGACCCTGGTCATTAGACCTTTATCCCGAGCGATTGTTCATCGTTCCCTTCTTATTCTTCTTTGCAAGACAATCACTTTTGAAGTGAACCGCTTTTCCGCATATCCCGCAAGCGCCCTTAGGCTTCTTACTCCCAGCATTGTAGTTGTTTTTGTTGTTATAGAGACACTTTGTCCCTCGGTTCTTATACGAACTCTCCCCTGCTTCCATCATATTGATAGTTGCAGACCTTATAGGTTCCTTGTCCTTGGGTTTTTCACCCTTTTGCGCCCTTAGAGATTCCTCTATGCGCAAGTGACTATCGAGTTGTACTAAAGACAACTCTTCCTTTTTATGCTTTACTGTGTGTTTTAAGTCTTTCCATGACGACGATAATTTGTATATAATACTAGACACTGAGATAGACTCATCCATCTTCATATTATGTTTGGAAAATTGACCCAATATCCGCATCAATTCATTATATTGCTCCATTACCGGCCTTCCGTCGCACAATTTGTAATTCATAAAATTACCAATCAGGAACTTCTTACTAGAAGCGTCCTCGCCAATGTACTTGGATTCAAGACTATCCCATAGTTCTTTAGCAGATTCAACGTTTTGATAGATGTCGAAAAGAGAGTCAGACATACCGTTTAATATATGCCCACGACATATATAATCGTCGTTCTCCCACTTGCATCATTTCTGAGTTTCCTCTGCTGTTTCGTTGTCATTTGCTTCGTGTTGTGGAGTGCTTAGCACGCACACCACTTTTAATGTTGTTAGCAAAAAATGCATCTTCTTTTACCACCTTCTAAAGTCCACGCCTTCAAATTTCTCCAACTTGTTGGTCATCTCTCGAACCGCATCCATCTTTCAGTATAAAGAAATACTCTTTAAGAATGTTGTATTTTTGGGTTACTGAAAGATGTAGAGAGGATTGGATATTTATTGAATCGCGTAGAACGCTTTCCTTAAAGAGTATTTCAACCCTTATTTAGCCCGAGTATCATGAAATCCCTTGCAGGATAAGACAATAACGACACTCGAGTTTTAGGCTTAGAACACGAGCAACTTATGGATCTTTATGTATTATTTGTTGCTTCAAAGCTCTCAATTTCGTAGGTGAATTGTGTTGTGAATTCTGAATATGAATTCACTTCTTATATAGGTATTAGAAACCCATTCCTTTGAACATAAGCACCCTTTAGTTGAATAGGTACCTTTTAGTGAAAGCACCCTTTCAAATGGCACATATGCATGTTGTTTTGCATGGTAATTCATGCAATTTCGAAATTGCATACAATATATAATATTAAATCATTATCTAGCCATGCAACCATGACCCCACGAGATTAAACTCGACATGCACAACATGCTTATTCAAAGTAATAATCCGTATCAATTTTATATGAACGTGTACTCCACACTTCTCCAAATTCATATTCTATTAACTAGGATTAATCCGAAGCCTTGAATGATTCCAATCACATTTAATGGACAACGATTTTACTTAAATCACCAACATTGATCACATACACTAACAAGAGAGGATTGTGCCACTTTTACTTGCTTTTTATTTGTTATTACTTTAATTACTCAAACTCTTGAACCCCCTCTTTACTTTGATTTATTTTGCTATTTTTCTTTAACTTGAGTAAGACAAATCTACTTGATACGAAACAAATAGTTGATAGTATTTTTCCTCGAGAGATCAACTTGGCATATACTTCGGTAATTAGTTCGGATAAAAACACACACATTTGTCTTAAACAAATTTTTGCAGATCATGGTTGATTCGTCTTCTGAATACGTATCTCAAATGACACTATTGGCGTCATCAATCGGATCAGTATTCCATAGTATAGATGGATACTCATCATCAAACTGAGGTGGACCATCATATGGATCGGGTTCATCACAAATGGTGCGCCCAAGCGTGGGGATCAGTAGGTGTTGAGCTTTCGGTAGACCATTGGTGATAGCATGACGGAGCTCGTCGAGTTCAACCGTAAGGGTCGTTACCTGTCAGCTCAAGGAGGCGACGCCGGCGCGACGACGGTTTGCGGCCTCAGCGACGGGGTCGACGATAGGCTGACGACGAGAAGACATCGTAGCAGGCTCTGATACCAACTGATGTAGCGGAAGCGTATAACACACGGGGATTAATACACGTTGATTCTAAAGAATCCCCGATTATTAAAGGATCAAAGTTCGTTGATTCTAAAGAATACCGAAAATTAATAAACTTCAAAAAAACCTTGAACAACGAGAAAACTCTCTTTTTAATTGATATAAAAAATAACTACTGAACTTAATAAGAAAAGCGACATATAAATAGTACTAAAACCCTAATAGAATAAATTAAAATAAATAATATAATTTCTTGGACATTGATGAGCCATATTTTTTGGCTCATTTTTAGGTTTTTAGAGTCAAGTATATCGAGTCCTTAGTTTGTTTTTACTTTATTTGTGTCTGGGAGGGCACGTTTGGGTACTTGGGCAAGTTTTGCAGGTGGGCAGGTAAAGGAGTGAAAAGAGGAGCGCACTGTGTGAAAGAGGCAAGAAAATCACCTTCCATGGTCAAGAGCACTCGTTGAGCAAGCCAGACTGACGAAAAGGGTCCAGCAGAGTTGAGCAAGCAACCAGGACGTCAGCAGGTGGAGCAAGACTTGAGCCCGACCAAGTACCGCACATGGTCCGCTACCTCAGTCAGTCAGAGAAGGAAGTACATGGGCATGCGCTAACATTGATGGAGACGGAACGTTGGGCATTCGGTGTGCTGGGATTCGATGTCCTGGGCTATTAAAAAATGCGGAACCGATAACCCGATCGAAAAACCCGTCGCCGGAGATTACACGAACACCGACTCATCCGCAGGAGTCCGGCCTTTGGAGACTACGCGCCCGAAGACACGCAGCCCGCCCCCAGCCGAACCCCCGCGAGTCGGAACTACGAACGCGAACCACACGCGAAGAACCGGGCTCGACGAGAGCGTCGCCGCGGGATGAACCCGCGGCTAAACCCTAGCCGAACCCCATCGCGGCTGGGGTTCGCGATCGCCGTGTATGGCGATCGCTGGGGATGCGAGGCATCCCCGCGGGGCTGTTCGGAACAGCCCCTGGCGGTGAGTCCGGCGACTCACCGCCTCCGCCGTCGAGGGGAGGGCGGTCAGCCCAGCTGACCCGCCGCGGCCTAGCCGCGGCTGCCCTAGCGATCGACTTCCGAGTCGATCGCTCGCCCCGGCTTCAGCCGGGGCCCCCTTCGAGCGCACGCCGCCGTCGAGGGCGGCTGGGGTCCGCCACGGCACCAGCCCGTGGCACCCCAGCGATCGACCGAAGTCGATCGCATGCCCCGACGTCCAGCCGGGGCTCGCCCCTCGTCGCGCGCATGCGGCGGTCGAACCCTAGGGTTCGGCCGCTCCCTCGATCCTCGCCGGGGATCTCGAATCCCCGTCCCCGAGGTTCGTCGTTTTCCCGGATCGTGCGTTCATGTATATATTACAATTAACGAACACATAAATCATAAAAGGGGGTTTATGATTTTACCTTCGATTCGTTGTACGGAGAAACGAAATCGATTGACGACCTTGCGATCTTCCTACGTATTCCTCGCACCTCGTCCGAACGTCGTGTGGGCGACGATCTATCGAACTCCTATGGATCTCCTTCACTCTCCAAGACTTTATGATTGGCGTAGGTTAAATTGTGTTATGAAAAGTGAAGACCATGTAGTGCTTATATAGGCTACGTAGGGGATCATGAGGAGATTAAATATTGGGCTTCTTAATATTGAAGATTAAATTGGGTCCAACCCAAATCCATTAATCCTTATCAATATTAATTTTATTTATTTTCCACTATATAAATAAAATTGCACTCCCAATATTTATCCATATTATATCAAATAATATTTCTCCGATTAGTATTATTTATTCCGTGTATTTAAGATTTAAATATCCATGAATAAATTTATTTATTGTTCAATAAATAATATTCATCTCTTATATCCGAGAATAGTACCGTTCAACTTTAATTGTTTTGCGGATTAAATCCACCTGCAGGGTTTACATAATAATTCCTTATGAACTCATCTCGGGGATATTATCAACCCTTACGGGATACACTTTCCCGTCAAGTATTCACGGCATGTCGTATATAAAATATAGTGGCCCAACTTAACCGGTAATTAACCCAATAATTAAATCGGTTAATTCCTTTGGAAAATCAAAGTCACTTATATTAAATATACACACCCGCAATAATATCGGGGATTAAGAATAAAATACTCTGAGATTTAAATTGATTATCCAAGGCAATCCTAATCAATAAATCTCAAGCGATCCGCCCAATACACCAAGTGTACAAGTGTGATAAAATAATTAAGATAAATTATTTTCTCTCTCACACAACGACTATACCGATGGATTAGTCCGTGTCCATCTAGGTCGTGAGCAACTGTTCGATTAAATACGAGTAACCGATAGTATGATCTTCTGTGCGCCCATGCACACCATACTAACTACAACGTATAAAATCCAGGACTATATTTTGCACAATTAATTAATAATAATTAAATGCAAATAATTGTTTATTAATTAAATAGGTTAAATGCTATGACCGGGAGTTTACCGATACTTAAATCTAGACATTAAGTACACAACTCCAACAATCTCCCACTTGTACTAAGGTCTAGTCATTTCCTCCAAACTCCCGACTCCCATACTCATCACGTGCTTAAGTTATACTTTCTCAGAAGTATTATGTGAATGAGCAATCTAGGTTGCCGTTCTGAAGTTATCTTGGTGACTACTGCGTCGTCTCCCTAGACGATGACTCGAATCAGGTGGTACTTGCTCTATGTGTTATCATCACCCTTTTGAACTTATGACTTCTTCCAGTTTACCATGCACCGCTATACACATAGCCTTTGGTGAACCAAGAATCATATCCAAGTTCAGAGGTCATTCCGGAATCTAACCAAAACTTCCGCTGCCTCTGAGGCTGCTTTTCGGTCTATGATAGAGTCCGAGAAGCATCACGCTTATCACTCTTTCATCCTTTAGGTTCCACCTCTTTTTAAAAGTGAACACATAGCCTGATATCGACTTACACTGGTCTTTCTCTGATTCTGGATCTGAGAAACTGTAATCTAAGAGAATTTTGTCTTGCTTAGTAATCCAGTACTTCCAAGTACTTTTACAGCATTCGAATATCTCTTATCCAGATTACTTTGATATCCTCCCACTACGCTAACTGCATAGTTGATATCAGGTCCTTGTTTTTCAATATTGCATCTACAAAGCTCTCTACACTTGGAGTGCAAGAAACTGCTTTGTCCATATCTATCTCCTTTATGTGTTTAAAAACACATACCTTTAGATAGATGTATTCTGTTCCCGAAAGGCAATAACCTTTCTCAGAATTGTGCATGTTTTAAAACAAACCATGATCGTATAAGATATCTTAAGAGAAGTACAAATGTTCTTATCTAGAGATCGAAAGATTTCTAAGAACACGATTCAACTTCATCTCAATATCATATCTCGATTCATTTAGACAACTTCTATTTTATGTCTGACAACACTTTTACATTGTTCCCAACGATGAAGTGTTATCTACACAAAATTCCGAGAAACACCACTTTGTTTCCATTACGTCTCCAATACACCAATCTTGTCTATGCCTCTTGATGAATCCATAAAATGGACTATCTCATCGATTCGCGAGTTCCACAATTTTTCAGCTTTGCGATAATCCATAAATGGATTCACTAAGCTTGTACTTCTAAATGATCTTGCCTCTTAACAATAATAATTTATTGCTTTCCAAGTAGGCACATTTAGATTAGTACTGCCTCCTATGCAGAACTAGGGATCGATTTCATGTCTACTGGATCCAGAGTTCAAAACTCCTCCAGTCTTATGAACATCTCTGGTTGCTTAACAACCTCCCACTGCAATGGCGTTTCGGTGTATAACAGTAATAACATCAGGTGCAGTCAGTGGTGTACTGCTACTCGGTCAGGCTGGTTCTAAGTCTTTCCTTTCCTTATTTTAAAGTACTTTGTCAATTAGGGCATTGTAGTTCATCTAATAGTTTTCCTCTAAGAACCGGGCGAGGACACCCCTCTGGTTCGTAGTACTATTGAACATACAATTACTTGTTCTTCTAGGATATCCTACAACCACATTGAATGTGCCGTTATATCCAGAAATATCCATAGAACATAGGTAGTTCCGAACAAACTTGTTCTTTTACTATTAGAATTCCATTTCTTATTCCTGACACACCACGTCTACACATCAGTGTATGGTGTAGTCGTTTGAGACTTAATCTCAATCTCTGATTTATGCTACGTGTTATTCAGATAGGTGATAGCCTCCACGAACAAGTCGCAGGCTTCTAATGGATATACTTTGAAGGTTCCCCATAATGGCTTTGTGTCGAAAAACACTTCGCTTTTATGGCACATCAAGTATTCTAATCCATCTTCGAGTATTCTTGAAAGAACAACTCGTACCTCTCTAATTACACATGTCACCGCATTAATCATAAATCATTTTCAATACTTGTCCGAATTCTATCCTTTATCCAGAAAGGTTAACTTAGTTGTATCATCTTCCAAGATTGATTCTTAGGTCGGGAGGTCCATTCCTCCAACTATAATTGATCAAATCAATTTCGACCTTTTTAATCCCTTTTGAATAGATACTACCAAGTTCAAGAATTCAAAAGTATAATGATTGATAAGAGAAATACATCTAATAAGTAAAACAAGTTATACATAACAATTTGTTGCATCGTGGTAGACTAAGGATTCATCATTCATATATTGCTATCTAATGTACCAGAATAGATAACACCATTATTTCTTATCTAAATCACTCAATGATTAAAGAAATAAATATCCATTCATTAATAAAGAAAACCAGAACAAAAGTTCTTTTTCAAAATAAAGGGGTACATAAAGCAATAACTTAAAATGAAATCCTAAAACAGATAAATGTCTTCCACTGCAACTGCTGCTACCCTAACAACTTTGCCCATGTAGACTCGAACTCTTCCTCTCTAAGTCGCCGGGTTTTCTGGAACCCCTGCATTTAAAATAATGCACATACCGTCAGTGGTTCCATATCTACACACCAGAATTCTGGTAGATAATACCACTGACTATGTTTTTACGACTAAAGAAAAATTCGTACCTCTGAGAGGACATTCAGACTTCCAGTGTCCAGACTTGTTGCATTGGAAGCACTTGCCCCTTGGCTTACTAGCCCCCACTCGTGGTCCATTCCTCTTGGCACCACTGGGTTTCATGGCTTGCTTCCTTTTCTTGCCCCTACCTCCAATAGCTTTCAAGCTTTTGGACTTGGTAGCCACAAGCGCTTAAGACTTGCCCTTCTTGTAAATCCCCTCTGCCGCCTTCAGTTCAGTCAGGAGTTGCGCAAGAGTATAAGATAGTTTACCCATATTATAGCTCATACGAAACTGCTCAAAACTAGGGGTCAGAGACTGGAGTATGATGTCGACTTGCGTCTCACCATCAATCATAGCTCCTAGGACCTCCAATTCATTCAACAGACTCATCATCTTGAGAACGTGCTCCTCAACGGGCGTTCCTTCAGACTGAGTAGTCGACATGAGGACTCTCATGGCTTCTTGCCTACCCGCACGGTCATGATGCCCAAACATCTCCTTGAGGTTAAATAACATATCCTCGGCAGTGTTCATCGACTGATGCTGGGTTTGGAGTACATTTGACATGGAAGCCAAAATATAGCACCTAGCCATTTCATCAGCCTTTTTCCACTTCCGATATGCTTCTTTTTCCTCATCAGTTGAGGCGGCCGTGGGTTCAGCAGGACATTGCTCATAGAGTACAAACTTGTACTCTTCAGCAGTCAGGACAATGTCTAAATTTCTCTTCCAATCAATGTAGTTTGGACCAGTGAGTTTTTGTTCCTTGAGTATCATAGAAAGTGGATTCATAGCTATTCTCTAAACCTATAAGCACATGTAAACAAAATCAATTTAATGTCCGATATTATCTCCCTCAAATAATATCATTAAATTACTAATTGCGTCTAAAATCCCATCAGGTAAGGCAAGCCACGTGGTGTGGACGTTTACCCACCCAAATGATTTAGCAATTAGATTTTCTTTGGTCATACATCGATTATAGCGTAACTTTGTGGGGAAGAATACTATAACGCGTATCTAAGTGTAAACCATCACTCAGCACTAAAGTACATCGCTTGGAATTGCTACGTCACCGCAAGCCACGTGGTGTGGACGTTTACGACAATTTCACAACTCTTCACAATCACTTATAACTGTCTACATCAATTAATCCAAAATCCGTCAGCATAGCAAGCCACGTGGTGTGGACGTTTACTATACTAAGAGACTTTTATAATTGACTCCCAATTACAAGATCCATTAGATTTTGTAAATCAAGACTCGGAGAATCATAAGTGAAACTCGAAGTTTCTAACCAGTGATTCGCCATGCGAGCGACCCTATCTCTCATAAATGAGGGAGCCGAGCAGACAATCGACCCACCTATCAAAGAATGGTACGAAGGTCTCTAATTTGTGTCATCCACATGACCAAGTGGCTTTGGCTCCATTCCACTCCCCGGGGTGAGAACGAGTCGACTTGAAGTCAGTTTCAGAAAGACAAATTAGGCATTGTTTGATAAACTTGATCAATGTTTCTTGTAAAAGGAATTACAAGAATTCTCCTCCAATGAATTGTCTATATGAACTTCGAAAGTCCATAAAATTCACCAAGAGAACAGTGATGGAGACCATGGGAATGTTTCCATCCCCTCTCCCACTTAGCTTTTTACGATAAAGGGATACGCTATCTAGTGCATAAAATAAACACACATAGCATGCATACAAGTAATAAAGCACATAGTATCACATAGTCAAAATAATGCTAGAAAATTATTTTCCCGACTATCATGGCTTTATTCCATCTTCATATGCATCTTCTAGTCTTCAGTCTTCGTTTCTTGAATGCTCCATGTGACGAGAATATTAATCTCCAATATTTAAATCTATTTATTTTTAATTAATCCAAAAGTTACTTAATTCGAAAATTAAGTCAATTGAATATATTAAAAATAAAATTAAATATTATTAATATTTTTATTTATTTATTTTCCTATCTAATTCTATTAAATCTCTAGAATAATCTATCCAAGTAAAACTTGGAATATTCTATAAGATATCTATAATAGAACAAGGAAATAAAATAAATTAGGACTACTACTTTCCATTAATTAATTTCCATCTAATGAAAATTCCCAAGAATAGGAATAGTCAAATAGGAAATAAATTAGTACAATTAAATTCCTAATCCATGAATATCTCCATGAAGGAAATAAATCAATAGGAATTAATTCAAATTAATTCTTTTTCTAATCCATGAGAGTTTCCAAAAAAGGAGAACACTCAAATAGGAAAAATCGAATTAATTTTTAGGAAAGTGAATCTTGGTAGAAGTGGCATGGGTTGGGAGATCCCCATACCACCATCGACCGCCACCACCACGGAGGAGGGAACCGCCGCCGCCACCCCAGCTGGACGGCCACCACCGCCGGCGGCAGCCCCAGCCGAGGGGCGATCGACCCCTCCCCATGGCTTCGGTCATGGGGTCGATCATGGGGTTGATCGACTCCCCGGTTTTTTCGTCCCTTTCGTCTTCGTCACACGTCTTCGTCTTCCGGCGATCGTCTCATCATCGAACCAACGTAAATAAATTACAAAATTTAAATTACACTATCCGGTATCGATTCTATACATGAAATCGACCCTATACATTTTCCGGAAAATAAAGAACGTAATAATAAATCCTAAATTCGGTCAACCCCCGAATTTTTACTATTACAAACATCCAACTACACAAAAACGAATCTCGACATGTCCGAGAGTTTAATCATGATAATTAATTAAAAAACAATAATAATTAAATCCAACCATGATAGCCGGAAATCCTGCAAGGTAGAACAATAATCGAACATATACATGAACACGAAACCAAACGCTCTGATACCAGTTGCTGGGATTCGATGTCCCGGGCTATTAAAAAATGCGGAACCGATAACCCGATCGAAAAACCCGTCGCCGGAGATTACACGAACACCGACTCATCCGCAGGAGTCCGGCCTTTGGAGACTACGCGCCCGTAGACACGCAGCCCGCCCCCAGCCGAACCCCCGCGAGTCGGAACTACGAACGCGAACCACACGCGAAGAACCGGGCTCGACGAGAGCGTCGCCGCGGGATGAACCCGCGGCTAAACCCTAGCCGAACCCCATCGCGGCTGGGGTTCGCGATCGCCGTGTATGGCGATCGCTGGGGATGCGAGGCATCCCTGCGGGGCTGTTCGGAACAGCCCCTGGCGGTGAGTCCGGCGACTCACCGCCTCCGCCGTCGAGGGGAGGGCGGTCAGCCCAGCTGACCCGCCGCGGCTGCCCTAGCGATCAACTTCCGAGTCGATCGCTCGCCCCGGCTTCAGCCGGGGCCCCCTTCGAGCGCACGCCGCCGTCGAGGGCGGCTGGGGTCCGCCACGGCACCAGCCCGTGGCACCCCAGCGATCGACCGAAGTCGATCGCATGCCCCGGCGTCCAGCCGGGGCTCGCCCCTCGTCACGCGCATGCGGCGGTCGAACCCTTGGGTTCGGCCGCTCCCTCGATCCTCGCCGGGGATCTCGAATCCCCGTCCCCGAGGTTCGTCGTTTTCCCGGATCGTGCGTTCATGTATATATTACAATTAACGAACACATAAATCATAAAAGGGGGTTTATGATTTTACCTTCGATTCGTTGTACGGAGAAACGAAATCGATTGACGACCTTGCGATCTTCCTACGTATTCCTCGCACCTCGTCCGAACGTCGTGTGGGCGACAATCTATCGAACTCCTATGGATCTCCTTCACTCTCCAAGACTTTATGATTGGCGTAGGTTAAATTGTGTTATGAAAAGTGAAGACCATGTAGTGCTTATATAGGCTACGTAGGGGATCATAAGGAGATTAAATATTGGGCTTCTTAATATTGAAGATTAAATTGGGTCCAACCCAAATCCATTAATCCTTATCAATATTAATTTTATTTATTTTCCACTATATAAATAAAATTGCACTCCCAATATTTATCCATATTATATCAAATAATATTTCTCCGATTAGTATTATTTATTCCGTGTATTTAAGATTTAAATATCCATGAATAAATTTATTTATTGCTCAATAAATAATATTCATCTCTTATATCCGAGACTAGTACCGTTCAACCTTTATTATTGTGCGGAACGAATCCACTCATGAGGTTTACACAATAATTCCTTATGAACTCATCTCGGGGATATTATCAACCCTTCCGGGATACACTTTCCCGTCAAGTATTCACGGCATGTCATATATAAAATATAGCGACCCAATTTTACCGGTAATTAACCCAATAATTAAATCGGTTAATTCCTTTGGAAAATCAAAGTCTCTAATATTAAATATACACACCCGCAATAATATCGGGGATTAAGAATAAAATACTCTGAGATTTAAATTGATTATCCAAGGCAATCCTAATCAATAAATCTCAAGTGATCCGCCCAATATACCAAGTGTACAAGTGTGATAAAATAATTAAGATAAATTATTTTCTCTCTCACACAACGACTATACCGATGGATTGGTCCGTGTCCATCTAGGTCGTGAGCAACTGTTCGATTAAATACGAGTAACCGATAGTATGATCTTCTGTGCGCCCATGCACACCATACTAACTACAACGTATAAAATCCAGGACTATATTTTTTGCATAATTAATTATTAATAATTAAATGCAAATAATTGTTTATTAATTAAATAGGTAAAATGCTATGACCGGGAGTTTACCGATACTTAAATCTAGACATTAAGTACACAACTCCAACATGGTGTACCCAGAATCCTGAAAATCGTGGACTCTTCAAGATGACCAGATTCAGAGATAAAGATAAAGGAGGACTCTCGTCCAACCCTAGAGGTATTCCCCCACACGTCTCCCATCAGCTGAAGCCCGTATATATAAAGGAGTGACTGACGAAGAAGAATACGATACATGAGCAGCGAAGAAGTCGGAGCAAACCCTAACCTGTCCAGCGAAGAAGAAGGCGGCCGCGTGAGCAACCAAACTCGCCGGCGTTTATTTTCTGTTAAGCCTTCGGGCCAAAAAAAATTTCCTTTATGTTTTTATGCTTTTAATTTCGTACTTGGTTTATTTCCCTTTGAACAATTTCCCGTTTTAATGCATAGTTCAGTTCGTCTTATTTCTTCTATTTTATTTTCTATTTTGATTATGTCAAGTAGCTAATTAGTTTGTATCTGGGCAAAGACAGAACCTGACCAACCCTAAGACGTGATCGTGCCGGGAGGCTTATTGAAGACAGCAACTAGCTGAGTTTTGTTCCCGATTCAACAGGGTAGTAACTTAAGCATGTTAGGGACTTGGGCAATCCTACAATGACCAGTGGGAACCCCGACTTGCCTAACACAGGAGTACGTGGATCAACGCGACCGGGAGACTGGGCGTCCGCGAAGTACAACATGTTGCTGGAGATGTGGTCGTATGACTTTGGTCTGTCCAGGCATGCTATTGGCCATTCCGGGTTTGCTTGGAGGATGAAGGCGACTTGATCAACTTAGACTCATGCGGTCACATAGTGTCGAATTGGTCAACGTCAGGAGACCTATTGAGAGAGATCTAATAGGACTTAAACATAAGAGCGAATAAGGGTTCAGGGTATTAATATGCGTGACGTTATAGGGATGTTAATACTTGGGATCTATAACTGGAAGACAAAACTGTTAGCAAAATGATATACGTACCGAAGATCGGCACCACATAGGTCAAGGGGGAAGTCAGGGGAGTCAATGCCTGGATACTTTATTCTCTATTGTTTTCTTCTTATCTGTTTAGTCAAGTCTGTTAATTAGGTTGCATGCTAGTTTTATTTTTGTTTAAGTTATTTGTTATTTTCCAGTCAAGTAAACACGGTGACAACGGTTCGGCAGTGCCCAACTGCTCTCCAAAACAAAACCTTTTCAAACGTGACAACCCAATTGAGCATTCAAAGCCGGGAAAACTATAAGCTAAATCGCCTCCTCGTGGGATCGACCCTATACTTGCTGCTAGTACTTGTGCTAGTGAATAGTTTAGGCTTTATAAATATTATTTTGCGCTACTCCACGACGGTAGCGTCAAAATTGGCGCCGTTGCCGGGGAGGCAATATTCCAAGCCAATAGTTTTCCGTGCTAACGCTTGACCTATTCTTGTATGCAGGACTCTAACTCATCGGGAAGCAAGGATACATGGCTACTATTTGATCCTGAAATCGAGCGAACCGCGAGGAAGAATCGAAAAGCAGCAAAGCAAAAGCAAGCATTAGCACGTGCCGCTCAAGTAACTCAGTTGACCATAACTGAGACAGGAGAGTCGATCTCGGACACATCGAGAGAAGATTCACCGAACACATCCAGGTCACCTACGCGATCAAGGATGGAAGAAGAGAGAGCCAAGACGTTGAGGGACACGATGTTCCCAGAAAACTTGAATCTGAAACCGCTGGGCATCACCTTGCCCACGGTTGAAAACAATACTTGGGAGATGAGGCACGGCTTCATCCAGATCTTGCCCAAGTTCAGTGACATGCCATTGGAGGATCCCCAGAGACATCTCCAAGATTTTGAATTGGCATGTGGCACCATCCGAGCAAGTGAAGGGCTAGGGGAATACATCAGGCTCCTAGCCTTCCCTTTCTCACTGGCCGAAGGTGCCCGAGAGTGGCTTTACACTCTACCTGCTGGAGAAGTGACCACCTGGAGTCAGCTTCAGCAGAAGTTCCTTGAGAAGTACTTCCTAGCTGCACGCATCCAGCAGATGAGGAAGAAGATCAACAGCATCAAGATGGGAGGAGGAGAGAACTTCCATGACTACTGGGTCAGGTTCAAGCAGATGTTGGCCAAGTGCCCACAGCATCAGATCCTTGACCATGACTTGGTCCAGTACTTCATCTCTGGACTAAGAGAGACGGAGAGGACATTGGTCAACGCAGCTTGTGGAGGATCCATTCTAAACAAGAGGGCCGACGAAGCATTCAAAATTTTCAAGGAAATAGCCGAAGAAACAAGGGAGGATGGCAGTGACCTACCCAGGAACAACTTGCCCGTACCATCTGAAACTGAAGTCAAGTTGGACAAACTGTGCAACATAGTTGAGCAACTAGTGCTCAACCAAAACCCAGGGCTAAAGAGAGGAGTCAAGGCGTTCCAAATCTGCAAGGAAAGTAACCATGCCACTGACGAGTGCCCTGAGCTTTTTGACGAAGAGGTCAAGGTGATAATGCAGAACAATGGGAACGGACAAAGGCCCAATGGGAACACGTACAACTCGAACAACTGGAAAAATTATGACAACAACCGGTACGGAAACAACAACTACCAGGGCGGAGGAAACCAAGGCAATCAATGCCAGCAATACCACGACCAGAACAATCATCAGAGGAATAACTACCAAAATCAGGGCAACCAGCAGAACCAGAGCAATGGCCCAACTTTGGCAGACATGATGCATACCTTGGTCAATGAAAATATCAAATCCCAGCAGGAGAATGACCGGTACAAACAGGACAACGAGAAGTACAAAGTTGAGACTCGAGGTCAACTGCAGAATATCAATGCTCAAATGCTTGAGTCGCGCGGGTTATTCCAGAACATCAATGCCCAACTGGCGCACTTGACCCAGGCAATGACTGAGATGAAAAAGAAGACCAGCGGTCTACCTCCCCAAATTGAACTAAACAACGCCCAACTGAATGCTATCCATCTCAAAAATGGAAAGGTCCTGGCTGAAGCGCCCAAGAAGCCCACTCCACCATCTCGAGTGGAAGGAACTGTTGAAGAGGTCAATGAGGAAGAAGAATCAGGGGAAGAACTCGAGCTGATACCGCCCAAACAGAAGGAAACATCAGTACCTGCTCAAGCAGCGACACCACCAAAAATCTACCCTCCTTTCCCAGGCAGATTGAGCAAGAAGAAAGAGAAGGAGGACACAAATGAGATGTTCCAGATGTTCAAAAAGGTGGAAATCAACATGCCTCTATTGACCATCCTGAAATCCATGTCCAGGTGCGCCAAATTCCTCAAGGAGCTGTGCACCAAAAAGGTGAAATATCAAGATGATGCCAAGTTCGAAGTAGGAGAGAATGTTTCAGCGGTGCTCCAGAGGAATGTACTAAGGAAATGTGCAGACCCTGGAATGTTCTATATTCCCTGCATAATGTTGGAAATCGACTACCCGGGACATGTCCGTTCGACTACTCGAACATCCGGACAAGCCCAGTCGACCCTGTTGGAGTTGTGTACTTAATGTCTAGATTTAAGTAACGGAAACTCCCAATCCATTGCCATTAATCTATTTAATTAAATAAACAATTATTTGCGTTTAATTATTTATAATTAAATATATGCAAATTATAGTCCTGGATTCTATACGTTGTAGTTAGTATGGTGTGTCGGGCCCACACAGAAGATCATACTATCGGTTACTCGTATTTAATCGAACAGTTGCTCACGACCTAGATGGACACGGACCAATCCATCGGTATAGTCGTTGTGTGAGTGAGAAAATAATTTGTCTTAATTATTTTATCACACTTGTACACTTGGTGTATTGAGCGGATAGCTTGAGATTTATCGATTAGGATTGCCTTGGATAATCGATTTAAATCTCAGTGTATTTTATTCTTAATCCCCGATACTATTGCGGGTGTGTATATTTAATATAAGTGACTTTGATTTTCCAAAGGAATTGACCGGTTTAATTACTGGGTCAATTACCGGTTGAGTTGGGTCACTATATTTTATATATGACATGCCGTGAATACTTGACGGGAAAGTGTATCCCGTAAGGGTTGATAATATCCCCGAGATGAGTTCATAAGGAATTATTATGTAAACCCTGCAGGTGGATTTAATCCGCATAATAATTAAAGTTGAACGGTACTATTCTCGGATATAAGAGATGAATAAATTAATTAGCAATAAATTAATTTTATTCATGGATATTTATATCTTAAATACACGGAATAAATAATACTACCGGAGAAATATTATTTGATATAATATGGTTTAATATTGGGAGTGCAATTAATTTATATAGTGGAAAATAAATTAATTAATATTGATAAGGATTAATGGACTTGAGCATTGGGCTCAATTTAATCTTCAATATTAGAAGCCCAATATTTAATCTCCTTTTGATCCCCTACGTAACCTATAAAAGCACTACATGGTCTTCACAATTCATTAACCTAAGATACGCCAATCATAAAGTTCTTGAAGAGTGGAGGAGATCCATGGAGTTCGGAAGATCGTCGCCCACCCGACGTTCGAGCTAGTGCAAGGAATACATGGGAAGATCTCAAGGTCATCAATTGAGTTCTTCGTTTTTCCGAACAACGAGAACGAGGTAAATCGTAAAACCCTCTTTATGATTTAATCGTTTTTAATTATCGTAAAATTATCGTGAACCAAGATCCGAAGTTTAGGATCCTCACCGGGGTCGAGCCGAGCGGTGGCGATCGAGGATCGCCGGACCGCCGCGGCTGGAGCGACCCGGCGGCAAGGATCACGCGCACCCGCTGCCTGGGGAGGCAGGCGACCGCCTGGGGGGCCAAGCGCCCGCCTGGTGGTGGTCGCGAGCGGCCGCCCGACAGGCTGGCGGGCGCTTCGTATGGCCTGGCAGCGGTGGATCCGCGGGGCTTCGCCGGAGCTGCACGGGGCTGAACGGACTGAACCCGAGCGCACGTCCGGTGACGTGCGCATGCCTTCATCGAATAGCATCGGCCTCGGCTGATGCTAGGGTTTCGACGAGGGGCTGATCGGGAGGAACCCTAGCGCACGCCCGGTGGCGTGCGCACGCCTCGATCGGGCAGCAGCGGTTCAAGCCGCTGCTAGGGCTTGATAGGGGTGTTCGGCGAGGGTTCCCGACGCGGTTTGAGGGCTGCTACGAGCAGCCCTAGGCGGCTGTTGTGATCAGCCGCGAGCCCATGCGAGGGCTCGACCGAACAAGCCGCGGGTTCGCCCGCGGTTAGGGTTTGGTTGAGTCCGGCTTCGCGGTGGTTCGTGGCGGGATGTTCCGGCAACCGGGAGTCGATTGGAATTGTCGTTCCGCAATTTGACAATTCCGGATATTCGTTCTCCGAAGGATTTCGGTCGGAATTAATTAGATAATTAATTTTAATTAATTTATTAATTCCGGGATATCGATTTCCAACAACTGGTATCAGAGCGTTGGTTTTTGTTCACGGTATTTTTCGATAAATTGTTCTACCTTGCAGGGTTTCCGACTATTATGGCTAGATATAATTGTTCTTAATTATTGTCATAATATTGTTCTTGATTATTAAACTCTCGGACATGTCGAGATTCGTTTTATGTGTGGTGAATGCTTGTAATAGTAAAAATTCGGGGGTTGACCGAATTTAGGTTTATTATTACGTTCTACTTTTTCCGGAAAATGTATAGGGTCGATTTCATGTATAGAATCGATACCGGATAATTGTAATTTAATTCTTGTAATTTTAATTACGTTGGATCGATGCCGAAACGATCGCCGGAAGACGAAGAAGATGTGACGAAGAAGACGAGGGGACGAGGGGTCGATCATCCCCATGATCGATCCCCATGAGGATCGATCGACCCACCGGCGTGGGGGCTGTCCGCGGGAGCTTCCGGCCACGCCGGCCACCGGTGGTGGTGGCGCGTGGGCTGGGGGCGGCGGCGGTGCTCCTCCCGGGCGGCGATCGACGGTGGGGGTGGTGCGGGGACTCCCAACCCGCGCTACTCCTACCATAATCCGACTTTCCTAATTAATTCGGTTTTCCTATTTGAGTGTTCTTAATTTTAGGAACTCTCATGGAATAGGAAAAGAATTAAATTGGAATTAATTTATTTCCTATTTGATTATTCCTATTCTTGGGAATTTTCAATAGATGGAAATTAATTAATTATGGAAAGTAGAAGAGTCCTAATTTATTTTATTTCCTTATTCTATTATAGAAGTCTTCTAGAATATTCCAAGTTTGACTTGGATGGGATTCTAGAGATTTAATAGAATTAGATAGGAAAATAAAAATAAATAGAAATATTAATAATATTTAATTTTATTTTTGATATATTCGATTGACTTAATTTTCGAATTAAGTAACTTTTGGATTAATTAAAAATAAATAGATTTAAATATTGAGATTAATATTCTCGTCACATGGAGCATTCAAGAACGAAGACTGAAGACTAGAAGATGCGTACGGGTATGCGATAAAGTCATAATAGTCGGAAAATAATATTCTAGTATTATTTTGACTATGTGATAATAGTATGTGCTTTATTTCATGTATGCATGCTTATGTGTATTTAATTATGCATTAGATAACGTATCCCTTTATTGTAAAAAGCTAAGTGGGAGAGGGTATGGAAACATACCCATGGTCTCCATTGCTGCTCTCTTGGTGACTTTTATAAACTTTTGAAGTTTATATAGATAAGTTATTGGAGGAGAGTTCTTGTAATTCCTCTTACAAGAAACATTGATTAAGTTTATCAAACAATGCCTAATTTGTCTTTCCAAAGCTGATTTCAAGTCGACTCATTCTCACCCCGGGGAGTGGAATGGAGCCAAAGCTACTTGGTCATGTAGAGGACACAAATTAGAGACCTTCGTACCATTCTTTTATAGATGGATCGATTGTCTGCTCGGCTCCCTCATCTAATGAGAGATAGGGTTGTTCGCATGGTGAATCACTGGTTAGAAATTTCGAGTTTCACTTATAATTCTCCGCGTCTTGATTTACAAAGATCGAATGGATCAAGTAATTGGGAGTCAATTATATAAATCTTTTTGGTATAGTAAACGTCCACACGAACGTGGCTTGCTATACTGAATGGGATTTTAGAATAATTGATGTAGACAGTTATAGGGAATTGTGAAGGGTTGCGAGTTGTCGTAAACGTCCACACGAACGTGGCTTGCGGTGACGTAACAATTCTAAACGATTCGCCTTAGTACTGAGTAATGGTTTACACTTAGATACGCGTTATAGTATTCCTCCCAACGAGGTTACGCTGTAAGTGATGTATGACCGAAGCAAATCTAATTGCTAAATCATTTGGGTGGGTAAACGTCCACACGAACGTGGCTTGCCTGACCTGATGGGATTTTAGATGTGATTAGTGGTTTAATGATATTATTTAAGGGAGATAATATCGGAGATTGAATCGATTGTTTGTTGTTATATGTGCTCATAGATTATGGATGGCTTTGAACCCACTTTATGTGATACTTGAGGAATTTAACTCACTGGTCCCTAAATGTACTGATTGGAATAGAGATCTAGACATTGCCTAGACTGTTAAAGAGTACAAGTTTGTACTCAGTGAGCTTTGTTATCCCGAACCTACTAATGTCTCGACTGTTGAGGAAAGAACTGATTTTATCATGTTCAAACTCAAGGAGAAGTTTAGACATGACATAGGCGGCTAGACAAGAAGCGATGAGGATACTCATAAAGGCCAGTCGCTTCGAGGAAACGCTTATACACGTTTTTGAGATGATTGACCTTTTAGACGAGTTGAGACGGAAATCGCAAGCTCTTGTAGCCAATGCCAAAGGTTTCGAACCTAAAGGCAAAATCGGGGGAAAGGAAAAGCAAGCAAAGAAACCCAGTGGTCCTAAGTTTCTTAGATCACGAGATGGGGCGAGAAAGCCAATAGGCTAGTGTTCTCGATGCAAACAGTCTAGGTACTGGAAGTCTGATTATCCTCTCAAAGAAAGTACGAAATCTTCTTTAGTCGTAAAACATAGTCAGTGGTATTATCTACCGGAACCTGGTGTGTAGATATGGAACCACTGACGGTATGTGCATTTTAAATGCAAGGGTTCCAGGAAACCTAACGACTTAGAAAAGAAGAAATCGTAGTCTACATGGGCAATGCTGTTGAGGAGGCAGCTGTTCCAGTGGAGGACAATTATAGGATTTCATTTTGAGCTATTGCTTTTATGTACCTTTAGAAAGAACTTTGTTCTGGATTTCTAATGAATGGATATTTTATTTCTTTTAATCATCTGATGGTTATAAGAAGAAATAAAGATAGTATCTATTCTGGTACATTAGCTAGCAATATATAAATGATGAATCCTGAGTCCACCACGGTGCAACGAACCGTAGTACAAAACTCGTTTTACTAATAAGAGATTTCCTTATTAAATCAATTATACTTGTGGATTCTTATGCTAAATCATGTTTATTCAAATAAGAAGTTCAAAGGTCGAAAATTGATATTTGATCAATTAAGTTGAAGGAGTGGACCTTCCGACCTAAGAATCTAATTTGGAAGATAACATGACTAAGCAATCCTTTATGGATATAAGATATAAGATCCGGACAAGTATAAGAATTGATTGACTCTGATGTGTGCAGACCTTTGTTTACTCAGACAATAAAGTACGAGTACTTCATTTTATGATTACTCGAAAGAATGGATTAGCATACCTGATGTGCCACAAAAGCAAAGTGTTTTGACAAGTCAATGGACACTAGGCAATTGTGGAGAACCTTCAAGGTATATCCATTTATAGCCTGCGATTTGATCGCGGAGGCAAGTACCTGTCTGAGGAATGCATGGCATACTAATCAGAGATTGGGATTTGATCCCAAATGACTACACCATACACTCTTGTGTAGAAATGGTGCGTCGGAAATAAAAAATGGAACTCTTATAGAAATAGTAAAAGCATGAGTTATACGGAACTACCTATGTTCTATGGATATGTCTGGAAACAACGGCGCATTCAATGCGGTTGTAGAATATCCTAGAAGAACAAAAGATGTGTGTTCAATAGTACTATGAACCAGAAGGACGTTATAAGTTCTAACGCCCGGTTCTTAGAGGAAGACTATTAGATGAACCACAAGCCCAAAGTGACGTAATACTTTGAAATGAGAGAGAGAGATTAAGACTTAGAACCAGCCGAACCGAGTAGCGGTACACCACTAACTGCACCTACTGTTATTACTGTTTATACACCGGAATGCCGTTGTAGTGGGAGGTTGTGTGACAACCGAAGATATTCATAAGACTAAGAGAGTCTTCGGACTCTGGACCTAGTATACATGAAATCGATCCCTGGATCTAGATAGAGGCAGTACTAGATCTAAATGTGCTCTCTTAGAAAGCAATAAGGTTTATTGCTAAGAGGCAAGATCATTTAGAGTACAAGCTTAGTTGATCCATTTATGGATTGGAACAAAGCATTGAGTTCGTGGTACTTGCAAGTTGATGAGATAGTCCATTTTATGGATTCATCAAAGCATAGACGAATAGTGTGTATTGGAAACGTGATGGAAACAAGGTGGTGTTTCTCGGGTTTTTATGTAGATAACATTTTATCATTGGCAACAATGTAAAGATGTAATCAGACATGAAATGATGGTTTTCTGGATAAATCATTATGAAAGATATAGGAAGAAGTTGTACTTCTCCTGGACATCTTACATATATATGATTATAGTTCGTTTTAACATGCAAGATTCTGAGAAAGGTTCGTTACCTTTCAGATACGGAATGCATCTATCTAAGGATATGTGTTTTGGAACACAAAAGGAGATAGAAGCAATTAAAGCGGTTTCCTACACTTGGAGTGTGGAAAGCTTAATAAATGCGATGTTAAAAACGAGAACCTGATATCTGCTATGCGGCTAGTATAGTGGGAGGATATCAAGGTAGTCCTGGAAAGGAATACTCGACTGCTGTAATGAACATTTTAAGTACTTTCGAAGTACTGGAAACTATGTTCTGGATTACGGAGCAAACAAGCATTTCCTTTGGATTACATTCTCTTAGATTTCTAATCGAATGAGGACCAGTGTAAGTCGATATCAGGCTATGTGTTTCACTAATGAAGGAGAAGGAGTTTTAACATGGAAGAGTGATAAGCATGATGCTTTTCGGACTCTGCCATGAGTAACCAAATAGCCGCCTCAGAGGCAGCGGAAGTTTTGGTATAGCTCCGGGATAATCTCTGGGACTTAGATGTGATTCTTAATTTGTCAAAGACTATGTAAATAGCGGTGCGATGGCAAATGGTAAGAAATCACAAGTCCATAAGTGTAAGATAACACATAGAGCAAGTACCACCTGATACGAGTCATCGTCAAGGGAGACGACGCTGTAGTGACCAAGATAACTTCAGAGCGGCAACCTAGAGTGCTCATTCACATAGTACTTCTTGGAGGTACAACTTAAGCACGTGATGAGTATGGGAGTCGGGAGTTTGGAGGAAATGACTAGACCTTAGTACAAGTGGGAGATTGTTGGAGTTGTGTACTTAATGTCTAGATTTAAGTAACGGAAACTCCCAATCCATTGCCATTAATCTATTTAATTAAATAAACAATTATTTGCGTTTAATTATTTATAATTAAATATATGCAAATTATAGTCCTGGATTCTATACGTTGTAGTTAGTATGGTGTGTCGGGCCCACACAGAAGATCATACTATCGGTTACTCGTATTTAATCGAACAGTTGCTCACGACCTAGATGGACACGGACCAATCCATCGGTATAGTCGTTGTGTGAGAGAGAAAATAATTTGTCTTAATTATTTTATCACACTTGTACACTTGGTGTATTGAGCGGATCGCTTGAGATTTATCGATTAGGATTGCCTTGGATAATCGATTTAAATCTCAGTGTATTTTATTCTTAATCCCCGATACTATTGCGGGTGTGTATATTTAATATAAGTGACTTTTATTTTCCAAAGGAATTGACCGGTTTAATTACTGGGTCAATTACCGGTTGAGTTGGGTCACTATATTTTATATATGACATGCCGTGAATACTTGACGGGAAAGTGTATCCCGTAAGGGTTGATAATATCCCCGAGATGAGTTCATAAGGAATTATTATGTAAACCCTGCAGGTGGATTTAATCCGCATAATAATTAAAGTTGAACGGTACTATTCTCGGATATAAGAGATGAATAAATTAATTAGCAATAAATTAATTTTATTCATGGATATTTATATCTTAAATACACGGAATAAATAATACTACCGGAGAAATATTATTTGATATAATATGGTTTAATATTGGGAGTGCAATTAATTTATATAGTGGAAAATAAATTAATTAATATTGATAAGGATTAATGGACTTGAGCATTGGGCTCAATTTAATCTTCAATATTAGAAGCCCAATATTTAATCTCCTTTTGATCCCCTACGTAGCCTATAAAAGCACTACATGGTCTTCACAATTCATTAACCTAAGATACGCCAATCATAAAGTTTTTGAAGAGTGGAGGAGATCCATGGAGTTCGGAAGATCGTCGCCCACCCGACGTTCGAGCTAGTGCAAGGAATACGTGGGAAGATCTCAAGGTCATCAATTGAGTTCTTCGTTTTTCCGAACAACGAGAACGAGGTAAATCGTAAAACCCTCTTTATGATTTAATCGTTTTTAATTATCGTAAAATTATCGTGAACCAAGATCCGAAGTTTAGGATCCTCACCGGGGTCGAGCCGAGCGGTGGCGATCGAGGATCGCCGGACCGCCGCGGCTGGAGCGACCCGGCGGCAAGGATCGCGCGCACCCGCTGCCTGGGGAGGCAGGCGACCGCCTGGGGGGCCAAGCGCCCGCCTGGTGGTGGTTGCGAGCGGCCGCCCGGCAGGCTGGCGGGCGCTTCGTATGGCCTGGCAGCGGTGGATCCGCGGGGCTTCGCCGGAGCTGCACGGGGCTGAACAGACTGAACCCGAGCGCACGTCCGGTGACGTGCGCATGCCTTCATCGAATAGCATCGGCCTCGGCTGATGCTAGGGTTTCGACGAGGGGCTGATCGGGAGGAACCCTAGCGCACGCCTCGATCGGGCAGCAGCGGTTCAAGCCGCTGCTAGGGCTTGATAGGGGTGTTCGGCGAGGGTTCCCGGCGCGGTTTGAGGGCTGCTACGAGCAGCCCTAGGCGGCTGTTGTGATCAGCCGCAAGCCCATGCGAGGGCTCGACCGAACAAGCCGCGGGTTCTCCCGCGGTTAGGGTTTGGTTGAGTCCGGCTTCGCGGTGGTTCGTGGCGGGATGTTCCGGCAACCGGGAGTCGATTGGAATTGTCGTTCCGCAATTTGACAATTCCGGATATTCGTTCTCCGAAGGATTTCGGTCGGAATTAATTAGATAATTAATTTTAATTAATTTATTAATTCCGGGATATCGATTTCCAACAGACCCCCGGCGTACCCACTGTACTTAACACGAAGCCCTAGACCCGAAACACGCCCAGCCATTGCACCGAAAATGCAACCGCGCGAAAACGGGGCATTCTGCCCTGTCTGTCGGCCGACATCGAATTACTCATGAAATGATGTCGCCCGACAGGGCAATGTCGGCCGACATTGAATCCTTCAATAACTGATGTCGGCCGACATCGTCGCGATTCCAGCAGCGGGTTTTGCCCGTTCTGGCTGTTCCGACGAGATTTTCTCGATCCGACTGCCACGCCGGAGGTCAGAGACCTCCCAGCAGTCCGAGAACATCACATCCAAGCCACGAAAACCAATCTTTGGATCGTTGTATAATTACATACGAGATCGAATCGAAACGAGTGCGGAAGAGGGTTTCGATTCCATACCTTTGTCGCGTGATTCGGAGAAGCCGAATTGACAGAGACCTCGAGACTTCTAGCGTATGTCCTAGCCCTCTTACTCCAGCCGATGTGTGGGCATCGATCCGCTTGGAGTTCCCCGTCTCTTCTCAACCACCGTTCATATATTTCTCTGTCTCATAAATATAATTGCGCTAGCAATTTATTTTCTACAGAAAAAAGAACTGCGCTAATCCTTTTATTTTTACAGAAAAAAATAATTGCGCAAACAATTAATTTTTTTTTCTCTCCGCAAAAATAAAATAGCGGCGTTTCTTAGGTTAGAGAGAGAGGGGGGAGGGGTTTATATAGGCTACACTAGAGGACCTTTAGGCAATTAATTATTTAGGCTTAAATTGTAATTTAATTATCTTGGCGTCCCAAAAGGAAAACCTTAATTAAATTCCACAATTTTAATTATAATTAATTCCACTATAAAATTATAATTGATTTCCCAATTAATTAATTCAAATTATTCCGTCAATAATTTTCCCACCGTATTACATATGTGACATTTCCCCGTGTTTAAGATATCGCATGTCCATGAATTAATTTTAATTACTAATAATTAAATTAATTCATTTCTTATTATCCGAGACTAGTACCACTCATCCTTATTATCATGCGGAATAAATCCACCTGCAGGGTTTACATGATAAACTTTATGAGCTCATCTCGGGGACATCATCAACCCAATAAATGTGACACGGTTTCCTGTCTATAATCTATAGCATGCCGTGTGTACAATACCGTTTCCCAATCTACCGAGAATATTGACTAATCAATTAGTCTCACTCATTGGCACATCAAAGAACCGAGCATTGGACACACGCACCTATAATTATATAGGGATTAAGAACTCACATATCCGTAATATCTGAGGTCTAGTTCGATTACTCCGATTAGTATAAATCGAACGCCCTCCCGTGGTCCTGCTCAATACACCTAGTGTACGAGTGTAACATGATAGTCAAGACCGACTATCTACCAGTCACACTACGATGTACCGATGGATTGTCACTGTCCATCTAAGTCGTGAGCTACTGTTTGATAGTATACGAGTAACCGATAGTATGATCTTCCGCGTGTCTCCTCACGCCATACTATCTACAACGTATATATCTAGGACTATTGCATTAAA
Source organism: Euphrasia confusa (assembly GCA_954870475.1). NCBI lineage: Eukaryota > Viridiplantae > Streptophyta > Magnoliopsida > Lamiales > Orobanchaceae > Euphrasia > Euphrasia confusa. Next base: position 47,048,945 of record OX940953.1, on the reverse strand, counting down.
TGCAATCATGTTTGAATCATACATAGATTAAAGCATAGATAAGGAGTTCCGTATTTGCACTAAACTAGACATTTAGAATACAACTCCATCAATCTCCCACTTATACTAAAAGTCTAGTCGCCCTCTCCCAAACATCAGATTCCCATAACCTCATCACGCCTATCCAACGCTTTCGCTGGAAGTGCCTCTGTGAACGGGTTTTACCAGGCAATCCTCTCGATGCTATCTAGGTGACAACTACATCGTCTTACTAGACGATCTCTCGAATCAGGTGGTACTTGCGCTCTACATGTTATCTCCCACTGTGGACTCGTGGCATTTCAAGTTTGCCAATACCGCTATTCAAAATAGCTTTGGGTGAACTAGAAACCACATCTAAGTCCCCTAGGATGTTCTGGAGCCACACTGACCTTTTAACAACCTCACAGGCCGTTATCCTTTCAGTTTCCATGGTAGAGTCCGTAATGCATCGCTGCTTTACATTCTTCCATGTGACTGTTCCACTTCACAGTGAGAACACATAGCCTGACTTCGACTTTCGACTGTCCCTATTTGATTTGGAAATCCAATTCTATGTAATCCAAAATAAACAACTTGACTGCTTTGTAACTCAGAACATAATTCCTGGTCCTCTGCAGGAGCCTAAACATGTTCTTTACATCAGTCGAGTGATCCTTTCCAGGATTACTATGATTGTTGGAAATCGATATCCCGGGCTATTAAAATTTGCGGAAACCATAGCCCGATCAAAATCCTTCGCCGGAGTTTAATCGCGAGCACACCACGAAGCCCGGAGCTCAACCGAACGCGCGGCCGTGGGCGAACCCACGCGCGTCCAGCCGAGCCCCGTACGTGGGGCTCGCGATCGCATGACGCGATCGCTGGGGCTGCTCCCGGCAGCCCCCGTCAACAGGTCCGGCGACCTGCTGCCCGCCGTGGAGGGGCAGCTCGATCAACGAGCTGCTGCGGGCGCACCAGCCGCCCGCCCGGCGATCGTGCCCTAGGGCATCGATCGCCCCCTCGGCTTCGGCCGAGGGCTCCCATGCACATCGATGGGGTGGGGCTGCCCAGCAGCCCCCCGCGGCGAGTCCGGCGACTCGCCGCCGCCTGGAGGTCAGCCACCTTCACGGTGGGGAGGGACGGCACCAGCCCGTGCCCTCCGCGATCGATCCAAGCGATCGATCGCGTGCCCTCGGCTCCAGCCGAGGGTCGAACCTCACGCCCCCTTCGAAACCCTAGGCGGGCGATCCCGCGGTCCGGTGGTTTCACCACCACCGCGTGATCGTTCGTCTAATCCGGGGTTCGATCTTTGGATCTTGCGTTCAACAGTATTTCACGATAAATTAAATCGAATAAAATCAAGGGCGTTTAGATTTTATACCTTCGATTCGTTGTTCGGAGAAACGAAATCAAGATGAAGACCTTGAGACCTTCCCACGTATTCCTTGCACTAGCTCGAACGTCGGGTGGGCGACGATCTTCCGAACTCCATGGGTCTCCCTCTCTACTTTCTCTCTCTAGAATTGTGATCTTCAAGTTATGAGAATAGAGAAGACCATGTAGTGCTTTTATAGGCTACGTAGGGGATCTTAAGGAGGTGGAATATTGGGCTTCCAATATTAATGATTAAATTGAGCCCAAGCCCAAATCTATTAATCCATTAATATTAATTAATTTTATTTTCCACTATATAAAATTAATTGCACTCCCAATATTAAACCATATTATATCAAATAATATTTCTCCGGTAGTATTATTTATTCCGTGTATTTAAGATATAAATATCCATGAATAAAATTAATTTATTGCTAATTAATTTATTCATCTCTTATATCCGAGACTATTACCATTCAACCTTAATTATTATGCGGAACAAATCCACCTGCAGGGTTTACATAATAATTCCTTATGAACTCATCTCGGGGATATTATCAACCCTTACGGGATACACTTTCCCGTCAAGTATTCACGGCATGTCATATATAAAATACAGTGACCCAACTTAACCGGTAATTAACCCAATAATTCAATCGGTTAATTCCTTTGGTAAATCAAAGTCACTTATATTAAATATACACACCCGCAATAGTATCGGGGATTAAGAATAAAATACACTGAGACTTAAATCGATTATCGCCGGCAATCCTAATCGATAATTCTCAAGCAGATCCGCTCAATACACCAAGTGTACAAGTGAATACGAGTAACCGATAGTATGATCTTCTGTGCGCCCATGCTTGCACCATACTAACTACAACGTATAAAATCCAGGACTATGATTTGCATATATTTAATTATAAATAATTAAACGCAAATAATTGTTTATTTAATTAAATAGATTAATGGCAATGGATCGTGAGTTTCCTTTACTTAAATCTAGACATTAAGTACACAACTCCAACAATCTCCCACTTGTACTAAGGTCTAGTCATTTCCTCCAAACTCCCGACTCCCATACTCATCACGTGCTTAAAGTGTACTTCCAAGAAGTACTATGTGAATGAGCAATCTAGGTCGCCGCTCTGAAGTTACCTTGGTGACTACAGCGTCGTCTCCCTCGACGATGACTCGTATCAGGTGGTACTTGCACTATGTGTTATCTTACACTTATGGACTTGTGACTTCTTACCATTTGCCATTGCACCGCTATTTACATAGCCTTTGGCAAATTAAGAATCACATCTAAGTCCCAGAGATTATCCCGGAGTTATACCAAAACTTCCGCTGCCTCTGAGGCTGCTATTTGGTTACCCATGGCAGAGTCCAAAAAGCATCGTGCTTATCACTCTTCCATGTTAAAACTCCTTCTCCTTCAATAGTGAAACACATAGCCTGATATCGACTTACATTGATCCTCATTCGATTAGAAATCTTAGAGAACGTAATCCAAAGGAAATGTTCGTCTGCTTCGTAGTCTAGAACAGTACTTCGAAAGTACTTTTACAGCAGTCGAATATTCCTTTCCAGGATTACCTTGATATCCTCCCACTATGCCAACCGCATAGCCGATATCAGGTTCTTGTTTTCAACAATGCATTTATTAAGCTTTCCATACTCAAAGTGTAGGAAACTGCTTTCATTGCTTCTATCTCCTTTTGTGTCCCAAAACACATATCCTTAGATAGATGCATTCCCTTTCTGAAAGGTAACGAACCTTTCTCGGAATCTTGCATGTTAAAACGAACCATAATCGCACAAGATATCTAGAGAAGTACAATGTTCTTTTCTTGAGATCCTAGATCTTAAGAACATGCTCTAACTTCTTCTTCATCTCATATATCGATTTTTCTAGACAACCATCATTTTATGTCTGAAAACATCTTTACATTGTTACCAATGATAAAATGCCATCTACATAAAACCTCCGAGAAACACCACCTTGTTTCCATCACGTTTCCCATACACACGATTCGTCTATGGTTTTGATGAATCCACAAAATGGACTATCTCATCAATTTGCAAGTACCACGAACTCAATGCTTTGCTTCAATCCATAAATGGATCAACTAAGCTTGTACTCTAAATGATCTCGCCTCTTAGCAATAATCCTTATTGCTCTCCAAGAAGGCACATTTAGATCTAGTACGGCCTTCATGTAGATCTAGGGATCGATTTCATGTATACTAGGTCCAGAGTCCGAAGACTCTCCTAGTCTTATGAATATCTTCCGTTGTCCCACAACCTCCCACTACAATGGCATTCCGGTGTATACACAGTGATAACAGTAGGTGCAGTTGGTGGTGTACCGCTACTCGGTTCGGCTGGTTCTAAGTCTTAATCTTTCTCTCTCATTTCAAAGTATTACGTCACCTTGGGCTTGTGGTTCATTATATAGTCTTTCTCTAAGAACCGGGCGTTAGAACTTATAACGTTCTTCTGGTTCATAGTACTATTGAACACACATCTTTTGTTCTTCTAGGATATTCTACAACCGCATTGAATGCGCCGTTGTTTCCAGACATATCCATAGAACATAGGTAGTTCCATATAACTTATGTTTTTACTATTTTAAGAGTTCCATTTCTTGTTTACGACACACCATTTCTACACAACAGTGCATGGTGAAGTCATTTAGGATCAAATCCCAATCTCTGATCAGTATGCCATGCATTCCTCAGACAGGTACTTGCCTCCGCGATCAAATCGCAGGCTACAAATGGATATACCTTGATGGTTCTCCACAATAGCTTTGTGTCCATTGACTTGTCAAAACACTTGCTTTTGTGGCACATCAGGTATTCTAATCCATTTCTCGAGTAATCATCAAATGAAGTACTCGTACCTTATTGTCTGAGTAGGCATAGGTCTGCATACGTCAGAGTCAATCAATTCTTATACTTGTCCGGATCTTACATCTTATATCCATAAAGGATTGCTCAGTCATATTATCTTCCAAATTAGATTCTTAGGTCGGAAGGTCCACTCCTTCAACTTAATTGATCAAATATCAATTTTCGACCTTTGAACTTCTTATTTGAATAAACATGACCCAGCATAAGAATCCACAAGTATAATTGATAAAGAAATCTCTTATTAGTAAAACGAGTTTCATACTACGGTTCGTTGCATCGTGGTGGACTCAGGATTCATCATTTATATATTGCTAGCTAATGTACCAAAATATCATTATTTCTTCTTATAACCATCAAATGATTAAAAGAAATAAAATATCCATTCATTAGAAATCCAGAACAAAGTTCTTTCCAATATGAAAGGTACATAAAAGCAATAACCCAAAATGAAATCCTATAAAATGTCCTCCATTGCAACTGCTGTCTCCTCTACAGCATTGCCCATGTAGACTACGATTTCTTCTTCTCCAAGTCGTCGGGTTTCCTGGAACCCTTGCATTTAAAATGCACATACTGTCAGTGGTTCCATATCTACACACCAGGTTCCGGTAGATAATACCACTGACTATGTTTTACGACTAAAGAAAATTTCGTACTTTCTTTGAGAGGATAATCAGACTTCCAGTACCCAGACTGTTTGCATCGAGAACACTTGCCTCTTGGCTTTCTCGTCCCATCTCGTGGTCCAAGAAACTTAGGACCACTGGGTTTCTTTGCTTGCTTTTCCTTTCCCTCGATTTTGCCCTTAGGCTCGAAACCTTTGGCATTAGCTACAAGAGCTTGCGATTTCCGTCTCAACTCGTCTAAAAGGTCGATCATCTCAAAAACGTGTTTAAGCGTTTCCTCGAATCGACTGGCCTTTATGAGTATCCTCATCGCCTCTTGTCTAGCCTCTACACCATGTCTAAACATCTCCTTGAGTTTGAACATGATATCAAAATCAGTCCTTTCCTCATCAGTTAAGACATTTGTAGGTTCGGGAGGACAAAGCTCACTGAGTACAAACTTGTACTCTTCAACAGTTTGGGTAATGTCTAGATCTCTATTTCAATCATTACATTCAGGGACCAATGAGTTTAAAATCCTTACGTATCACATAAAGTGGGTTCAAAGCCATATCCTAATCTATGAGCACATATAACAACAAACAATCGATTTAATCTCCGATATTATCTCCCTAAAATAATATCATGAAACCACTAATCGCATCTAAAATCCCATCAGATATGGCAAGCCACGATAGTGTGGACGTTTACCTATCCAAATGATTTAGCAATTAGATTTCCTTCGGTCTTACATCATCATTAGCGTTACTTCGATGGGAAGAATACTAAGAAGCGTACCTAAGTGTAAACCATTACTCAGTATCTAAGAAGATTGTTTGGGACACGCATATTCACCGCAAGCCACGATAGTGTGGACGTTTACGTTAACATACGCTCCTTTACTCCCTTCTATAACTGTCTACATCAATCGTTCAAAAATCCCATTCAATGCAGCAAGCCACTATAGTGTGGACGTTTACTACACCAAAAGACTTTTACTATTGACTCCCAATTACATGAATCATTCAATCTTGTAAATCAAGACGCGGAGAATCATAAGTGAAACTCGAAGTTTCTAACCAGTGATTCACCATGCGAACGACCCTATCTCTCATAAATGAGGGAGCCGAGCAGACAATCGATCCACCTTCAAAAGGATGGTACGAAGGTCTCTAATTTGTGTCCTCGACATGACCAAGTGGCTTTGGCTCCATTCCACTCCCCGGGGTGAGAATGAGTCGACTTGAAATCAGTTTCAGAAAGACAAATTAGGCATTGTTTGATAAACTTAATCAATGTTTCTCGTAAAAGGAATTACAAGAATTCTCCTCCAATGACTTGTCTATACGAACTTCAAAAGTCCATAAAAGTCACCAAGAGAACAGCAATGGAGACCATGGATATGTTTCCATACCCTCTCCCACTTAGCTTTTTACAATAAAGGGATACGCTATCTAATGCATAATTAAATACACATAAGTATGCATACATGTAATAAAGCACATAGAATATTATCACATAGTCAAAATAATACTAGAATATTATTTTCCGACTATTATGGCTTTATCGCATCCCCGTACGCATCTTCTAGTCTTCAGTCTTCGTTCTTGAATGCTCCATGTGACGAGAATATTAATCCCAATATTTAAATCTATTTATTTTCAATTAATCCAAAAGTTACTTAATTCGAAAATTAAGTCAATCGAATATATCAAAAATAAAATTAAATATCATTAATATATTCATTATTTTTTATTTTCCTCTCTAACTTCATTAAATCTCTAGAATCCTATTCCAAGACCCACTTGGAATATTCTAGAAGATCTCCATAATGAAATAAGGAAATAAAATAATTTAGGACTCCTAATCCTTCCAAATTAATTCCTTTCCTAATCCATTAAAAAAATTCCATAAAGGAATAATTAAATAGGAAAAATTAATTAAGGACTTTCAAAACTTTCCAAATTAATTATTTTCCTAATCCATTAAAAATTCCATAAAGGAATAATTAAATAGGAAAAATAAATTAATTCTAAATTAATTCTTTTCCTAATCCATGAATATTCCAAAAAGAATAATCAATCAGGAAAACCGAACTAATCTTAGGAAAAAATAATTCTTTTCCTAATCCATAAAAATTCCCATAAAATAGAAATAATTATATTAGGAAAATCGAATTATATTAGGAATAGGATCTTTACCGGGATTAACACGGAATGGGGATTTCCGGTCTATCCCCGAGCTCGGCCGAGGAGCACGCCCACCACCGCCACCACCCAACCGGCGCGCCACCACCGCCGGTGACATCGCACGGCCGAGGGTGCGGTCGAGTGCCCCCCACGTGCTCGATCCATGGTTCGGCTATGGGGATAGCCGAACCGAGCCCTAACCCTCTCTACGTCTCCTCCGTCACACGTCTTCTTCTCCGGCGGTCGTTTCGGCATCGATCCAACGTAAATAAAATTACAAGAATTAAAATTACATTATCCGGTATCGATTCTATACATGAAATCGACCCTATACATATTCCGGAAAAAGTAGAACGTAATAATAAATCCTAAATTCGGTCAACCCCCGAATTTTTACTATTACAAACATTCATCCACACAAAACGAATCTCGACATGTCCGAGAGTTTAATAAAAATTATGACAATAATTAACGAAGAATTATATCTAGCCATAATAGTCGGAAACCCTGCAAGGTAGAACAATTTTATCGAAAATACCGCGAACGTAAACCTCGCTCTGATACCAATTGTTGGAAATCGATATCCCGAGCTATTAAAATTTGCGGAAACCATAGCCCGATCAAAATCCTTCGCCGGAGTTTAATCGCGAGCACACCACGAAGCCCGGAGCTTAACCGAACGCGCGGCCGTGGGCGAACCCACGCGCGTCCAGCCGAGCCCCGTACGTGGGGCTCGCGATCGCATGACGCGATCGCTGGGGCTGCTCCCGGCAGCCCCCGGCAACAGGTCCGGCGACCTGCTGCCCGCCGTGGAGGGGCAGCTCGATCAACGAGCTGCTGCGGGCGCACCAGCCGCCCGCCCGGCGATCGTGCCCTAGGGCATCGATCGCCCCCTCGGCTTCGGCCGAGGGCTCCCATGCACGTCGATGGGGTGGGGCTGCCCAGCAGCCCCCCGCGGCGAGTCCGGCGACTCGCCGCCGCCTGGAGGTCAGCCACCTTCACGGTGGGGAGGGACGGCACCAGCCCGTGCCCTCCGCGATCGATCCAAGCGATCGATCGCGTGCCCTCGGCTCCAGCCGAGGGTCGAACCTCACGCCCCCTTCGAAACCCTAGGCGGGCGATCCCGCGGTCCGGTGGTTTCACCACCACCGCGTGATCGTTCGTCTAATCCGGGGTTCGATCTTTGGATCTGGCGTTCAACGGTATTTCACGATAAATTAAATCGAATAAAATCAAGGGCGTTTAGATTTTATACCTTCGATTCGTTGTTCGGAGAAACGAAATCAAGATGAAGACCTTGAGACCTTCCCACGTATTCCTTGCACTAGCTCGAACGTCGGGTGGGCGACGATCTTCCGAACTCCATGGGTCTCCCTCTCTACTTTCTCTCTCTAGAATTGTGATCTTCAAGTTATGAGAATAGAGAAGACCATGTATTGCTTTTATAGGCTACGTAGGGGATCTTAAGGAGGTGGAATATTGGGCTTCCAATATTAATGATTAAATTGAGCCCAAGCCCAAATCTATTAATCCATTAATATTAATTAATTCTATTTTCCACTATATAAAATTAATTGCACTCCCAATATTAAACCATATTATATCAAATAATATTTCTCCGGTAGTATTATTTATTCCGTGTATTTAAGATATAAATATCCATGAATAAAATTAATTTATTGCTAATTAATTTATTCATCTCTTATATCCGAGACTAGTACCATTCAACCTTAATTATTATGCGGAACAAATCCACCTGCAGGGTTTACATAATAATTCCTTATGAACTCATCTCGGGGATATTATCAACCCTTCCGGGATACACTTTCCCGTCAAGTATTCACGGCATGTCATATATAAAATACAGTGACCCAACTTAACCGGTAATTAACCCAATAATTCAATCGGTTAATTCCTTTGGTAAATCAAAGTCACTTATATTAAATATACACACCCACAATAGTATCGGGGATTAAGAATAAAATACACTGAGACTTAAATCGATTATCGCCGGCAATCCTAATCGATAATTCTCAAGCAGATCCGCTCAATACACCAAGTGTACAAGTGTGATAAAATAATTAAGATAAATTATTTTCTCTCTCACACAACGACTATACCGATGGATTGGTCCGTGTCCATCTAGGTCGTGAGCAACTGTTCGATTAAATACGAGTAACCGATAGTATGATCTTCTGTGCGCCCATGCTTGCACCATACTAACTACAACGTATAAAATCCAGGACTATGATTTGCATATATTTAATTATAAATAATTAAACGCAAATAATTGTTTATTTAATTAAATAGATTAATGGCAATGGATCGTGAGTTTCCTTTACTTAAATATAGACATTAAGTACACAACTCCAACAATGATATCTTACCACCATGCCCACGGCATAGTAGATATCAGTCTCGTGCATAGCATTACATACATTAAGCTTCCCACCATTAAGGTGCAGGGAACTGCTTACTCTTCATCTATCTCCTTTATTGTGTCAGACACAAAACTTTAGATAGATGAATTCCATATCTAAAAGGTGAAGACCTTTCTTGGAATTCTGTATGCTGCAACGAGTAAGAATTGTATTTATGTATGAGGCTCGAGATAAGTTCTATGTTCTTTTCTGGCGATCATTTAATACTTTGATCCCAAGAACATTCCTGACTTCTCCTAAGTCTCTTACATTGAATTACTCGGACAACCATCCCTTTATGTCCGATAACATCTTTCATATTGTTGCCAATTTAGAAGGATGTCGTCTACATAAAGAATGAGAAAACACCACATCTTTTCTGTCACTTCTTTATTACACACAAGACCTAAACATGCCTTGAATGAATCCATGAAATGGATTTTCTCATAGGTCCGCATGTGTCCAAGATCTTGAAGCTTCCTTCAATCCTAAGATTGATTAAGCTTGCTTACCGAATGCTCTTGGCTCTTTTCGATGAATCCCTCTGGCTGTCCCACATAGATGGTCCCGTCAAAACTTCGATTTAGAAATCCGTCTTGACTTCCATATTCCATGTGAAGACAAAAGAATCCGCATCGACTTTAGCATAGCTACCGGCGAAAAAGTTTACTCATAATCGATCCCTTTCTTTCTGAGTGCACCCTCTCGCAACAAGCCTAGCCTTGAAGGTTTACACCTTCCCGTCAGACCCTCTTTTCATCTTGTACACCTACTTGCAACCAATGGCTTTTACACCTTTGGGCGGTGCTATAAGATCCCAGACATGATTTGAATCCATAGATTCAATCTCAGATTCCATCGTCTTTTGCCAAGACTGAGCATCTTGATCTTCCAGCGTCTCGTCATAGATCTAGGGGTCGGCTTCATGTTCTCCAGGTAACAAGTCCGAAGACTCTCCTATAAACATGAACCTGTCAGGTTGTCTAACAACCCTCCCACTACGACGACGCTCCGGTGTGTCTTTAGTGAATAAAGATTACAGTAGTGAACTACTCAGTTAGGCTGGTTCTAAGTCTTGATCAGTCCCTCTAAGCACATTAAGTATTAACCTACTCTTGGGCTTGTGATATTGCATATATATATAGTCCATGTCTAAGAACCGAACATTGATGCAATCAACGAACATCTGGTCCTTTGGACTATATTACATATAGTCCATTCGTTTTCTTAGGGTATCCTATAAACAGCCGAATATTTGTACAAGTTTCCAAAGAAATCAAGTTCAGGATAAAGGCCGCTGTTTCCAAGCCATATCCCAATAACGAATTAGGTAACTCCGAATAACTCATTGTCTACTTTCCCATATCTATAAGAGTCCTATTCCTTCTTTACAACACATTATTTTGCCGAGGCATAAATGGTGTAGTCTGTCGGGAGTTAATCCCATTTTCTGATAAGTATGCCTTACTCCTCAAAGAGGTCTGCATATATCAGAGCTAATCAACTCTAGTACTTTCTAGGATCTTTTCCCTTTAACCGTAAAGGGTTGCTTGGTCATTAAAACTTCCAAGTATGATTCGAAGGTTGGAAAGTCCTTTCCTTCAACATAGCCGAGTAGTCCATCAGCTTTCACCCTTTGAATCGTACTCAAGTTAAAATGATCTAGCCTAAGATTCCATAAGTACATTTGATTCATTCTAGAAGGATCTTTACTCTTATTGGGGTTCGACAATGTGTTATTTTCTCCGGTATGTTGCATCGTGGAAGAATATGGATTTAGTATTAAATTGTCTGCCAATGTACCAGAATGGATAACAACCCCGTTTCCTACTCTGAAAGGTATGAAACTATCAGAAGAAACAAAATATCCATTCTAAGTCAATTTAGAAATCCGAAATGAAATTTCTTTCTAAATACCAGCACATAAAGACAATTTATTAGAACTAAAATCCTACCGTTAAAACCATTTAACATCTCCCACTGCAACGGCTGTTACCTTAACAGTATTGCCCATGTTGGTTATGACTTCTTCCTTTCTAAGTCTCCGGGTTTCCTGGAACCCCTGCATTTAGGTGCAGACATGATTAGCGGTTCCCGTATCCACACACCAGGTACTGGTGGACAACACCACTGAGCATGTTTCGGTGACTAAGGAAGAGTCAACTTCTTGTTGCTTGAGAGGACAATTAAAACTCCCAGTGTCCAGACTGCTTGCAACGGAAGCACTTGCCCCTTGGGCTTGCTTGTACCATTCCGTGGTCCAGATATATTAGGCCCACTGGGTTTCCGTATTTGCTTCTTCTTCCTTTTGCCGCCCGAAGGCCTAGGAAGAGCCAATTTCTCAGCCACAAGTGTTTTGAGAGCCCTTAAAGATTCCCTCAGCCGCTTGAAGTTCAAAAACCTTCTCAGCAGAGACTGGAGCACAATATCAACTTGGGTTACCCCATTGATAATTTCTCCCAGAATCTCTATCTCATTATGATAGCCCATAATTCTAAAAACGTGATCCCTCACGGGCGTTCTTTCCGAGATGATGGCCGTCATGAGTTGCCTCGTTTCACTTTGCCCGGCTGTCCTGTCCTGATAACCAAAAACTTCTTGAGGTTAAGCATCATATCATAGGTAATGGTCATGGCATGATCCTGATGTCGTAGCACTTTTGACATGAAAGTCATAATGTTGCTCCGCGTCATCTCATTAGCCTTGAACCATTTCCAATGTGCTTCCTTTCCTCAGTAGTGGAAGCATCATTTGGTTCAGCAGGTCAATTGACTTGTAGTACATATTTGTACTCCTCTGCAGTTAGGACAATGTCTAAGTTACCTCTCTTATCCATACAAACAGGGTCGGTGAGTTTGTTGACTTTTAATGGGAATAATACCATATAAAACAAACAATGAGTTTAATTCGATATCATTTCCCTCAAGTGATATCATTAAACTACCAATCATTTCCAAAACCCCATCAGACTAGCATGCCACGTTCTTGTGGACGTATACTAATCCAAACGATTTTATAATTGGATTTTTACTTCGGTCGTACATCATTATAGCAGTGACTCCGATGGGGAGGATACTATAAAGCGTACCTAAGTGTATACCATTTCTCAGTACTAAGTCCACCGCTCGGGAACTACATGCCCACCGCAAGCCACGTTCATGTGGACGTTTACGTTGACATGCGGTCCTCCACGACTTTCTATAACTGTCGAGCCTCAATTAATCTCAAAGTTCCGTTTCCATTCAGCAAGCCACGTTAGTGTGGACGTTTACTAAACAAACAACTTTATTAATTGAATCCTACTTATTTAAATGTCATAGAGTCTCAATTAACCCAAAGTACCGTTTCCATTTAGCAAGCCACGATAGTGTGGACGTTTACTAAAACAAACAACTTTATTAATTGAATCCTACTTATTTAAATGTCATAGAGTCTCAATTAACCCAAAGTACCGTTTCCATTTAGCAAGCCACGATAGTGTGGACATTTACTAAAACAAACAACTTTGTTAATTGACTCTTACATTTATTAAATTTCACAATTTTATTAATCAAAGCTTGACATCTTGTAAGTGAAACTCGGAGTTTCTAACCAGCGATCAATCATGCAATTGAGCCCTATCTCTTACTAGGTGAGGGATCCAACCAGACAATCGATCTAGTCATCGAATGACTCGAATGTCTCTAATCTGTGTCATCGACATGAGCAAGCGCTTTGGCTCCATTCCACTCCCCGGGGTGAGAATGAGTCGAGTTGAACTTAGTCTTTGAAAGACAGATTAGGCACCTGCTTTTGAAAAAATATAATTGTTCGATTTTTATAAGTGGAATTGAATTCGAATTTTGATCCAGTGATATCCGTGTATCGACTTTATCCGATAGGGAGGATGACACTAAAGCCAACTCGTAAGTCAATACACACCACATTCAAAACAGACAATGGAGACCGCGGGATTGTTTCCAATCCCTCTCCCACTTAGTATTTTACGATTTAGGGATAACATGCATAAAATAATTAAGCATAATAAAAAGCACGTAAATCACATAAAAAGCAATTAACGTGGCCCCGATTATTATGGCCTTAAGTATTCTCCAATGCACGTCTCTTGGAACTTCATCTCGTTGCTCGTCTCGATCTCGGTCCACCACCGACTCGTTCGAGGGTCAAGAGACGAACTCCTCCCACTGGAGCCTCGTCTCGAGCCTCGTTGAGTCGTCCGTGGGGTCGAACGAACCCCAGCCCCGCTGCTGCCTGTCGCGAACACGGGGTGTGTTCGATGGCTGCCCGTTGCCGGTTTGCCCTCCTCGATCCTCGTTTCTCCGGGTTTTGGTCTCGTCTCGATCCACCAAAATTAGTAAGAAAAATTACAAGAATAAACTTACTAAATCTGGCATCGATCCTATACAAGGTGATCGACCCTATACATGTCCCGGATTCAACGAAAAATAAATAAACCTAACGACTCAACCCGTCGTTTTTATCTATTACAAACAAGCAACGTTTCCAAAAAATAAAACAATCTCGACAAGCCCGAGAGTTTAACAAACCACAACAAGATTATCATACAACATCCCATAATGTTGGCCATAATAATCGGGTTCATCCTGCAAGGTAAATCGTACGAACTATACAACAAACCGATAAACCGTCTCTGATACCATTTGTTGGAAATCGACTACCCGGGACATGTCCGTTCGACTACTCGAACATCCGGACAAGCCCAGTCGACCCCCAGGCGTACCCACTGTACTTAACACGAAGCCCTAGACCCGAAACACGCCCAGCCATTGCACCGAAAATGCAACCGTGCGAAAACGGGGCATTCTGCCCTGTCTGTCGGCCGACATCGAATTACTCATGAAATGATGTCGCCCGACAGGGCAATGTCGGCCGACATTGAATCCTTCAATAACTGATGTCGGCCGACATCGTCGCGATTCCAGCAGTGGGTTTTGCCCGTTCTGGCTGTTCCGACGAGATTTTCTCGATCCGACTGCCACGCCGGAGGTCAGTGACCTCCCAGCAGTCTGAGAACATCACATCCAAGCCACGAAAACCAATCTTTGGATCGTTGTATAATTACGTACGAGATCGAATCGAAACGAGTGCGGAAGAGGGTTTCGATTCCATACCTTTGTCGCGTGATTCGGAGAAGCCGAATTGACAGAGACCTCGAGACTTCTAGCGTATGTCCTAGCCCTCTTACTCCAGCCGATGTGTGGGCATCGATCCGCTTGGAGTTCCCCGTCTCTTCTCTTCTCAACCACCGTTCATATATTTCTCTGTCTCAGAAATATAATTGCGCTAGCAATTTATTTTCTACAGAAAAAAGAACTGCGCTAATCCTTTTATTTTTACAGAAAAAAATAATTGCGCAAACAATTAATTTTTTTTCTCTCCACAAAAATAAAATAGCGGCGTTTCTTAGGTTAGAGAGAGAGGGGGGGAGGGGTTTATATAGGCTACACTAGAGGACCTTTAGGCAATTAATTAATTAGGCTTAAATTGCAATTTAATTATCTTGGCGTTCCAAAAGGAAAACCTTAATTAAATTCCACAATTTTAATTATAATTAATTCCACTATAAAATTATAATTGATTTCCCAATTAATTAATTCAAATTATTCCGTCAATAATTTTCCCACCGTATTACATATGTGACATTTCCCCGTGTTTATGATATCGCATGTCCATGAATTAATTTTAATTACTAATAATTAAATTAATTCATTTCTTATTATCCGAGACTAGTACCACTCATCCTTATTATCATGCGGAATAAATCCACCTGCAGGGTTTACATGATAAACTTTATGAGCTCATCTCGGGGACATCATCAACCCAATAAATGGGACACGGTTTCCTGTCTATAATCTATAGCATGCCGTGTGTACAATACCGTTTCCCAATCTACCGAGAATATTGACTAATCAATTAGTCTCACTCATTGGCACATCAAAGAACCGAGCATTGGACACACGCACCTATAATTATATAGGGATTAAGAACTCACATATCCGTAATATCTGAGGTCTAGTTCGATTACTCCAATTAGTATAAATCGAACGCCCTCCCGTGGTCCTGCTCAATACACCTAGTGTACGAGTGTAACATGATAGTCAAGACCGACTATCTACCAGTCACACTACGATGTACCGATGGATTGTCCCTGTCCATCTAAGTCGTGAGCTACTGTTTGATAGTATACGAGTAACCGATAGTATGATCTTCCGCGTGTCTCCTCACGCCATACTATCTACAACGTATATATCTAGGACTATTGCATTAAATGCAATCATGTTTGAATCATACATAGATTAAAGCATAGATAAGGAGTTCCGTATTTGCACTAAACTAGATATTTAGAATACAACTCCATCACATAATAGGCAACATGAACATAGAAAAAGCCATGCTCGACTTGGGAGCATCGATCAATGTTATGCCTAAGTCAATGTACGAAGACTTGGGTATAGGGCCGATGAAACCGACAAGGGTAGTAATCCAGTTAGCAGACAGATCAAATGTGTACCCCGAGGGAATTCTGGAAGATGTATTGGTCAAGGCAGAAGAGCTCATCTTCCCTGCCGATTTCTATGTCTTGGACATGGGAAGATCAAGCAAGCAGCCAGTGATGATCTTGGGCAGACCATTCTTGAAGACAGCAAGGACACACATTGACTGCGAGACTGGAAAGCTAACCTGCAAGTTTGAAGGAGAAACGGTCACATTCGACTTGTTCAAGTCAATGAAGCACCCAGAAGATACCGAGCAAGTGCATTATGTTGATCAGATTGATGAATTGATCGAGGAGCAAGCTCTAGGATATGGAGTTTCTGACAAAGTTGATCTGGTGATACAAAGGGGATTGACCAGAGAAGATGCAGAGGATGAGCAACTTGAAGTTCAACAGATAGTTGAGCAACTGGGAGCTCTGGAGAATCACCCCATGGGCATGAGCAAGTTGCCACCCCATGAAGTCACGATCATGGTACCATCCCTGGAGAAGCCACCAGAGTTAGAATTGAAGAAACTCCCTGCACATCTCAAGTACATGTTCCTTGGGCAAAATGATACATTGCCCGTGATCATAAGTTCGAAACTGAAGAAGGAGGAAGAAAGCAGGCTGAGGAACATCCTTGAACAGTACAAGCAAGCCATTGGATGGACCTTAGCAGATATACGGGGAATCAGTCCCACCATATGCCAACACCACATATTGCTCGAGGAAGAGTCAAATCCAGTGCGTGATCCACAGAGAAAACTGAACCCCGCTATGAAGGAAGTAGTGCTCAAGGAGATACTCAAGCTGCTCAACTTGGGCATTATCTACCCTGTTTCAGACAGCAAATGGGCAAGTCCAGTTCATGTGGTGCCCAAGAAGTCAGGAATTCAAGTAATCGAGAACGAGAAAAAGGAGCAAATAGCCACTCGACTTTAAACTGGATGGAGAGTGTGCATAGACTACAGGAAGTTGAACAAGGTAACAAAGAAAGACCATTTTCCCCTACCCTTCATTGACGAGATGCTCGAGAGGCTATCTGGGAAGACCCATTTCTGTTTCCTTGACGGATATTCAGGCCACATGCAAATTTGGGTGGCCCCAGAAGACCAGGACAAGACTACTTTCACTTGCCCATATGGTACCTTTGCATATCGACGCATGCCATTTGGTCTATGCAATGCCCCAGGGACTTTCCAGAGATGCATGATGAGCATCTTTGCCGATCTGCTCGAGCAAGGGATAGAAGTCTTCATGGATGACTTTACTGTATATGGCAGCTCGTTCGAGACATGCTTGAACAACCTGGAGTTGGCCTTCAGTAGATGTGTGGAGAAAAGTTTGGTACTTAATTACGAGAAATGTCACTTTATGGTTGAGGAAGGGATAGTCCTTGGGCACGTAGTCTCTGCCAAGGGAATCGAAGTTGACCGAGCCAAAATAGAGACCATATCAAAGCTGCCTTATCCAAGGAATGTCAAGCAAGTCAGAGGCTTCCTTGGGCACGCTGGGTTCTACAGGAGGTTCGTGAGAGACTTTGCCAAGATTGCCCAACCTCTGACCAGGCTGTTACAAAATGAGGTTGACTGGAACTTTGATGATGACTGTCAAGCTGCCTTCAACCACCTCAAGGAAAGGTTAGTTACTGCCCCCTTAATCCAGCCACCAGAATGGGGAATGCCATTTGAGCTTATGTGCGACGCGAGCGGGTATGCTGTTGGAGCTGTACTTGGGCAGATGAAGGGCAAGGAACGAAATGTAATCTACTATGCATCCAAGACTTTGAACCCTGCCCAATGCAACTACGCGACCACAGAGAAAGAGCTACTGGCTGTGGTATTTGCATTCGAGAAGTTCAGATCTTACTTGCTCGAGATCAAAACCATAGTCTACACTGACCATGCCGCGCTAAAGTACTTAATGGCCAAAAAGGAGACCAAGCCGCGACTGATAAGATGGATCTTGTTGCTACAAGAGTTCGACATCGAAATCAGAGACAAATCAGGTAACCAAAATCTAGTGGCTGATCACTTGAGCAGGATAATCCAGCGAGAAGAAGGCATGCCCATAACGGAGACTTTTCCAGATGAGTACTTGTATCAGTTTTCGACCAAATCAGAAGAGCCATGGTATGCAGACTTGGCCAACTACATAGTCACAGGAGATATAAGAGAAGACATGACCCTCTACGGCAAAAACAAGCTCAAGCGGGAGAGCAAGAAGTACATTTGGGATGATCCCTACATGTGGAAGAGGGGAGAAGACCAAGTACTGAGACGTTGCATTCCTGAAGTTGAGCAAGCAGACATTCTGAAGCACTGCCATGAGCAAGCCTGCGGAGGACATTTTGGTCACCGACGCACAGCAAGGAAGGTACTTGACTGTGGTTTTTATTGGACGACTCTTTTGAGAGATTGTTTTGAGTGGTGCAGGAGCTGTGACAAGTGCCAAAGAGAGGGGAACGTAATCAAGAGAGATGAGATGCCCATGATGCCCATCATGCCAGTGGAAGTCTTCGATGTATGGGGCATCGACTTTATGGGACCATTGCCCAACTCCAGAGGGAAGGAGTACATACTCTTGGCAGTTGACTATGTATCTAAATGGGTCGAGGCCAAGGCTACAACAACTAATGATTCAAGAGTGGTAGCCACCTTCCTCAAGGGCGACATATTCAGCAGATTTGGTGTACCTCGCGCATTGATCAGCGACCAAGGTACGCACTTTTGCAATTATATAATTGAAAGGTTGCTCAGGAAGTATGGAGTGCACCACAGGATCTCCACAGCTTATCATCCCCAGGCCAATGGGCAAGCCGAGCTATCCAATCGTATCATCAAAACCATCTTGAGGAAGACGGTCAAGCCAGAAGGTAAGGATTGGAGCGACAAGCTCGATGATGCACTGTGGGCCTACAGAACCGCCTACAAAACACCTTCAGGGATCTCTCCCTACCGCATGGTGTTTGGCAAGTCATGCCACTTGCCCGTGGAAATCGAACACAAGGCGCATTAGGCAGTGAACAAGGTCAATTTCGACTGGGATGCGGCCAGCGAAGGACGTAAACTTGACCTAACTAAGCTGGAGGAGATAAGAATTGAAGCGTATGATAACGCGGTCAATTACAAGGAGCGGACAAAGAGAGCCCACGACAAAATCATCAAGAAAAAGAAGATCGAGCCTGGTTAACTGGTTCTGGTTTACCAAACCAAGTTTAAATTCAAGGCTAAAAAGCTATCCACCAAATGGGCAGGACCATTCATAGTCCATACTGTTTGCCCAAATGGATCGGTTGAGCTATTTAAACCAGGTGACGATCAAATATTTAAAGTGAATGGGCAGAGAGTCAAGGCTTACTATGGGAATGAGGACCTCAAGGGGATGATACCCCCTGAGCCAGCCGCTTGACCAAGTGAAGCAAGAATAATAAGTCAGGCCCATGACAATAAATAGAGGCAAATACCGAAGGCGAACTCGGTATGTATACTATGTTTTCCATTTAGTTCATTTTATGTTGATTAATAAATTCACCATGCCAAGGAGTAGCCTTGGGAAGGAAAGGGTTTTGGTCTGTTTTTTTTTTTTTCTGCAGGAAACTGGAAAATTGAGTGAGCAATTGCGGTAGTTGAGCAAAGAGTGGGAGTGGCCAGGTGTGATGATTGCGGAATTTTCGGGAATCCGCAAAAGAGTCCAATCAAGTCTGAATTTGCAGAGTCCTATCAAATTCAAATTCGAATCAATCTATACCAGTACCCCCCCCCCCCCCTCTACTTCAAAAACCGCACACACAACTCCTCAACTTCCCCACCATCACCACCACCCCTATAACCCTAACTCCGAAAATTATGGTATCCACCCGCCCCAAAAACACTAAGTTAAACAAAATCCCTCACGGTACCAAAATCGATCTCACAAGCCCTCAATCACAACCGTCGAAGAAGATGGCCGGAGGAAAATCGTCAAAAGCCGCCGCCGCCGCCGCCTCTGTGCCCGCGAAGGAAAAAACGCCACCACCACCACCACCCACGGAGAAAGAAACCACCCCTTCGCCGGCCAAACAGAGCCCGACGCGCGAGGCAAGCCCGGCCCCCATCAACACCATACTGGTAGACCAACTGACGGCGGAAATTGAAGCCCCGAAACTGTCCGACCTCGACACGACCCCAAAACCATCAGAGGAGTCAAACCCTGCGAGCCACAGCGCTGAGACGAGTGAGGACGTCGTGAAGAAAAGGAAGTTTACGGCGGAGGAGAAAGGTAAGTTCAAGAAGCCCCGTGAAGCTTCGCCGGCCGCCACCATGCAGTCGTCATCTGACGAGAAGGCCGACGACATGTCAACTGCCGGCGGCGAAGAAGAGGAAAAAGACGGCGAGGAAGAAACTGAGGTAAAAGAGGAGTCGGAGCACTCTGTCCCGGTCACCCCATCTGAGAAGTTCAAAACTCCGGCGACGACCCGAGTCACCCGTGGCAAGGGCAAGCAGTCAGTACCCCCACCCTCAAACATCCAGAAAAGGGCAGTTTGCTGGGATTCGATGTCCCGGGCTATCAAAAAATTGCGGAACCGATAATCCGACCGAAAACCCTATCGCCGGAAACCGAACGCGAACACCACGAAGAACCGGGCTCGACGAGAGCATCGCCGCGGGATGAACCCGCGGCTAAACCCTAGCCGAACCCCATCCGCGGGGTTCGCGATCGCCGTGCATGGCGATCGCCGGGGATGCGCGGCATCCCCGTGGGGCTGTTCGGAACAGCCCCCTGGCGGTGAGTCACCGCCGCCATCCGACGGGAGGAGGGGCGCCTAGTCGAGGCACCAGCCCTCGACAGCCCCGCGATCGAGCTAGGGCTCGATCGCTCCAGCCGCGGCGTCCAGCTGCGGCTGCCCCCGTTGCGCACGCCGCCGTCGAAGGGGCGGCTGGGGTCCGCCACGGCACCAGCCCGTGGCACCCCAGCGATCGACCGAAGTCGATCGCATGCCCCGGCGTCCAGCCGGGGCTCGCCCTTCGTCGCGCGGTACCGGCGGTCGAACCCTAGGGTTCGGCCGCCCCTCTCGATCCCGACGGGGATCGTGTGATCCCCGTATCCCGGTTTAGACGCTTTCCCGGATCGTCTTGTTCATGTACACATTACGATTAAACAAGCATATAATCATAGAGGGGGTTCTGGATTATATTACCTCGATTCGTTGTACGGAGAAACGAAATCAAACGATGACCTTGCGATCTTCCTACGTATTCCTCGCACCTCGTCCGAACGTCGTGTGGGCGACGATCTATCGAACTCCTATGGATCTCCTTCACTCTTCAAGACTTTATGATTGGCGTAGGTTAAAATTGTGTTATGAAAAGTGAAGACCATGTAGTGCTTATATAGGCTACGTAGGGGATCAAAAGGAGATTAAATATTGGGCTTCTAATATTGAAGATTAAATTGGGTCCAACCCAAATCCATTAATCCTTATCAATATTAATTTTATTTATTTTCCACTATATAAATAAAATTGCACTCCCGATATTTATCTATATTATATCAAATAATATTTCTCCGGTTAGTATTATTTATTCCGTGTATTTAAGATTTAAATATCCATGAATAAATTTATTTATTGCTCAATAAATAATATTCATCTCTTATATCCGAGACTAGTACCGTTCAACCTTTATTATTGTGCGGAACGAATCCACTCATGAGGTTTACACAATAATTCCTTATGAACTCATATCGGGGATATTATCAACCCTTCCGGGATACACTTTCCCGTCAAGTATTCACGGCATGTCGTATATAAAATATAGCGACCCAATTTTACCGGTAGTTAACCCAATAAATAAATCGGTTAATTCCTTTGGAAAATCAAAGTCACTTATATTAAATATACACACCCGCAATAATATCGGGGATTAAGAATAAAATACTTTGAGATTTAAATTGATTATCCAAGGCAATCCTAATCAATAAATCTCAAGCGATCCGCCCAATACACCAAGTGTACAAGTGTGATAAAATAATTAAGATAAATTATTTTCTCTCTCACACAACGACTATACCGATGGATTGGTCCGGGTCCATCTAGGTCGTGAGCATCTGTTTGATTAAATACGAGTAACTGATAGTATGATCTTCTGTGTGGGCCCGACACACCATACTAACTACAACGTATAAAATCCAGGACTATATTTTGCATAATTAATTAATAATAATTAAATGCAAATAATTGTTTATTAATTAAATAGGTAAAATGCTATGACCGGGAGTTTACCGATACTTAAATCTAGACATTAAGTACACAACTCCAACAATCTCCCACTTGTACTAAGGTCTAGTCATTTCCTCCAAACTCCCGACTCCCATACTCATCACGTGCTTAAGTTATACTTCCCAGAAGTATTATGTGAATGAGCAATCTAGGTTGCCGCTCTGAAGTTATCTTGGTGACTACTGCGTCGTCTCCCTGACGATGATTCGTATCAGGTGGTACTTGCTCTATGTGTTATCATCACCTTTTGAACTTATGACTTCTTCCAGTTCTCCATGCACCGCTATATACATAGCCTTTGGTGAACCAAGAATCATATCCAAGTTCAGAGGTCATTCCGGAACCTAACCAAAAGTGAACACATAGCCTGAACACATAGAGGTCATTCCATGCACTGCTATTTGGTTTATGATAGAGTCCGAGAAGCATCACGCTTATCACTCTTTCATCCTTAGGTTCCACCTCTTCTAAAAGTGAACACATAGCCTGATATCGACTTACACTGGTCTTTCTCTGATTTTGGATCTGAGAAACTGTAATCTAAGACGATTTCGTTTTGCTTAGTAACCTAGTACTTCAAGTACTTTTACAGCATTCGAATATCTCTTATCCAGATTACTTTTGATATCCTCCCACTACGCTAACCGCATAGTTGATATCAGGTTCTTGTTTTTCAACATTGCATCTACAAAGCTCTCTACACTCGAAGTGCAGGAAACTGCTTTGTCTATATCTATTTCCTTTATGCGTTCGAACACATATCTTTAGATAGATGTATTCTGTTCCCGAAAGGCAATAACCTTTCTCAGAATTGTGCATGTCTATAACAAACCATAATCGTATAAGATATCTTAAGAGAAGTACAACGTTCTTATCTAGAGATCGAGAGATTCTAAGAACATGATCCAACTTACTCTTAATCTTATATCTCGATTTATTTAGACAACCTCTATTTTATGTCTGACAACACTTTTACATTGTTGCCAACGATGAAGTGTCATCTTCACAAAATTCCGAGAAAACACCACCTTTGTTTCCATTACGTCTCTAACACACCTCTCCTTGCCTTTTGATGAATCCATGGAAATGGACTATCTCATCAATTCGCAAGTTCCACAGCCTTGTTATAATCCATAAATGGATTCACTAAGCTTGTACTTCTAAATGACCTTGCCTCTCAAACAATAATACTTATTGCTACCCAAGTAGCCACATTCAGATTAGTACTGCCTCCTATGCAGAACTAGGGATCGATTTCATGCCTACTAGATCTAGAGTTCAAAACTCCTCCAGTCTTATGAACATCTATGGTTGCTTTGACAACCTCCCACTGCAATGGCGTTCCGGTGTATAACAGTAATAACATTAGGTGCAGTTAGTGGTGTACTACTACTCGGTCAGGCTGGTTCTCAGTCTTTCCTTTCCTCATTATAAAGTACCTTGTTAGTTAGGGCATTTGTAGTTCATCTAATAGTCTTCTTCAAGAACCGGGCGAAGACACCCTTCTGGTTCGTAGTACTATTGAACATACAATTACTTGTTCTTCTAGGATATTCTACAACCATATAGAATGTGTCGTTGTTTCCAGAAATATCCATAGAACATAGGTAGTTCCGAACAAACTTGTCCTTTTACTATTAGAATTCCATTTCTTATTCCTGACACACCATGTCTACACATCAGTGTATGGTGTAGTCGTTTGAGACTTAATCTCAATCCATGATATATGCTATGTGTCATTTAGATAGGTGACAGCCTCCGGGAACAGGTTGCAGGCTTTTGATGGATATACTTTGAAGGTTCCCCATAATAGCTTCGTGTCTACGGATAAACACTTTGATTTTATGGCACATCAAGTATTCTAATCCATCTTCGAGTATCCTTTGAAAAAGAACGTCTCGTACCTTTCTAATTACACATGTCACCGCATTAATCATGAATCATTCTCATCACTTGTCCGAATTCCATCCTTTATCCAGAAAGGTTAGTTTAGTTGTATCTTCTTTCAAAATTTGATTCTTAGGTCGGGAGGTCCACTCCTCCAACTATAATTGATCAAATCAATTTCGACCTTTTGAATCCCTTTTTGAATAAATACTACTAAGTTCAAGAATTCACAAGTACAATGATTGATAAAGAAATACATCTACTAAGTAAAACAAGTTATGCATAACGGTTTGTTGCATCGTGGTAGACTAAGGATTCATCATTCATATATTGCTATCTAATGTACCAGAATAGATATCACCATTATTTCTTATCTAAACCATCAAATGATTAAAGAAATAAAATATCCATTAATAATAGAAAACCAGAACAAAAGTTCTTTCTAAAATAAAAGGTACAAAGCAATAAACTTGAAATGAAATCCTATAACTATCAAACAGATAGATAAATGTCTTCCACTGCAACCGCTGCTTCCTCAACAGCTTCGCCCATGTGGACTCGAACTCTTCTTCTCTAAGTCGCCGGGCTTTCTGGAACCCCTGCATTTAGAATGCACATACCGTCAGTGGTTCCATATCTACACACCAGAATTCTGGTAGATAATACCGCTGACTATGTTTTACGACTAAAGAAAAATTCGTACCTTTGAGAGGATAAGATGTAGACCCCCAGTACTCAGACTGCTTCCCTTGGGGATATTTGCCAGAAGGCTTCTTTATCCCACCCTTTGGTCCAAGTCCCTTAGGACCACTGGACCCCCTTGTCTTCTTCTCCTTTCCCTTGCCCTTAGGTCCGAAACCTTTGGCCTTGGCTATAAGAGCTTGCGATTGTTTCAACTCGTCTAAAAGATCCATCATCTCAAAAACGTGTTCAAGCGTTTCCTCGAAGCAACTGATCTTTATGAGTATCCTCATCGCCTCTTTTCTAGCCTCCCCATCATGTCCAAACATCAACTTGAGTTTAAGCATGACATCATGATTAGCGGCTAATGCATGAGCACTATCCCACTTTTCAAAGTCAACTATTTCCTCATCAGTTGAGTTAATGGTGGGTCTAGGAGGACAAGTTTCACTGAGTACGTCTTTGTACTCCTTTACAGTCTGAGCAATGTCTAACTCTTCTTTCCATTCAACACAGTATGGAACAAGTGCGTTAAATTCCTCAAGTATCAACGAAAGTGGATTCATAGCAATTCTCTAAACCTATAAGCACATATAAATAAACAATTAATTTAATATCCGATATTATCTCCCTCAAATAATATCATTAAATTACTAATTGCGTCTAAAATCCCATCAGGTAAGGCAAACCACGTTCGTGTGGACGTTTACCCACCCAAATGATTTAGCAACTTAGTTTTTGCTTCGGTCGTACATCATTATAGCGTTACTTCGTTGGGAAGAATACTACAAAGCGTACCTAAGTGTAAACCATCACTCAGTACTAAGGCGAATCGTTTAGAATTGTTACGTGACCGCAAGCCACGTTCGTGTGGACGTTTACGATAACTCGCAATCCCTCACAATTTCCTATAACTGTCTACATCAATTATTCTAAAATCCCATTCAGTATAGCAAGCCACGTTCGTGTGGACGTTTACTACACCAAAAGATTTATATAATTGAAATCCAATTACTTGAACCATTTGATGTTGTAAATCAAGACGCGGAGAATCATAAGTGAAACTCGAAGTTTCTAACCAGTGATTCACCATGCGAACGACCCTATCTCTCATAAATGAGGGAGCCGAGCAGACAATCGATCCACCTATCAAAGAATGGTACGAAGGTCTCTAATTTGTGTCATCCACATGACCAAGTGGCTTTGGCTCCATTCCACTCCCCGGGGTGAGAATGAGTCGACTTGAAGTCAGTTTCAGAAAGACAAATTAGGCATTGTTTGATAAACTTGATCAATGTTTCTTGTAAAAGGAATTACAAGAATTCTCCTCCAATGACTCGTCTATACGAACTTCAAAAGTCCATAAGAGTCACCAAGAGAACAGCGATGGAGACCATGGGAATGTTTCCATCCCCTCTCCCACTTAGCTTTTTATAATAAAGGGATACGCTATCTAGTGCATAAAGTAAACACATATAGCATGCATATAAGCAATAAAGCACATAGTATCACATAGTCAAAATAATGCTAGAAAATTATTTTCCCGACTATCATGGCTTTATTCCATCTTCATATGCATCTTCTAGTCTTCAGTCTTCGTTTCTTGAATGCTCCATGTGACGAGAATATTAATCTCCAATATTTAAATCTATTTATTTTCAATTAATCCAAAAGTTACTTAATTCGAAAATTAAGTCAATTGAATATATCAAAAATAAAATTAAATATTATTAATATTTTTATTTATTTATTTTCCTATCTAATTCTATTAAATCTCTAGAATAATCTATCCAAGTAAAAACTTGGAATATTCTAGAAGACATCTATAATAGAACAAGAAAATAAAATAAATTAGGACTCTACTATTTTCCATTTATTAATTATTTTCCATCTAATGAAAATTCCCAAGAATAGGAATAATCAAATAGGAAATAAATTAATACTAAATCAATTAAATTCCTAATCCATAAATATCTCCATAAAGGAAATAAATCAATAGGAATAAAATTAATTCCAATTAATTCTTTTCCTAATCCATGAGAGTTTCCAAAAGGAGAACACTCAACTAGGAAAAATCCGAATTAATTAGGAAAGTAGATCTTGGTAGGAATAGCATTGGATTGGGAGACCCCACGCCATCCTCACCATGATCGACCGGCCGGCCACCAGGGGAGAGGCGCCGCCGCCGCCTAGCCATGCCGGCTAGGCCATGGATCGATCACCATCATGGGATCGATCCCAAGCCCTAGCTTCCTCGTCACTTCTTCGTCTTCCGGCGATCGTCTCATCATCGAACCAACGTAAATAAATTACAAAATTTAAATTACACTATCCGGTATCGATTCTATACATGAAATCGACCCTATACATTTTCCGGAAAAATAAAGAACGTAATAATAAATCCTAAATTCGGTCAACCCCCGAATTTTTACTATTACAAACATTCAACCACACAAAAACGAATCTCGACATGTCCGAGAGTTTAATAAACGAATAATCATGATAATTAATTAAGCAATAATTAAATCAACCATGATAGCCGGAAATCCTGCAAGCTAGAACAATAATCGAATACATACATGAACACGAAACCAAACGCTCTGATACCAGTTGCTGGGATTCGATGTCCCGGGCTATCAAAAAATTGCGGAACCGATAACCCGACCGAAAACCCTATCGCCGGAAAACGAACGCGAACACCACGAAGAACCGGGCTCGACGAGAGCATCGCCGCGGGATGAACCCGCGGCTAAACCCTAGCCGAACCCCATCCGCGGGGTTCGCGATCGCCGTGCATGGCGATGGCCGGGGATGCGCGGCATCCCCGTGGGGCTGTTCGGAACAGCCCCCTGGCGGTGAGTCCGGCGACTCACCGCCGCCATCCGACGGGAGGAGGGGCGCCTAGTCGAGGCACCAGCCCTCGACAGCCCCGCGATCGAGCTAGGGCTCGATCGCTCCAGCCGCGGCGTCCAGCTGCGGCTGCCCCCGTTGCGCACGCCGCCGTCGAAGGGGCGGCTGGGGTCCGCCACGGCACCAG
Source organism: Euphrasia confusa (assembly GCA_954870475.1). Taxonomy (NCBI): domain Eukaryota; kingdom Viridiplantae; phylum Streptophyta; class Magnoliopsida; order Lamiales; family Orobanchaceae; genus Euphrasia; species Euphrasia confusa. Next base: position 47,021,076 of record OX940953.1, on the reverse strand, counting down.
CCCGTGGCACCCCAGCGATCGACCGAAGTCGATCGCATGCCCCGGCGTCCAGCCGGGGCTCGCCCTTCGTCGCGCGGTACCGGCGGTCGAACCCTAGGGTTCGGCCGCCCCTCTCGATCCCGACGGGGATCGCGTGATCCCCGTATCCCGGTTTCGACGCTTTCCCGGATCTTCTTGTTCATGTACACATTACGATTAAACAAGCATATAATCATAGAGGGGGTTCTGGATTATATTACCTCGATTCGTTGTACGGAGAAACGAAATCAAACGATGACCTTGCGATCTTCCTACGTATTCCTCGCACCTCGTCCGAACGTCGTGTGGGCGACGATCTATCGAACTCCTATGGATCTCCTTCACTCTTCAAGACTTTATGATTGGCGTAGGTTAAAATTGTGTTATGAAAAGTGAAGACCATGTAGTGCTTATATAGGCTACGTAGGGGATCAAAAGGAGATTAAATATTGGGCTTCTAATATTGAAGATTAAATTGGGTCCAACCCAAATCCATTAATCCTTATCAATATTAATTTTATTTATTTTCCACTATATAAATAAAATTGCACTCCCGATATTTATCTATATTATATCAAATAATATTTCTCCGGTTAGTATTATTTATTCCGTGTATTTAAGATTTAAATATCCATGAATAAATTTATTTATTGCTCAATAAATAATATTAATCTCTTATATCCGAGACTAGTACCGTTCAACCTTTATTATTGTGCGGAATGAATCCACTCATGAGGTTTACACAATAATTCCTTATGAACTCATCTCGGGGATATTATCAACCCTTCCGGGATACACTTTCCCGTCAAGTATTCACGGCATGTCGTATATAAAATATAGCGACCCAATTTTACCGGTAATTAACCTAATAATTAAATCGGTTAATTCCTTTGGAAAATCAAAGTCACTTATATTAAATATACACACCCGCAATAATATCGGGGATTAAGAATAAAATACTCTGAGATTTAAATTGATTATCCAAGGCAATCCTAATCAATAAATCTCAAGCGATCCGCCCAATACACCAAGTGTACAAGTGTGATAAAATAATTAAGTTAAATTATTTTCTCTCTCACACAACGACTATACCGATGGATTGGTCCGGGTCCATCTAGGTCGTGAGCATCTGTTTGATTAAATACGAGTAACTGATAGTATGATCTTCTGTGTGGGCCCGACACACCATACTAACTACAACGTATAAAATCCAGGACTATATTTTGCATAATTAATTAATAATAATTAATTGCAAATAATTGTTTATTAATTAAATAGGTTAAATGCTATGACCGGGAGTTTACCGATACTTAAATCTAGACATTAAGTACACAACTCCAACACAGTTGTCGTGCCCAAGACGGTATGTTTCGAAACCCTTAAGGATTTGAATATTGTTGATCAAGTTAAGGGTTATTTTTGCAGCCATAGGGTGGGAGGACTTCTTGACCTGGCCAGGGCAAGTCTCTGAGAAGTTGGTCAAGGAGTTCTATGAAGATTTAGAGGTGAGAACGAGCAAGGATGGCGGGCCCTTGGGCATTTCATTCAAATTGATGGGATCGTATAATGAGGCGAGTATCTTTGAGATCAACATGGCCATTGGAGCGGCAATTTTCAAAGACAAGTTTTCTAAGGAGTACAAGGACAGGTTGACCATGCTACCAGAGCGCACACAGAAGGAGAGGAACGAGATCTGGAAGGCCTTGAGCAAGGAGAAAGTGTTCAAATCTCAAGAGGCCAAAAATTTCCAGTTGAAGGACGACGCCTTGCGCATCTGCCACCGTATACTGGCGTACAACTTTTACGGGAAGAAGGACAACAGCAACAATGTCTCCCTGACCGAGCTTGATCTACTGTGGTGTCTGACCAAGAAGATCAAGGTCAACTTTGGAGCTTTCCTGTGCGCACAGCTGGAGAACATATTGAGCAAGCCAGCACAGAGGTTGTCCCTTGCCCACTTTCCAGGAATATATGCCCAGAGGATGGATTTGAAGCTTGACTTTGAGTTGATGGAGATGATGCCCGAGGAGAAGTTTGACCACGCATGTTTGAATAGGATGGCGGATATCAGAGTTGAAGGAGAGGATTGGGTGTTCACAAACCCAGAGGAAGTGAAGGCCTTGGCGATGGCAGCCAAGGCGAAAGTGAAGACCGAGCCTGTGAGTCGACAAAGTGAGAGGGTCGAGTTGCAGAAGGAGGAGATCCTTGAGCAATTGGATGTCCTCGAGGAGAAGTAGGACCGGATTGGAGAGAGGCAGGATGAGCTGCACGCTGCCCTCATGGCATACTTCGTCCATGTTGGATTCAGGTACCCACCTGAACCCAAAACTTAAATGTACCCTCCCTTTGTTTTTAGTAGTTTAGGATTTTTTTTTTTTTTTTTTTTATTTTGGTCTTGAGTCTGCCCGGCTCATGTCTGATGGGGTCGACCTCTTTATTTGCACACTTTGCCCAAGGCAAATTGTGTATGTGGGAAGGTGCGCCAACATCGTTGGAGTCGGAGTCAGGGGGATGCTTGCCCAACTTATTACTGTTTGCACACTTTTCCAGAGGCAAAGTGTGTGAGTGGGGGAAGGGCAAGAGCAACCCCATAGTTTGATCGAGTCGCATGCTTGATAAATACCTTGATCAAATTGAACAGTTTTCAAAATTAATAGTCTATGCATGAAAAATATTGGGGACGATGGAATTGCAACTAGGTAAGCTGTGAGGATTTGAGCCTACATCTGTGTGTTATATTTCTTTCATGAGAGTAGCTGTTTAAAAGTTTGTAATGCTGAAGCTTGCCCAAGTTCTGACCATTGTGATTATTTGAAAATTGAGTTGAGTAGTAAATGATTTAGGCATTTTTTTTCTGTACTACAAATAAAAAGAAGACCCTTGTTAGCCCCTTGAGCCGAGCCAATATTTCTTGATCACCTGGGGGAAAACTCCCACTGCCCTGACCCAACCTGCATATATGCTCAAGTTCATAAAAAGAGCAAGTCAGGGCAAAGTCTTCTAAAAAAAAAAAGAAAAAAAAAGAGAAAAACAAAGAAAAAGAAAAAAAAATAGATCTATGAATAAAAGGGTGTGCTAAGGCCCGTAAGAGAGAGAAGAAATTAGGAGGAAAATTGCTAAGTAAAATGCATGTCCTACCTAAGATCAATTCTGGGCATTGCCCAAGCTAGCCTATACAGTCACCCTAGAAAGCCCTAATGATATTGCCCAACTCAATTGAAAATTTCACAGGATAGAACTTGGTCAAGCCCAAAGCAGAACTTCTTTTAAAACAGCATTGAGCGAAACACTACCCATCCACTACATAGAGAGAAACACTTAGTGAGAATCCCAAAATCCTGTTGCAAACTCTTGACCGTTTTTTATGCATTCCCTTGACTATGATTTTGACTATCTGTTCACTTGATAAACTCTTTGTATTTTGATAAGCATGCTGTCCTTGAGTCTTCTATTTTCTTTCTTTCTCTACCCCCTGTTTGTTTTCTGCTTGAGCAGGCAAGTCACCGTACACGCTTGAGGACAAGCGAAGTAAAGTGTGTGCGTGTGATGAGCCATATTTTTAGCTCATTTTTAGGTTTTTAGAGTCAAGTATATCGAGTCCTTAGTTTGTTTTTACTTTATTTGTGTCTGGGAGGGCACGTTTGGGTACTTGGGCAAGTTTTGCAGGTGGGCAGGTAAAGGAGTGAAAAGAGGAGCGCACTGTGTGAAAGAGGCAAGGAAATCACCTTCCATGGTCAAGAGCACTCGTTGAGCAAGCCAGACTGACGAAAAGGGTCCAGCAGAGTTGAGCAAGCAACCAGGACGTCAGCAGGTGGAGCAAGACTTGAGCCCGACCAAGTACCGCACATGGTCCGCTACCTCAGTCAGTTAGAGAAGGAAGTACATGGGCAAGCGCTAACATTGACGGAGACGGAACGTTGGGCATTCGGTGTACCCAGAATCCTGAAAATCGTGGACTCTTCAAGATGACCAGATTCAGAGATAAAGATAAAGGAGGACTCTCGTCCAACCCTAGAGGTATTCCCCCACACGTCTCCCATCAGCTGAAGCCCGTATATATAAAGGAGTGACTGACGAAGAAGAATACGATACATGAGAAGCGAAGAAGTCGGAGCAAACCCTAACCTGTCCAGCGAAGAAGAAGGCGGCCGCGTGAGCAACCAAACTCGCCGGCGTTTATTTTCTGTTAAGCCTTCGGGCCAAAAACAATTTCCTTTATGTTTTTATGGTTTTAATTTCGTACTTGGTTTATTTCCCTTTGAACAATTTCCCGTTTTAATGCATAGTTCAGTTCGTCTTATTTCTTCTATTTTATTTTCTGTTTTGATTATGTCAAGTAGCTAATTAGTTTGTATCTGGGCAAAGACAGAACCTGACCAACCCTAAGACGTGATCGTGCCGGGAGGCTTATTGAAGACATCAACTAGCTGAGTTTTGTTCCCGATTCAACAGGGTAGTAACTTAAGCATGTTAGGGACTTGGGCAATCCTACAATGACCAGTGGGAACCCCGACTTGCCTAACACAGGAGTACGTGGATCAACGCGACCGGGAGACTGGGTCGTATGACTTGGGTCTGTCCAGGCATGCTATTGGCCATTCCGGGTTTGCTTGGAGGATGAAGGCGACTTGATCAACTTAGACTCATGCGGTCACATAGTGTCGAATTGGTCAACGTCAGGAAACCTATTGAGAGAGATCTAATAAGACTTAAACATAAGAGCAAATAAGGGTTCGGGGTATTAATATGTGTGACGTTATAGGGATGTTAATACTTGGGATCTATAACTGGAAGACAAAACTGTTAGCAAAATGATATACGTACCGATGATCGGCAGCACATTGGTCAAGGGGGAAGTCAGGGGAGTCAATGCCTGGATACTTTATTCTCTATTGTTTTCTTCTTATCTGTTTAGTCAAGTCTGTTAATTAGGTTGCATGCTAGTTTTATTTTTGTTTAAGTTATTTGTTATTTTCCAGTCAAGTAAACACGTTCACCACGGTTCGGCAGTGCCCAACTGCTCTCCAAAACAAAACCTTTTCAAACGTGACAACCCAATTGAGCATTCAAAGCCGGGAAAACTATAAGCTAAATCGCCTCCTCGTGGGATCGACCCTATACTTGCTGCTAGTACTTGTGCTAGTGAATAGTTTAGGCTTTATAAATATTATTTTGCGCTACTCCACGACGGTAGCGTCAGACATCAAGACACAATCTTTACATTCCAAATTTGATAATTTGAATTCACATGTTAGGAACGAAAATTACAATCAAACGGTAGAATCGTTTGCCCAAAAAAGCTCCAACTTTTCCAATAAAAAATTTCAATAATGAATAACCATAAACCCTAATTAGCAACTTATATAATAGTCTAAATAATACCAAAAATAAATAACTTTAAATACTAAAAAGATAATAATAATCTAGAATAATAATAAATACTAATAATACTAATAAAATATTGCCCAAGTGTCCAGTAGGCCTATTAATAGGCCTGAGCCCGTTCCTGGCTCTTATTCTGCTCTCTAACAACTCCACCCCCTTCAAAACAACCTTTTCCCCAAGGTTGAAACTTGAAAATTGCCGCTGAAACGGAACAATGTCCACCCATGTCGCTGTTGGAAATCGATCACCCGGAATCGTCGTAGAATCGACTCCGATCGACGTCCCGGAAACCACGACGGAACAGCCCGGAGCCACCGCCCGAGGAGCATCCGATCGAGCCCTAGCCACGGCCGTAGCCGCGACTTCTCGATCGCTCCCCACGGGGCGATCGCCCGCCGCCTAGGCGGGCTGTGGGCTGCCCATCCGAGGGCTCCACTCGGTGATCCTCCAGCCGGGTCCTCGAGTCGCCGGCGGTCCGGCGGTCCAAGACCTCCACCTCCCGACTCGTCCCGGTTTGGATCCCCGTTTATCGGATCTTGTTTTTCGATAATATTTCAATGAACATGAATTAAATAGCGGAAATATTTAATTCACATTTTGATTCGTTGTGCGGAGAAAGGAGATCTTATTGAAGACCTTGAGACCTTCCCACGAATTCCTTGCACTCGTTCGAACGTCGGGTGGGCGACGATCCTCTGAACTCTATGGATTTCCTTCTCTACTTTATCTCTCTAGAATTGTGATCTTCATGTTATGAGAATCGAGAAGACCATGTAGTGCTTTTATAGGCTACGTAGGGGATCTTAAGGAGGTGGAATATTGGGCTTCCAATATTAATGATTAAATTGAGCCCAAGCCCAAATCTATTAATACATTAATATTAATTATATTTATTTTCCACTATATAAATATAATTGCACTCCCAATATTATACCATATTATATCAAATAATATTCTCTCCGTAGTATTATTTATTTCGTGAGTTTAAGATAGAAATGTCCATGAATAAATTATATTTATTGCTAATTAATTTATTCATCTCTTGAATCCGAAACTAGTACCATTCAACCTTAATCATTATGCGGAACAAATCCACCTGCAGGGTTTACATAATAATTCCTTATGAACTCATCTCGGGGACATTATCAACCCTTACCGGGACACACTTTCCCGTCAAGAATTCACAGCATGTCATACACAAAATACAGTGACCCAACTATGCCGGTAATTGACCAGATATTCTAATCTGTCAATTCCTTTGGAAAATCAAAGTCACTAATATTAAATGCACACACCCGAAATAATATCAGGGATTAAGAATAAAATACACTGAGACTTAAATCGATTATCTAAGGCAATCCTAATCGATAAATCTCAAGCGATCCGCCCAATACACCAAGTGTACAAGTATGATAAAATAATAAAGACCAATTATTTTCTCACTCATACAACGACTATACCGATGGATTGGTCCTTGTCCATCTAGTTCGTGAGAAACTGTTCGATTATATACGAGTAACCGATAGTATGATCTTCCGTGTGACGACGCACACCATACTAACTACAACGTATATAATCTAGGACTATAATTTTCATATCTTTAATTATAAATAATTAAACGCAAATAATTGTTTATTTAATTAAATAGATTAATGGCAATGGATCGGGAGTTCATATCACTTAAATCTAGACATTAAGTGTACACCTCAAACGACGCCTGGGGTCAGGCGAGCGCTTGGTGGAAAAAACTGGTTCTCTGAAAGTTGGGGCAGGCGGGCGCCTGGGGTCAGGCGAGCGTCTGGTGGCCGTCGCGGGCGGGTGCCTGGTGGTCAGGCGGGAGCTTGGATGGCTGGGCCATGTAAAGGACTCCAAAGGCTTTCCGTAGAGGTATAGATCGTCTCCGTAAGTGGTCGGAGTTGGGAGACCCAAGCTCTCCAAGTTCGCTGCACAAACACTCCGGGGCAGCTGCGTACTGGGCTAGAAACTCGTGAATTACGGCCATATGACGGGGAACCATGACAGGAAAGTGATAGGGCCTTGTAGAAAATTTCAATAGCTTTCCGAAAATATATGGATCATGTTTGTACGTGATCGGAGGTGGGAGAACCGACGTGGTCAAGTTTGCAGCGCAATGTCGATAGTTTGTCGGCCAAATCACTTTTACCGTTTTTCAACTCGTTTTTGCTCGTTTTCGCATCGAACACGCTCATACACCTACACACTCCACAAAACATCAAACTTACTGTTAAAGTGTGACTCGAATCGGAAATAAAAACGGGACTAAAAGATATCCGCGCACGACTTGTCAACTCACAATGTATGTGCATGAATTAATTTGGGTGTTGATGTAATCGTGACATCACCAAAGCAATGAATTGCATGATGACTTTATTTGAGTGGGGGCGTAACTTGGTGAGAGGAGGTGCGGTGTGCGGATTGAGGACGTCCGCGGGTGCAGATTGTGGACGCTCGATTTGATTTGAATTGAGGTCCAATTTGAGTCCGTATTTTATTTGTTTCTTGGTTTTATTAGGGAATTAGAATTATATGGATTATAATTCTATTCCTTATTAATTTAGGAGTCATAGATTAGGAAAAGGATTTATTCCTAATTCTAATTGTTTCCAATTTGATAGGTTTGCTACACCTATAAATTGGGGTTCTCCGGTAGACGAAAATCATAGAGTGAATTGTAAGCCTCAACGATGTAGTCGATTGGTTCTTTCTTCCCGTGGTTTTTTCCCGTGTTTTGGGTTTCCACGTAAATTTGTGTGTTCGTTCTTTCGTTCATCTTTTTCTTCGCATCTCATATATATTTCGAAAGTCGTGAGGGATTTAGTTTTCAATATCGCAACAAGTGGTACCAGGGGATCGTAAAGAGCACAACAAGTGGTATCAGAGCTAGGTTACGATCCTGTGACCTGTTATCAAGAGCTTTTGTTGGGGATCCCGGACGCGGAATTCATACATGGCGGACGTTGCGGATATTGGTGTTTTTAGATCCAGGTGGAGCTTGATGGAGTTGTATTCTAAATGTCTAGTTTAGTGCAAATACGGAACTCCTTATCTATACCTTAGTTCGAGATATGATTCAAACATGATTGCATTTAATGCAATAGTCCTTGATGTATACGTTGTAGACAGTATGGCGTGAGGAGACACGCGGAAGATCATACTGTCGGTTACTCGTATACTATCGAACAGTAGCTCACGACTTAGATGGACAGGGACAATCCATCGGTACGTCATAGTGTGACTGGTAGATAGTCGGTCTTGACTATCATGTTACACTCGTACACTTGGTGTATTGAGCAGGACCACGGGAGGGCGTTCGATTTATACTAATCGCAGTAATCGAACTAGACCTCAGATATTACGGATATACGAATTCTTAATCCCTATATAATTATAGGTGCGTGTGTCCAATTCTCGGTTTTTTGACTTGCCAATGAGTGAGACTAAATGATTAGTCGAGATTCTCGGTAAATTGGGAATCGTAATTGTACGCACGGCATGCTATAGATTATAGACAGGAAACCGTGTCCCGTTTATCGGGTTGATGACGTCCCCGAGATGAGCTCATAAAGTTTATCATGTAAACCCTGCAGGTGGATTCGTTCCACATGATAATAAGGATGAGTGGTACTAGTCTCGGATAATAAGAAACGAATTAATTTAATTGTTAGTAATTAAATAAATTCGTGGACGTTCGATATCTTAAACACGGGGAAAGTCGTATATGTAATTTCGGCGGAAATATTATTGGTAAAATAATATAGATTAATTAATTGGGAATTCAATTATAATTTTATAGTGGAATTAATTATAATTAAAATTGGATTTAATTAAAGGTTTTCTTTTAAGGACACCGGTTTAATTAAATTACAATTTAGCCTAATTAATTAATTGTCCTAAGGTCCCTAGTGTGGCCTATATATACCCCTCAATCTCTCTTCTCTTAACCTACGAAACGCCGCTATAATTAATTCTGTGGAGAAATTATTTTGTTAGCGCAATTATTTTCTTCTCTGCTTAATTAATTTAGATTAGCGCAGTGTTTTTATTTCTGTAGAAATTAATTTGCTAGCGCAAATATATTTCTGGAGACAGAATAATTATTTCTGTAGAAATTAATTTGCTAGCGCAAATATATTTCTGGAGACAGAATAATTAAAACGTGAAAAAGAGGGTTTGAGAGAGAAGAAGAAGAGAAGACTCCGGTGGATCGTTGCCCACACAACGTCCGGCGTCGAGGGCTAGGATACACACTAGAAGATCTCAGGGTGTTCGCCTATTCGGCTTCTCCGAATCACGCATCAAAGGTATAAGAAATCGAAACCCTATTTCCGCATTATTTCGATTCTTTTCGTACGTAATCATACAACGAACCTCCGATCGAGTTCCGGGATCGTGGTTGGTGTTCCTAGATCACTGTGGAGTCGCTGACTTCAAGAGCGGTGGTCGGAATCGGAAAAACCAACCGGAAACGAGCCTGGAACAGCAGCGTCGCGCTGCTGTTCGCGACGACTGTCGGCCGACATGTATAGCTGTCGGCCGACATTGGCTTGTCGGACGACACCTTCTGGTGTCGGACGACAGAGAGGCCAGAAGCCTCTCGTTTTGCGCGGTCGTGCCTCGGGTGCGATGGCTGGGCGTTAGACGGGTCAGGGCCTTCGTCATGGACACAGTAGGCACGCTGGAGGTCAACTAGGCTTGTCCGGATGTTCGAGTAGTCGAACGGACATGTCCCGGGTAGTCGATTTCCAACAATTGGTATCAGAGACGGTTTATCGGTTTGTTGTATTGTTCGTACGTTTTGTGATGCAGGATGAACCCGATTATTATGGCCAATGTTGTGATGGATGTTGTGCTTTAATTTTGTGGTTTGATTAAACTCTCGGGCTTGTCGAGATTGTTTTGTTTTTGGAATAACGTTGCTTGTTTGTAATAGATAAAAACGACGGGTTGAGTCGTTAGGTTTATTTATTTATTTCGTCGTTTCCGGGCATGTATAGGGTCGATCACCTTGTATAGGATCGATGCCGGATTTAGTAGATTTATTCTTGTAATTTTTCTTACTAATTTTGGTGGATCGAGACGAGACCAAAACCCGGAGAAACGAGGATCGAGGAGGGCGAACCGGCAACGGGCAGCCATCGAACACACCCCGTGTTCGCGACGGGCAGCGGGGCTGGGGTTCGTTCGACCCCACGGACGACTCAACGAGGCTCGAGACGAGGCTCCAGTGGGAGGAGTTCGTCTCTTGACCCTCGAGCGAGTCGGTGGTGGACCGAGATCGAGACGAGCAACGAGATGAAGTTCCAAGAGACGTGCATTGGAGAATACTTAAGGCCATAATAATCGGGGCCACGTTAATTGCTTTTTATGTGATTTACGTGCCTTTTATTATGCTTAATTATTTTATGCATGTTATCCCTCAATCGTAAAATACTAAGTGGGAGAGGGATTGGAAACAATCCCGCGGTCTCCATTCTCTGTTTTGAATGTGATGTGTATTGACTTACGAGTTGGCTTTAGTGTCATCCTCCCTATCGGATAAAGTCGATACACGGATATCACTGGATCAAAATTCGAATTCAATTCCACTTATAAAAATCGAACAATTATATTTTTCAAAAGCAAGTGCCTAATCTGTTTTTCAAAGACTAAGTTCAACTCGACTCATTCTCACCCCGGGGAGTGGAATGGAGCCAAAGCGCTTGCTTATGTCGATGACACAGATTAGAGACATTCGAGTCATTCGATGACTAGATCGATTGTCTGGTTGGCTCCCTCACCTAGTGAGAGATAGGGCTCAATTGCATGATTGATCGCTGGTTAGAAACTTCGAGTTTCACTTACGAGATATCAAGCATTGAATAATAAAATTGTGGTATTTAATAAATGTAAGAGTCAATTAACAAAGTTGTTTGTTTTAGTAAACGTCCACACTATCGTGGCTTGCTAAATGGAAACGGTACTTTGGGTTAATTGAGACTCTATGACATTTAAATAAATGGGATTCAATTAATAAAGTTGTTTGTTTTAGTAAACGTCCACACTAACGTGGCTTGCTAGATGGAAACGGAACTTTAGGATTAATTGAGGCTCGACAGTTATAGAAAGTCGTGGAGGACCGCATGTCAACGTAAACGTCCACATGAACGTGGCTTGCGGTGGGCATGTAGTTCCCGAGCGGTGGACTTAGTACTGAGAAATGGTATACACTTAGGTACGCTTTATAGTATCCTCCCCATCGGAGTCACTGCTATAATGACGTACGACCGAAGTAAAAATCCAATTATAAAATCGTTTGGATTAGTATACGTCCACAAGAACGTGGCATGCTAGTCTGATGGGATTTTGGAAATGATTGGTAGTTTAATGATATTATTTGAGGGAAATGATATCGAATTAAACTAATTTTTTTTTTTATATGGTATTATTCCCATTAAAAGTCAACAAACTCACTGAACCTGTTTTGTATGGATTAAAGAAGAAACTTGGACATTGTCCTAACTGCAGAGGAGTACAATTATGTACTCCAAGTCAATTGACCTGCTGAACCAAATGATGTTTCCACTACTGAGGAAAGGAAGCTCATAGAAATGGATCAAGGCTCTGAGATGACGTGGAGCTGCATTATGGCTTTCATGTCAAAATATGCTGCGACATCGGGATCAAGCCATGACCATTACCTATGATATGATGCTTAACCTCAAGAAACTTTTTGGTTATCAAGACAGGACAGCCGGGCAAAATGCAATGAGGCAACTCATGACGGCCATCGCATCCGAAGGAACGCCCGTGGGGAATCACGTTCTTAGGATGATGTGCTATCTGAATGAGATAGAGATTCTAGGATCAGTTATCGATGGGGTAACCCAAGTCGATATTGTGCTCCAGTCTCTGCCGAGAAGTTTTGAGCAGTTCCGCCTGAACTATAACATGAATAAGGGGTCTTACTCATTGGCGGAACTCCTGATTGAACTTCAAGCGGCTGAGGGAATCTTTAAGGGCTCTCAAGCACTTGTGGTTGAGAAATTGGCTCTTCCTAGGCCTCCGGGCGGCAAAAGGAAGAAGAAGCAAATACGGAAACCCAGTGGGCCTAATATATCTGGACCACGGAATGGGACAAGCAAGCCCAAGGGGCAAGTGCTTCCGTTGTAAGCAGTCTGGATACTGGGAGTTTTAATTGTCCTCTCAAGCAACAAGAAGTTATAACCTACATGGGCAATACTGTTAAGGTAACAGCCGTTGCAGTGGGAGATGTTAAATGTTTTAACGGTAGGATTTTAGTTCTAACAAATTGTCTTTATGTGCCGGCATTTAGAAAGAAATTTCATTTCGGATTTCTAGAATTGCCTTAGAATGGATATTCCGTTTCTTTGGATGGTTTCATACCTATCAGAGTAGGAAACGGGGATATTATCTATTCTGTTACATTGATAGACAATTTAATACTAAATCCGTGTTCTTCCACGATGCAACACACCGGAGCTAATAACACATTGTCAAAACCCAATAAGAGTAAAGATCCTTCTAGGATGAATCAAATGTACTTATGGAATCTTAGGCTAGATCATTTTAACTTGAGTACGATTCAAAGGGTGAAAGCTGATGGACTACTCAGCTAGGTTGAAGGAAAGGACTTTCCAACCTTCGAATCATACTTGGAAGTTTAAATGACCAAGCAACCCTTTACGGTTAAAGGGCATAGATCCAAGAAAGTACTAGAGTTGATTCGCTCTGATATATGCAGACCTCTTTAAGGAGTAAGGCATACTTATCAGAAAATGGGATTAAACCCCGACAGACTACACCATTTATGCCTCGGCAAAATAATGTGTTGTAAAGAAGGAATAGGACTCTTATAGATATGGGAAAGTAGACAATGAGTTATTCGGAGTTACCTAATTCGTTTTTGGGATATGGCTTGGAAACAGCGGCGTTTATCCTGAACTTGATTCCTTTGGAAACTTGTACAGATATTCGGCTGTTTATAGGATACCCTAAGAAAACGAATTGAGATATGTAATATAGTCCAAAGGACCAGATGTTCGTTGATTGCATCAATGTTCGGTTCTTAGACATGGACTATATATATATGCAAGATCACAAGCCCAAGAGTAGAGTAATACTTAATGTGCTTAGAGGGACTGATCAAGACTTAGAACCAGCCTAACTGAGTAGTTCACTACTATAATCTTTAGTCACTAAAGATACACCGGAGCGTCGTCGTAGTGGGAGGGTTGTTAGACAACCCAACAGGCTCATGTTTATAGGTGAGTCTTCGGACTTGTTACCTGGAGAACATGAAGCCGAACCCTGGATCTATGACGAGACGCTGAAAGATCAAGATGCTCAGTCTTGGCAAAAGTCGATCCGGATTCTTTTGTCTTTACATGGAAGATGGGAGTCAAGACAGATTTCCTAAATCGAAGTCTTGACGGGGCCATCTGTGTGGGACAGCCAGAGGGATTCATCGAAAAGAGCCAGGAGCATTCGGTAAGCAAGCTTAATCAATCTTAGGATTGAAGGAAGCTTTAAGATCTTGGACACATGCGGACCTATGAGAAAATCCATTTCATGGATTCATTCAAGGCATGTTTAGGTCCTGTGTGTAATAAAGATGTGACAGAAAAGATGTGGTGTTTTCTCATTATTTATGTAGACGACATCCTTCTAAATTGGCAACAATATGAAGGATGTTGTCGGACATGAAGGGATGGTTGTCCGAGTAATTCAATGTAAGATACTTAAGAGAAGTCGAGAATGTTCTTGGGATCAAAGTTACAAATGATCGCCAGAAAAGAACATAGAACTTATCTCGAGTCTCATACATAAATACAATTCTTACTCGTTGCAGCATACAGAATTCCAAGAAAGGTCTTCACCTTTTAGATATGGAATTCATCTATCTAAAGTTTTGTGTCCGACACAATAAAGGAGATAGATGAAGATTAAGCAGTTCCCTACACCTTAATGGTGGGAAGCTTAATGTATGTAATGCTATGCATGAGACTGATATCTACTATGCCGTGGGCATGGTGGTAAGATATCATAGTAATCCTGGAAAGGATCACTCGACTGATGTAAAGAACATGATTAGGCTCCTGCAGAGGACCAGGAATTATGTTCTGAGTTACAAAGCAGTCAAGTTGTTTCCTTTGGATTACATAGAATTGGATTTCCAAATCAAACAGGGACAGTCGAAAGTCGAAGTCAGGCTATGTGTTCTCACTGTGAAGTGGAGCAGTCACATGGAAGAATGTAAAGCAGCGATGCATTACGGACTCTACCATGGAAACTGAAAGGATAACGGCCTGTGAGGCAGTTAAAAGGTCAGTATGGCTCCAGAACTTCCTAAGGGACTTAGATGTGGTTTCTAGTTCACCCAAAGCTATTTTGAATAGCGGTATTGGAAAACTTGAAATGCCACGAGTCCACAGTGGGAGATAACATGTAGAGCGCAAGTACCACCTGATTCGAGAGATCGTCTAGTAAGACGATGCAGTTGTCACCTAGATAGCATCGAGAGGATTTCCTGGTAAAACCCGTTCACAGAGGCACTTCCAGCGAAAGCGTTGGGTAGGCGTGATGAGGTTATGGGAATCTGATGTTTGGGAGAGGGCGACTAGACTTTTAGTATAAGTGGGAGATTGATGGAGTTGTATTCTAAATGTCTAGTTTAGTGCTAACTGCAGAGGAGTACAATTATGTACTCCAAGTCAATTGACCTGCTGAACCAAATGATGTTTCCATTACTGAGGAAAGGAAGCTCATAGAAATGGATCAAGGCTCTGAGATGACGTGGAGCTGCATTATGGCTTTCATGTCAAAATATGCTGCGACATCGGGATCAAGCCATGACCATTACCTATGATATGATGCTTAACCTCAAGAAACTTTTTGGTTATCAAGACAGGACAGCCGGGCAAAATGCAATGAGGCAACTCATGACGGCCATCGCATCCGAAGGAACGCCCGTGGGGAATCACGTTCTTAGGATGATGTGCTATCTGAATGAGATAGAGATTCTAGGATCAGTTATCGATGGGGTAACCCAAGTCGATATTGTGCTCCAGTCTCTGCCGAGAAGTTTTGAGCAGTTCCGCCTGAACTATAACATGAATAAGGGGTCTTACTCATTGGCGGAACTCCTGATTGAACTTCAAGCGGCTGAGGGAATCTTTAAGGGCTCTCAAGCACTTGTGGTTGAGAAATTGGCTCTTCCTAGGCCTCCGGGCGGCAAAAGGAAGAAGAAGCAAATACGGAAACCCAGTGGGCCTAATATATCTGGACCACGGAATGGGACAAGCAAGCCCAAGGGGCAAGTGCTTCCGTTGTAAGCAGTCTGGATACTGGGAGTTTTAATTGTCCTCTCAAGCAACAAGAAGTTATAACCTACATGGGCAATACTGTTAAGGTAACAGCCGTTGCAGTGGGAGATGTTAAATGTTTTAACGGTAGGATTTTAGTTCTAACAAATTGTCTTTATGTGCCGGCATTTAGAAAGAAATTTCATTTCGGATTTCTAGAATTGCCTTAGAATGGATATTCCGTTTCTTTGGATGGTTTCATACCTATCAGAGTAGGAAACGGGGATATTATCTATTCTGTTACATTGATAGACAATTTAATACTAAATCCGTGTTCTTCCACGATGCAACACACCGGAGCTAATAACACATTGTCAAAACCCAATAAGAGTAAAGATCCTTCTAGGATGAATCAAATGTACTTATGGAATCTTAGGCTAGATCATTTTAACTTGAGTACGATTCAAAGGGTGAAAGCTGATGGACTACTCAGCTAGGTTGAAGGAAAGGACTTTCCAACCTTCGAATCATACTTGGAAGTTTAAATGACCAAGCAACCCTTTACGGTTAAAGGGCATAGATCCAAGAAAGTACTAGAGTTGATTCGCTCTGATATATGCAGACCTCTTTAAGGAGTAAGGCATACTTATCAGAAAATGGGATTAAACCCCGACAGACTACACCATTTATGCCTCGGCAAAATAATGTGTTGTAAAGAAGGAATAGGACTCTTATAGATATGGGAAAGTAGACAATGAGTTATTCGGAGTTACCTAATTCGTTTTTGGGATATGGATTGGAAACAGCGGCGTTTATCCTGAACTTGATTCCTTTGGAAACTTGTACAGATATTCGGCTGTTTATAGGATACCCTAAGAAAACGAATTGAGATATGTAATATATTCCAAAGGACCAGATGTTCGTTGATTGCATCAATGTTCGGTTCTTAGACATGGACTATATATATATGCAAGATCACAAGCCCAAGAGTAGAGTAATACTTAATGTGCTTAGAGGGACTGATCAAGACTTAGAACCAGCCTAACTGAGTAGTTCACTACTATAATCTTTAGTCACTAAAGATACACCGGAGCGTCGTCGTAGTGGGAGGGTTGTTAGACAACCCAACAGGCTCATGTTTATAGGTGAGTCTTCGGACTTGTTACCTGGAGAACATGAAGCCGAACCCTGGATCTATGACGAGACGCTGAAAGATCAAGATGCTCAGTCTTGGCAAAAGTCGATCCGGATTCTTTTGTCTTTACATGGAAGATGGGAGTCAAGACAGATTTCCTAAATCGAAGTCTTGACGGGGCCATCTGTGTGGGACAGCCAGAGGGATTCATCGAAAAGAGCCAGGAGCATTCGGTAAGCAAGCTTAATCAATCTTAGGATTGAAGGAAGCTTTAAGATCTTGGACACATGCGGACCTATGAGAAAATCCATTTCATGGATTCATTCAAGGCATGTTTAGGTCCTGTGTGTAATAAAGATGTGACAGAAAAGATGTGGTGTTTTCTCATTATTTATGTAGACGACATCCTTCTAAATTGGCAACAATATGAAGGATGTTGTCGGACATGAAGGGATGGTTGTCCGAGTAATTCAATGTAAGATACTTAGGAGAAGTCGAGAATGTTCTTGGGATCAAAGTTACAAATGATCGCCAGAAAAGAACATAGAACTTATCTCGAGTCTCATACATAAATACAATTCTTACTCGTTGCAGCATACAGAATTCCAAGAAAGGTCTTCACCTTTTAGATATGGAATTCATCTATCTAAAGTTTTGTGTCCGACACAATAAAGGAGATAGATGAAGATTAAGCAGTTCCCTACACCTTAATGGTGGGAAGCTTAATGTATGTAATGCTATGCATGAGACTGATATCTACTATGCCGTGGGCATGGTGGTAAGATATCATAGTAATCCTGGAAAGGATCACTCGACTGATGTAAAGAACATGATTAGGCTCCTGCAGAGGACCAGGAATTATGTTCTGAGTTACAAAGCAGTCAAGTTGTTTCCTTTGGATTACATAGAATTGGATTTCCAAATCAAACAGGGACAGTCGAAAGTCGAAGTCAGGCTATGTGTTCTCACTGTGAAGTGGAGCAGTCACATGGAAGAATGTAAAGCAGCGATGCATTACGGACTCTACCATGGAAACTGAAAGGATAACGGCCTGTGAGGCAGTTAAAAGGTCAGTATGGCTCCAGAACTTCCTAAGGGACTTAGATGTGGTTTCTAGTTCACCCAAAGCTATTTTGAATAGCGGTATTGGAAAACTTGAAATGCCACGAGTCCACAGTGGGAGATAACATGTAGAGCGCAAGTACCACCTGATTCAAGAGATCGTCTAGTAAGACGATGCAGTTGTCACCTAGATAGCATCGAGAGGATTTCCTGGTAAAACCCGTTCACAGAGGCACTTCCAGCGAAAGCGTTGGGTAGGCGTGATGAGGTTATGGGAATCTGATGTTTGGGAGAGGGCGACTAGACTTTTAGTATAAGTGGGAGATTGATGGAGTTGTATTCTAAATGTCTAGTTTAGTGCAAATACGGAACTCCTTATCTATACCTTAGTTCGAGATATGATTCAAACATGATTGCATTTAATGCAATAGTCCTTGATGTATACGTTGTAGACAGTATGGCGTGAGGAGACACGCGGAAGATCATACTGTCGGTTACTCGTATACTATCGAACAGTAGCTCACGACTTAGATGGACAGGGACAATCCATCGGTACGTCATAGTGTGACTGGTAGATAGTCGGTCTTGACTATCATGTTACACTCGTACACTTGGTGTATTGAGCAGGACCACGGGAGGGCGTTCGATTTATACTAATCGCAGTAATCGAACTAGACCTCAGATATTACGGATATACGAATTCTTAATCCCTATATAATTATAGGTGCGTGTGTCCAATTCTCGGTTTTTTGACTTGCCAATGAGTGAGACTAAATGATTAGTCGAGATTCTCGGTAAATTGGGAATCGTAATTGTACGCACGGCATGCTATAGATTATAGACAGGAAACCGTGTCCCGTTTATCGGGTTGATGACGTCCCCGAGATGAGCTCATAAAGTTTATCATGTAAACCCTGCAGGTGGATTCGTTCCACATGATAATAAGGATGAGTGGTACTAGTCTCGGATAATAAGAAACGAATTAATTTAATTGTTAGTAATTAAATAAATTCGTGGACGTTCGATATCTTAAACACGGGGAAAGTCGTATATGTAATTTTGGCGGAAATATTATTGGTAAAATAATATAGATTAATTAATTGGGAATTCAATTATAATTTTATAGTGGAATTAATTATAATTAAAATTGGATTTAATTAAAGGTTTTCTTTTAAGGACACCGGTTTAATTAAATTACAATTTAGCCTAATTAATTAATTGTCCTAAGGTCCCTAGTGTGGCCTATATATACCCCTGAATCTCTCTTCTCTTAACCTACGAAACGCCGCTATAATTAATTCTGTGGAGAAATTATTTTGTTAGCGCAATTATTTTCTTCTCTGCTTAATTAATTTAGATTAGCGCAGTGTTTTTATTTCTGTAGAAATTAATTTGCTAGCGCAAATATATTTCTGGAGACAGAATAATTATTTCTGTAGAAATTAATTTGCTAGCGCAAATATATTTCTGGAGACAGAATAATTAAAACGTGAAAAAGAGGGTTTGAGAGAGAAGAAGAAGAGAAGACTCCGGTGGATCGTTGCCCACACAACGTCCGGCGTCGAGGGCTAGGATACACACTAGAAGATCTCAGGGTGTTCGCCTATTCGGCTTCTCCGAATCACGCATCAAAGGTATAAGAAATCGAAACCCTATTTCCGCATTATTTCGATTCTTTTCGTACGTAATCATACAACGAACCTCCGATCGAGTTTCGGGATCGTGGTTGGTGTTCCTAGATCACTGTGGAGTCGCTGACTTCAAGAGCGGTGGTCGGAATCGGAAAAACCAACCGGAAACGAGCCTGGAACAGCAGCGTCGCGCTGCTGTTCGCGACGACTGTCGGCCGACATGTATAGCTGTCGGCCGACATTGGCTTGTCGGACGACACCTTCTGGTGTCGGACGACAGAGAGGCCAGAAGCCTCTCGTTTTGCGCGGTCGTGCCTCGGGTGCGATGGCTGGGCGTTAGACGGGTCAGGGCCTTCGTCATGGACACAGTAGGCACGCTGGAGGTCAACTAGGCTTGTCCGGATGTTCGAGTAGTCGAACGGACATGTCCCGGGTAGTCGATTTCCAACAGAGCTCGAGAATATTTTTGGGAGATGGCGACGATGGTTGATATTCGGTGTTAGATCGGAACACGTGGTTCTCTTCATGGCGATTCAAGGTGGAGTTGGTTCAGTGGTTCTTACCAACATGGATCTTGATGATGCGTTGCTGGAGCATGGACGATGTCAAGCGCGATGGAGCCATAAGAGAAGGTATGGAAGAATAGAAAGGTGAGGTATAATTGCACTCTATCCCTCCGGTGATTTGTTTCATGCGGCGCGACTTTGCGATCGAGGGAGACGATGAAGGAGGTTTTGAGTAGTGAAAATCCGGGGGAATGTCTTGATGTCCAGGGTTGGGCAAAGATGAAGAAATTCCAGGGGGTTTGTCATTACTGCAAGAAAAGGGGCGTGGTGAAAATCTAGGTGAATTTCTTAATGGCCAAGGTGGAGCATGAAAGAAATTCTAGGGGGTTTGTCACTACTGCAAGGAAGATGGCCACGTGAAGGGGGACTGTCAGGCCCTGATGAATTGGAGAAAGGAATCGAAGGTGGCCATTTCCGGAGAAGGAGGTTTTCCTGATGGAGAACTCCTGGTTGTCTCTGATTTGGGGAACGTGTGAGGGGTGGATCTTGGATTCTAGATGTTCGATGGTGTCGGTTGATCGGTGGTCATGGGGCATGATACATCGTGTGAGATACGCGGCACGGGAACTGTGAGAATCAAGATGGTCGATGGGCATATTCGAACCCTCGGTACTGCAAGGTACGTTCCGGTCCTGAATGGTAATCTTATCTCTTATAGAGCTTAGATCCGAATGAGTACCAACTTTGGTAAAGGTGAAGTGTTGAAAGTAAGTCGGGGCGACTTATTTTGCGAGGCGAGAGAAAGATTTTGTGGATTGTATGAGCTATGCGGCAACACAATTATCAAGTGGACAACTGCCTCTGTCCAAGAAAGTCATTCGCTGGAAGGTGAGTCGGGATCACCTTGGTTTAAAAGTCATGCGCATGTGTGTTGGTGTCGGGGACACCGAGAATACTAACCCGAATAGTATTCAAAGTTTGGATAATCGAGCCTAGGCGTACTATGGATAGCACTGGAGTATTGGCGAATGCAGGTAGTGCTGATAGTAGTGGGAAGGCGAGATTTGAGAATGAAGATTGCGTGGAGGTCATAGAGCTTGGTGGTACCCAAGGGATGATCGGTGCATTTTCGCATTCTTGTACTAAGTTTGGTGCGGTTCAAACTTAGGTTGCTCATGTTTTGAGTGAGTCCTGCAGGGCTGGGTGGAAGAAAGAAAAATTGGTCTACGATCGTTTGAGTTGGGCGGCTTGAAGTCGCGGGGATTCTCGTCAAGGTGGAGATTTGTTAAAGTGTGACTCGAATCGGAAATAAAAACGGGACTAAAAGATATCCACGCACGACTTGTCAACTCACAATGTATGTGCATGAATTAATTTGGGTGTTGATGTAATCGTGACATCACCAAAGCAATTAATTGCATGATGACTTTATTTGAGTGGGGGCGTAACTTGGTGAGAGGCGGTGCTGTGTGCGGATTGAGGACGTCCGCGGGTGCGGATTGTGGACGCTCGATTTGATTTGAATTGAGGTCCAATTTGAGTCCGTATTTTATTTGTTTCTTGGTTTTATTAGGGAATTAGAATTATATGGATTATAATTCTATTCCTTATTAATTTAGGAGTCATAGATTAGGAAAAGGATTTATTCCTAATTCTAATTGTTTCCAATTTGATAGGTTTGCTACACCTATAAATTGGGGTTCTCCGGTAGACGAAAATCATAGAGTGAATTGTAAGCCTCAACGATGTAGTCGATTGGTTCTTTCTTCCCGTGGTTTTTTCCCGTGTTTTGGGTTTCCACGTAAATTTGTGTGTTCGTTCTTTCGTTCATTCTTTTCTTCGCATCTCATATATATTTCGAGAGTCGTGAGCGATTTAGTTTTCAATATCGCAACAAGTGGTACCAGGGGATCGTAAAGAGCACAACACTTACCAAGAATCATGAGAATGATGCACAAGAATGACACAAAATGGCATGAGACGACACAAAACATCATAGGAAAAGTAGCACAAAAACATGTAAATCAACTCCCCCACACTTAGCTCTTTTCTTGTCCTCAAGCAAACAATCACGGTATACAATACGAACCAAGCATCGATTAAGCTCAAGACAAACAATCAACCATAAGGGAATTCAAGTCATTCACATTCGACAAATCAGAACCAACTAATGAGTGTCCCTCAAGTATTCAAATCCCCACAGTTCAAACCATGACTCCACTCCACCAATATCAACAACGAGCACAAGTAAACAAAGCCACATAAATCTCTAGCCAAGATAATCAAGTGAGGCAATATTCTCTAGGTGTAAACAGTCAAGGGTCACTCGAGTATCCTATCGTGGTTTCCCATACTCATCGTTCTCGTATAAGCAGTGTGGCCGCTCTACTAATATTAATACATTTACTACTATTATTATTTTATTATTATATTTTTTGCTTTTTTTTTCTCTCGGCAACGGGATTTTTCGAACCATTTATTTTTTTCTTACTAGCTCGGCTGCCGGCCCTTTTTTTTCACATACGCAACTAAAATTTTCGAACGTCTTCTGTTTTTGCGTCCGATTGCGAATAATACCTATATATAGATAATCCACACTACTAATAAGAGAGACGATCAAAGTAGAATCCTCGTGTATAACTCGGCCAAACAATCAATGAACTCGATCCACTTAATACTCGTGCCTAACCGATGTCATGAAAAACACAACTCTCCCTATGTAGCAAATCCTAAGTGTAGGACCCACAATTAATCAACTCGTCATTATCATCCTGATGAAGCCCTGAATTCAACTATGTGTAAACTGAAGCCTATATTGACTAGCACATGCTTTTAACAACTATACCGCAATTGGGCTAAATGGGGAGGGTGATCAATACGAAAAAACATACCAAAAGACACAAACATAAGCGACGTTTGAAGACTACTATAACCCCAACAAACCTCGCGAAACAACGGGTTACCCTAAGAACATGCAAATCTACCCCCCAACACTTGAAATACACATTGTCTTCAATGTAAAACACATGAGTAAGCAAATCTCAGGCAAGGAAGTACAAACATGTCCAAACGAAAAAGAACAAACTAAAGAAACATAATGCACATAAAAAGCATAAAAAGAACAAGGGTAAGAAGGTGCAAACAGTGGTGTCGACTCCTTCTGTCTTCTCGATCCAGCCCATATGAAATCGTGGGAAGGCCCCCACGTGGCGCTCATTTTGGGAACCGAAAGAGCATCACGGTCCGTGGATTGGCCTCCACGCGTCGCTTGTTTAACGTCTCAAGCTTGACTCATCTTTCATCAATGAGGAGCCCTAATGAGGCTCATCATCTCATGTGTCATCTCTTCTATGTATACGTATTTCCATTGTTTTGATAACCCCTTCAGATCTAATTTTGGTGGAGGTGATTCATTTTCATCGTCACTCTCGAGTACGTCGATCATCCCCACACTATCTTTTACACGCACGTGCTTGACTTCAACACCGAGAAATATCGAGCTACTTTTCTGCAAAATCACCATCTCGCCCAAGAGATCAATAGCATAAATGTAGAGACAATTTACAATGTAGGCATCAAAAGAATTAATAACCTCAATGTAATCAACCTTACCAAAAGATGTTTTATCTCCACCCAAAGCAAAGTTAAATCTGAAAATACCTAGATCGTGCGGCTTTGGTGGGTGAAGAGCACGTTTCACCTTTGACTCCTCAACATACATAAGGTCGTTCATGTCGATTGAGGGAGGAAGGTGTCCGGAATTCTTACACACCAAATCACTCGGAGAGGAATGAGATGATTCTATCATACATGCATGCTCGGGAAACATATCATCTACCTCCTCATCATCTTCACTCGAGGCATAAATATTTGAACATTCGAACTCAAGAGATGTATCTAGCATTGAGAGCTCCCCGTCTTCATTATCAACCACTATATTGATGATCATTGTTTCTTGCTCTAGTTGTCTAGGGGGTGGAATGGACAACTTGTATGGGTCTTCGTCTTGATGCGACACTTTTGGTGTAATCTCCTCCAACACGATACTCTCAATCGTATCTTCCTCATCATCTTCCTCTAAATTTAGTCCATTGTCGTACATATGCTCCACTTTGGCCTTGACCTCATTCGGTTCAACTTCATCATAGTCGTAGTCACTTTGGAGATTCTCTTCCTCGTGTACCCACTCGCTTTGATTGCACATCTTATCGATCATATCTCCTATGACCTTAGACCTTGCTTCTGTTGGAAATCGACTATCCGAGACACGTCCGTTCGAACCCTCGAACATCCGGACGTACCCATTCGACTTCTGGAGGTCACCTCCGAACAGCCATGGCCGCTCGCCCAAGAGATCGCGCGTCCGCCGCAGTCGAGGCCGCGGCTCGCAATCTGCCTGGAGCAAGCGGGCGCCTGCCCCCCCAAGCGGGCGCTTGCCTGCTCGAACAATAGCGCAATCTGCCCGGAGCAAGCGGGCGCCTGCCCCCCCAAGCGGGCGCTTGCCTGCTCGAACAGCAGCGCGACGCTGCTGTTCCGAGCACGTTTCCGGGTCGATTTTCCTCTTCCGACTACCGATCCAGAGGTCCTTGACCCCCCAGTAGTCGAGGAACATGATCCATGACGCCCAGAACCCGATCTAAGATTCGATGCATAATCAACGAGAAAGAAATCGAATAAAAGCGGAATAAGGGTTTCGATTTCTTATACCTTTGTCGCGTGATTCGGAGAAGCCGAATTGTTGAGACCACGAAGCCTTCCGGTGTATGTCTCTATCCCCGACGTTCAGCCGTTGAGTGGGAAACGATCCGCTGAACCTTCCTCTTCTCCTTTCTCTCTTGAACCCACCGTAGAAATAATATCCTCTGTCTCAGAAATATATTTGCGCAAGCAAAATTATTTCTACAGAATTATTAGTGCGCTAATCTAAATTAATTAAGCAGAGGAAAAATAATTGCGCAAGCTTTTATTTTCTCTGCAGAATTAATTATAGGGGCGTAAGTTAGGTTTTGATCTTCTGTCTCAGAAATATAATTGCGCTAGCAATTAATTTCTTCAGAAAATAATAACAGCGCTAATCTATTTATTTCTACAGAAAAATAATTGCGTAAACAATTTATTTTTCTCCGCAAAAATAAAATAGCGGCGTTTCTTAGGTTTAGAGAAAGAGAGGGTGGGGTATTTATAAAGCTACACCAGGGACCTAATGGAAATTAATTATTAGGCTAAATTGCAATTTAATTAACTCGGCGTCCCAATAGGAAAACCTTAATTAAATTCCACAATTTTAATTATAATTAATTCCACTATAAAATTATAATTGAATTCCCAATAATTAATTTATATTATTTCAACAATAATAAATCCGCCGAATTACATATACGACTTTCCTCGTGTTTAAGATATCTAGGTGAACGGGTTTTACCAGGCAATCCTCTCGATGCTATCTAGGTGACAACTGCATCGTCTTACTAGACGATCTCTCGAATCAGGTGGTACTTGCGCTCTACGTGTTATCTCCCACTGTGGACTCGTGGCATTTCAAGTTTGCCAATATACCGCTATTCAAAATAGCTTTGGGCAAACTAGAAACCACATCTAAGTCCCTCAGGAAGTTCTGGAGCCATACTGACCTTTTAACCGCCTCAGAGGCCGTTATCCTTTCAGTTTCCATGGTAGAGTCCGTAATGCATCGCTGCTTTACATTCTTCCATGTGACTGCTCCACTTCACAGTGAGAACACATAGCCTGACTTCGACTTTCATCTGTCCTTGTTTGATTGGAAATCCAATTCTATGTAATCCAAAGGAAAACAACTTGACTGTTTTGTAACTTAGAACATATTATCTTAGTCCTGTACAGGTGCCTAAATATTTTCTTTACATCAGTCGAGTGATCCTTTCCAGGATTACTATGATATCTCACCACTATGCCCACAACATAGTAGATATCAGTCTTGTGTACAGCATTGCATTAAGCTTCCCATCGTCAAGGTGTAGGGAACTGCTTACTTTCCATTTTATCTCCTTATTTTGTCAAAACACAAAACTTTAGATAAATTATTCCACATCTAAAAGGTGAAAACCTGTTTTTGGAATTATGCATGCTAAGACGAGCAAGAATTTTATTTATGTATGAGGCTTTGGATAAGTACTATGTTCTTTTCTGGCGATCCCTTATAACTTTGATGCCAAGAACATGCCTAACTTATCCTAAGTCTTTCATATCAAATTGCTCAGACAACCATCCCTTTATGTCTAATAACACCTTCATATTGTTTCCAATTAGAAGAATGTTGTCTACACAAAGAATGAGAAAACACCACAACATCTTTTCCATCACTTCTTTGTTACACACAGGATCCAAACATGCCTTGAAAGAATCCATAAAATAGATTTTCTCATAGATCCGCATGTGTCCAAGATCTTTGAAGCTTCCTTCAATCCAAAGATCGATTAAGCTTGCTTACAAAATGCTCTCGGCTCTCTTTGATGAATCCTTCTGGATGTCCCAAACAGATGGTCCCGTCAAGACTTCCATTTAAGAAATCCGTCTTGACTTCCATCTTTGAATCCAAAGATTCAATCTCAGATTTCATCGCCTTTTTCCAAGACTGAGCATCTTGATCTTTCAGCGTCTCGTCATAGGTCCAGGGTTTGGCTTCATGTTCTCCAGGTAACAAGTCCGAAGACTCACCTATAAACATGAACCTGTCGGGTTGTCTAACAACCCTCCCACTACGATGACGCTCCGGTGTATCTTTAGTGACTAAAGATTATAGTAGTGAACTACTCAGTTAGGCTGGTTCTAAGTCTTGATCAGTCCCTCTAAGCACATTAAGTATTACTCAACTCTTGGGCTTGTGATCTTTCATATATAGTCCATGTCTAAGAACCGAACGTTGATGCAATCAACGAATACCTGGTCCTTTGGACTATATTACATATCTCAATTCGTTTTCTTAAGGTATCCTATAAACAGCCGAATATCTGTACAAGTTTCCAAAGGAATGAAGTTCAGGATAAACGCCGTTGTTTCCAAGGCATATCCCAAAACCGAATTATGTAACTCTGAATAACTCATTTTCTACTTTCCCATATCTATAAGAATCCTATTCCTTCTTACTAACACATCATTTTTGCCGAGGCAGGAATGGTGTAGTCAATTGGGAGTTAATCCCATCTTTCTGATAAGTATGCCTTACTCCTCAAAGAGGTTTGCATACATCAGAGCGAATCAACTCTAGTACTTTCTTGGATCTTTTCTCTTTAACCGTAAAGGGTTGCTTGGTCATTAAAACTTCCAAGTATGATTCGAAGGTCGGAAGGTCCTTTCCTTCAACCTAGCTGAGTAGTCCATCAGCTTTCACCCTTTGAATCGTACTCAAGTTAAAATGATCTAGCCTAAGATGCCATAAGTACATTTGATTTATCTAGAATGATCTTTACTCTTATTGGGGTTCGACAATGTGTTATTGAATCTGGTGTGTTGCATCGTGGAAGAAAATAGATTTAGTATTAAATTGTCTGTCAATGTACCAGAATAGATAATATCCCCGTTTCCTACTCTGATAGGTATGAAACCACCCAAAGAAACGGAATACCCATTCTAAGCCAATTTAGAAATCCGAAATGAAATTTCTTTCTAAATGCCGGCACATAAAGACAATTTATTAGAACTAAAATCCTACCGTTAAAACATTTAACATCTCCCACTGCAACGGTTGTTACCTTAACAGTATTGCCCATGTAGGTTATAACTTCTTCCTTTCTAAGTCTCCGGGTTTCCTGGAACCCCTGCATTTAAGTGCAGACATGATTAGTGGTTCTCGTATCCACACACCAGGTACTGGTGGATAACACCACTAAACATGTTTCGGTGACTAAGGAAGAGTCAACTTCTTGTTGCTTGAGAGGACAATTAAAACTCCCAGTATCCAGACTGCTTACAACGGAAGCACTTGCCCTTTGGGCTTGCTTGTCCCATTCTGTGGTCCAGATATATTAGGCCCACTGGGTTTCCGTCTTTGCTTCTTCTTCCTTTTGCCGCCCGGAGGCCTAGGAAGAGCCAATTTCTCAGCCACAAGTGCTTGAAAGCCCTTAAAGATTCCCTCAGTAGCTTGAAGTTCAATCAGGAGCTCCGTCAATGGATAAGACCTCTTATTCATGTTATAATGTAGCTCCGCGTCATCTCATCAGCCTTGATCCATTTCCAATGTGTTGGAGTTGTGTACTTAATGTCTAGATTTAAGTAACGGTAAACTCCCGATCATAGCATTTAATCTATTAAATTAACAAACAATTGTTTTTGCGTTTAATTATTATTAATTAAATATATGCAAATCATAGTCCTGGATTTTATACGTTGTAGTTAGTATGGTGCAAGCATGGGCGCACAGAAGATCATACTATCGGTTACTCGTATTTAATCAAACAGTTGCTCACGACCTAGATGGACACGGACCAATCCATCGGTATAGTCGTTGTGTGAGAGAGAAAATAATTTATCTTAATTATTTTATCACACTTGTACACTTGGTGTATTGAGCGGATCGTTGAGATTCATCGATTAGGATTGCCGGCGATAATCGATTCGAGTCTCAGTGTATTTTATTCTTAATCCCCGATATTATTGCGGATGTGTATGTTTAATATAAGTGACTTTGATTTACCAAATGAATTAACCGATTTAATTATTGGGTTGATTACCGGTTAAGTTGAGTCACTATATTTCATATATGACATGCCGTGAATAATTGACCGGACAGTGTATCCCGTAAGGGTTGATAATATCCCCGAGATGAGTTCATAAGGAATTATTGTGTAAACCTCATGAGTGGATTCGTTCCGCACAATAATTAAGGTTGAATGGTACTAGTCTCGGATTAAAGAGATGAATAAATTAATTAGCAATAAATTAATTCTATTCATGGATATTTAAATCTTAAATACACGGAATAAATAATACTACCGGAGAAATATTATTTGATATAATATGGTTTAATATTGGGAGTGCAATTAATTTATATAGTGGAAAATAAATTAATTCATATTGATAAGGATTAATGGACTTGGGCAGTGGGCTCAATTTAATCTTCAATATTGGAAGCCCAATATTCCACCTCCTTTAGATCCCCTACGTAGCCTATAAAAGCACTACATGGCCTTCATAAATCATAAGACAAGATTATCATACTTGATATTCTAGAGAGTTGAAGGAGATCCATAGGAGTTCGATAGATCGTCGCCCACCCGACGTTCGAACGAAGTGCAAGGAATACGTGGGAAGATTCAAAGGTCTTCTATTGATTTCGTTTCTCCGCACAACGAATCAAAAGGTATAATCATAAAACTCCTTGTGTGATTTTATGTAAATTGATTGTGATACATGCATGAACGCACGATCCGGGAAAACGACGAACTTCGGGGACGGGGATTCGAGATCTCCGGCGAAGGTTCGAAGGACCCTCGGCTGGGAGCCGAGGGGTGCGATCGAGCCCTAGGGGCGTCGATCGCGGGGCCCACACGAGGACGCCCCAGCTGGAGCCGGGGCTTGCGATCGACCGCGAGGTCGATCGCCGGGCGAGCCGCGGCTGGGCCGCGGCGGGTGCGCTGGGCGCACCGCCCTCCTCGGCGGTGGCGGTGAGTCGCCGGACTCACCGCCGGGGGCTGTTCGGAACAGCCCCACGGGGATGCGCGTGCATGTTGGAATTCATTATCCCGGGTTATCAAAATTGCGGAACCGATAACCCGAACGAACCCTTCGCCGGAAATCACACGAACGCCGACTCATCCGCCGGAGTCCGGGCTTTGGAGACCACGTGCCCGAAGGCGCGCAATCCGCCCCCACCCAAACCCCCGCGAGTGCGGGGTTCATGCGATCGAGAGAATCGCGCCAAGCGCGATCGGGGTGGGGCTGCCCAGCAGCCCCCGCGGCGGGTCCGGCGACCCGCCGCCACCAGGAGGCCCCCGCCTTCACGGCGGGGTAGGGCACGGCACCAGCCCGTGCCCAGCGATCGATCCCGTGGATCGATCGCACACCCTCGGCCCAGCCGAGGGTTCGCTCCATGCCCCGCGAAACCCTAGTCCGGGCGATCGCCCGTGGTCCGGTGGCTTCGCCACCACCACGCGATCGTCCCCCGTTCATGGTTTCGTATCTCGGATCTTCGTCCTACGGTATTCTCAATAAATTAAAATCGAATAATGTCAAGTTAGTTTAGATATCATACCCACGATTCTTTGTTCGGAGAAACGAAATCGATGACCTCGTGATCTTCCCGCGTATTCCTTGCACTCCGTTCGAACGTCGGGTGGGCGACGAGCTATCGAACTCTATGGATCCTCTTCACTCTTCAAGACTTTATGATTGGCGTATCTTAGGTTGTGAAAAGTGAAGACCATGTAGTGCTTTTATAGGCTACGTAGGGGATCAAAAGGAGAATAAATATTGGGCTTCCAATATTGAAAATTAAATTGGGTCCAACCCAAATCCATTAATTCTTATCAATATTAATTTTATTTATTTTCCACTATATAAATAAAATTGCACTCCCAATATTATTCCATATTATATCAAATAATATTTCTCCATCTTAGTATTATTTATTCCGTGTATTTAAGATTTAAATATCCATGAATAAAATTTATTTATTGCTTAATAAATTTATTCATCTCTTATATCCGAGAATAGTACCACTCAACCTTATTTATTATGCGGAACAAATCCACTCGCGAGGTTTACATAATAAATCCTTATGAGCTCATCTCGGGGATATTATCAACCCTTCCGGGATACACTGTCCCTTCAAGAATTCACGGCATGCCATATATAAAATATAGTGACCCAACTTAACCGGTAATTAACCCAATAATTAAATTGGTTAATTCCTTTGGAAAATCAAAGTCACTAATATTAAATATACACACCCGCAATTGTTTCAGGGATTAAGAATAAAATACTCCGAGTCTCAAATCAATTATCGCCGAGCAATCCTAATTGATGAGTCTCAATCGATCCGCTCAATACACCAAGTGTACAAGTGTGATAAATAATTAAGATAAATTATTTTCTCTCTCACACAACGACTATACCGATGGATTGGTCCGTGTCCATCTAGGTCGTGAGCAACTGTTCGATTAAATACGAGTAACCGATAGTATGATCTTCTGTGTGCCCATGCAACACCATACTAACTACAACGTATAAAATCTAGGACTATAATTTGCATGTATTTAATTAACAATAATTAAAAGCAAATGAATGTCTGTAATTAATAGGTAAATGAAAGTGCATACAGAGTTCAGAATACTCAAATCTAGACATTAAGTATACTACTCCATCAATCTCCCACTTATACTAAGGTCTAGTCTTATCTTCCAAACTTCTGACTCCCAAACCCTCCAAGTGCTTGTAATATACTTCCTTAGGAAGTATCTTGGTGAAAGGGTCCGCTAGGTTGTCTTCCGAAGCTATCTTGGTGACTATCGCATCGCCCCTCTTGACGATGTCTCGAATCAGGTGGTACTTGCGCTCTATGTGTTTCGTAGCACTATGGGACCGTGGTTCCTTACTGTTTGCCACTGCACCGCTATTATCACAATAAATTGTCATAGCCTTGGGCAAACTCGGAATCACATCTAAGTCCTGGAGGAAATTAAGGAACCACACTGATTCTTTTGCTGCCTCTGAGGCTGCAACATATTCAGCTTCCATGGTAGAGTCCGAAATGCACTTTTGCTTAACACTCTTCCATGATACGGCTCCACCTCCCAAAGTGTACACATAGCCTGATGTCGACTTACGCCGGTCCTTATCAGCTTGGAAATCCGAATCTGTGTAACCCAAAGGAATCAGATTGTCTGCACTGTATCTCAGAACATAATCCTTAGTATTTCGCAAATACTTGAAAATGCTCTTTACGGCAGTCCAATGAGCCTTTCCAGGGTTACTCTGATATCTTGCTACTATGCCAACGGCATAACAGATATCAGGCCTCGTGCATAACATTGCATACATTAAGCTTCCCACAGCCGAAGCATAGGGAACCGCTTTCATGTCATCTTTCTCCTTCTGTGTCCGAGGACACATTTCCTTAGAAAGATAAGTTCCTTTACTGAAAGGCAGATCACCCTTCTTGGAATCTTGCATGTTAAAACGAGCTAGAATCGTGTCTATGTAAGATTGCTGGGAAAGACACAATGTTCTATTCCGGCGATCCCTTATAACTTTGATCCCTAGAACATGTCCAACTTCTCCCAAATCTTTCATATCGAATTGTCTAGACAACCATCCCTTTATGTCTGATAACATCTTCACACTGTTGCCAATGAGAAGTATGTCGTCTACATAAAGCACGAGAAACACCACCTTCTTTCCATCACGTTTCCAATACACACACGATTCGTCCATGCTTTGAATGAATCCAAAAGATTGGACTACTTCATGAAATCGCAGGTTCCACGATCTCGAGGCTTGTTTCAATCCATAAATGGATCGATTAAGCTTGCACACTAGACGATCTCGCCCCTTAGCAATGAATCCTTCTGGTTGTTTCATATAAAT
Organism: Euphrasia confusa; assembly: GCA_954870475.1. Taxonomy (NCBI): domain Eukaryota; kingdom Viridiplantae; phylum Streptophyta; class Magnoliopsida; order Lamiales; family Orobanchaceae; genus Euphrasia; species Euphrasia confusa. Next base: position 46,988,459 of record OX940953.1, on the reverse strand, counting down.
CGTCTCGTCAAGACTTCCATTAAGGAAAGCTGTTTTGACATCCATTTGCCACACCTCATAATCCATATGAGCTGCTATGGATAAGAGAATCCGGATTGACTTTATCTTGGCTACCGGCGAGAAGGTCTCCTCATAATCGATTCCCTCTTTCTGAGTATATCCTTTCGCAACAAGCCGAGCTTTAAAGGTTTCAACCTTTCCGTCAAATCCTCTCTTTCTCTTGTAGACCCATTTACACCCAATTGGCTTTACGCCGCTTGGTGGTTCTACAAGATCCCAGACTTTATTAGAATCCATAGATTCTATTTCGGATTTCATCGCTTTCTTCCAAGAAGGCGCATCTATATCTTGTACCGCCTCATCATAGGTCCAGGGATCGACTTCATGAACTCCGGGTGCCGAGTCCGAAGACTCACCCAGTCCAATCCATCTGTCCGGTTGTTTAACAACCCTCCCACTACGACGGCGTTCCGGTGTATTAACAGTGACAGTATTAGGTGCAGGTTCTAGTGGTGTATCTATACTCGGTTCGGCTGTATCCAGGTCTTCCTCGTTACCTCTAAACTCATCAAGTATTATGTCACTTTTGGGCTTGTGGTCCATGACATAGTCTTCCTCTAAGAACCGAGCGTTAGTACTTATAACGATCTTCTGGTCCGTAGGACTATAGAACATGCCACCCTTAGTTCCTTTCGGGTATCCTACAAACAGCCGTATTTCTGATCTAGGTTCTAACTTATCGGCGCCTTGTCGCAACACATGTGCTGGACATCCCCAGATCCGAATGTGTTTCAAGTTAGTGTTGGAAATCGACTACCCGGGACATGTCCGTTCGACTACTCGAACATCCGGACAATCCCAGTCGACCTCCAGCGTGCCTACTGTGTCCATGACGAAGGCCCTGACCCGTCTAACGCCCAGCCATCGCACCCGAGGCACGACCGCGCAAAACGAGAGGCTTCTGGCCTCTCTGTCGTCCGACACCAGAAGGTGTCGTTCGACAAGCCAATGTCGGCCGACAGCTATACATGTCGGCCGACAGTCGTCGCGAACAGCAGCGCGACGCTGCTGTTCCAGGCTCGTTTCCGGTTGGTTTTTCCGATTCCGACCACCGCTCTTGAAGTCAGCGACTCCACAGTGATCTAGGAACACCAACCACGATCCCGGAACTCGATCGGAGGTTCGTTGTATGATTACGTACGAAAAGAATCGAAATAATGCGGAAATAGGGTTTCGATTTCTTATACCTTTGATGCGTGATTCGGAGAAGCCGAATAGGCGAACACCCTGAGATCTTCTAGTGTGTATCCTAGCCCTCGACGCCGGACGTTGTGTGGGCAACGATCCACCGGAGTCTTCTCTTCTTCTTCTCTCTCAAACCCTCTTTTTCACGTTTTAATTATTCTGTCCCCAAAAATATATTTGCGCTAGCAAATTAATTTCTACAGAAATAATTATTCTGTCTCCAGAAATATATTTGCGCTAGCAAATTAATTTCTACAGAAATAAAAACACTGCGCTAATCTAAATTAATTAAGCAGAGAAGAAAATAATTGCGCTAACAAAATAATTTCTCCACAGAATTAATTATAGCGGCGTTTCGTAGGTTAAGAGAAGAGAGATTGAGGGGTATATATAGGCCACACTAGGGACCTTAGGACAATTAATTAATTAGGCTAAATTGTAATTTAATTAAACCGGTGTCCTTAAAAGAAAACCTTTAATTAAATCCAATTTTAATTATAATTAATTCCACTATAAAATTATAATTGAATTCCCAATTAATTAATCTATATTATTTTACCAATAATATTTCCGCCGAAATTACATATACGACTTTCCCCGTGTTTAAGATATCGAACATCCACGAATTTATTTAATTACTAACAATTAAATTAATTCGTTTCTTATTATCCGAGACTAGTACCACTCATCCTTATTATCATGTGGAACGAATCCACCTGCAGGGTTTACATGATAAACTTTATGAGCTCATCTCGGGGACGTCATCAACCCGATAAACGGGACACGGTTTCCTGTCTATAATCTATAGCATGCCGTGCGTACAATTACGATTCCCAATTTACCGAGAATCTCGACTAATCATTTAGTCTCACTCATTGGCAAGTCAAAGAACCGAGAATTGGACACACGCACCTATAATTATATAGGGATTAAGAATTCGTATATCCGTAATATCTGAGGTCTGGTTCGATTACTGCGATTAGTATAAATCGAACGCCCTCCCGTGATCCTGCTCAATACACCAAGTGTACGAGTGTAACATGATAGTCAAGACCGACTATCTACCAGTCACACTACGACGTACCGATGGATTGTCCCTGTCCATCTATGTCGTGAGCTACTGTTCGATAGTATACGAGTAACCGACAGTATGATCTTCCGCGTGTCTCCTCACGCCATACTGTCTACAACGTATACATCAAGGACTATTGCATTAAATGCAATCATGTTTGAATCATATCTCGAACTAAGGTATAGATAAGGAGTTCCGTATTTGCACTAAACTAGACATTTAGAATACAACTCCATCAATCTCCCACTTATACTAAAAGTCTAGTCGCCCTCTCCCAAACATCAGATTCCCATAACCTCATCACGCCTACCCAACGCTTTCGCTGGAAGTGCCTCTGTGAACGGGTTTTACCAGGAAATCCTCTCGATGCTATCTAGGTGACAACTGCATCGTCTTACTAGACGATCTCTCGAATCAGGTGGTACTTGCGCTCTACATGTTATATCCCACTGTGGACTCGTGGCATTTCAAGTTTTCCAATACCGCTATTCAAAATAGCTTTGGGTGAACTAGAAACCACATCTAAGTCCCTTAGGAAGTTCTGGAGCCATACTGACCTTTTAACTGCCTCACAGGCCGTTATCCTTTCAGTTTCCATGGTAGAGTCCGTAATGCATCGCTGCTTTACATTCTTCCATGTGACTGCTCCACTTCACAGTGAGAACACATAGCCTGACTTCGACTTTCGACTGTCCCTGTTTGATTTGGAAATCCAATTCTATGTAATCCAAAGGAAACAACTTGACTACTTTGTAACTCAGAACATAATTCCTGGTCCTCTGCAGGAGCCTAATCATGTTCTTTACATCAGTCGAGTGATCCTTTCCAGGATTACTATGATATCTTACCACCATGCCCACGGCATAGTAGATATCAGTCTCATGCATAGCATTACATACATTAAGCTTCCCACCATTAAGGTGTAGGGAACTGCTTAATCTTCATTTATCTCCTTTATTGTGTCGGACACAAAACTTTAGATAGATGAATTCCATATCTAAAAGGTGAAGACCTTTCTTGGAATTCTGTATGCTGCAACGAGTAAGAATTGTATTTATGTATGAGACTCGAGATAAGTTCTATGTTCTTTTCTGGCGATCATTTGTAACTTTGATCCCAAGAACATTCTCGACTTCTCCTAAGTCTCTTACATTGAATTACTCGGACAACCATCCCTTCATGTCCGACAACATCCTTCATATTGTTGCCAATTTAGAAGGATGTCGTCTACATAAATAATGAGAAAACACCACATATTTTCTGTCACATCTTTATTACACACAGGACCTAAACATGCCTTGAATGAATCCATGAAATGGATTTTCTCATAGGTCCGCATGTGTCCAAGATCTTAAAGCTTCCTTCAATCCTAAGATTGATTAAGCTTGCTTACCGAATGCTCCTGGCTCTTTTCGATGAATCCCTCTGGCTGTCCCACACAGATGGCCCCGTCAAGACTTCGATTTAGGAAATCTGTCTTGACTTCCATCTTCCATGTGAAGACAAAAGAATCCTGATCGACTTTTGCCAAGACTGAGCATCTTGATCTTTCAGCGTCTCGTCATAGATCCAGGGTTCGGGTTCATGTTCTCCAGGTAACAAGTCCGAAGACTCACCTATAAACATGAGCCTGTTGGGTTGTCTAACAACCCTCCCACTACGACGACGCTCCGGTGTATCTTTAGTGACTAAAGATTATAGTAGTGAACTACTCAGTTAGGCTGGTTCTAAGTCTTGATCAGTCCCTCTAAGCACATTAAGTATTACTCTACTCTTGGGCTTGTGATCTTGCATATATATAGTCCATGTCCAAGAACCGAACATTGATGCAATCAATGAACATCTGGTCCTTTGGACTATATTACATATCTCAATTCGTTTTCTTAGGGTATCCTATAAACAGCCGAATATCAGTACAAGTTTCCAAAGGAATCAAGTTCAGGATAAACGCTGCTGTTTCCAAGCCATATCCCAAAAACGATTTAGGTAACTCCGAATAACTCATTGTCTACTTTCCCATATTTATAAGAGTCCTATTCCTTCTTTTCAACACATTATTTTGCCGAGGCATAAATGGTGTAGTCTGTCGGGAGTTAATCCCATTTTCTGATAAGTATGCCTTACTCCTCAAAGAGGTCTGCATATATCAGAGCGAATCAACTCTAGTACTTTCTTGGATCTTTTCCCTTTAACCGTAAAGGGTTGCTTGGTCATTAAAACTTCCAAGTATGATTCGAAGGTTGGAAGGTCCTTTCCTTCAACCTAGCTGAGTAGTCCATCAGCTTTCACCCTTTGAATCGTACTCAAGTTAAAATGATCTATCCTAAGATTCCATAAGTACATTTGATTCATCCTAGAAGGATCTTTACTCTTATTGGGTTTTGACAATGTGTTATTAGCTCCGGTGTGTTGCATCGTGGAAGAACACGGATTTAGTATTAAATTGTCTATCAATGTAACAGAATAGATAATATCCCCGTTTCCTACTCTGATAGGTATGAAACCATCCAAAGAAACGGAATATCCATTCTAAACCAATTTAGAAATCCGAAATGAAATTTCTTTCTAAATGCCGGCACATAAAGACAATTTGTTAGAACTAAAATCCTACCATTAAAACATTTAACATCTCCCACTGCAACGGCTGTTACCTTAACAGTATTGCCCATGTAGGTTATAACTTCTTCCTTTCTAAGTCTCCGGGTTTCCTGGAACCCCCGCATTAAGTGCAGACATGATTAGTGGTTCCCGTATCCACACACCAGGTACTGGCAGATACTACCACTAAACATGTTTCGGTGACTAAGGAAGAGTCAACTTCTTTTTGCTTGAGAGGACAATTAAAACTCCCAGTATCCAGACTGCTTACAACGGAAGCACTTGCCCCTTGGGCTTGCTTGTCCCATTGCGTGGTCCAGATATATTAGGCCCACTGGGTTTCCGTATTTGCTTCTTCTTCCTTTTGCCGCCCGGAGGCCTAGAAAGAGCCAATTTCTCAGCCACAAGTGTTTTGATAGCCCTTAAAGATTCCCTCAGCCGCTTGAAGTTCAAAAACCTTCTCGGCAGAGACTGGAGCACAATATCAACTTGGGTTACCCCATTGATAATTTCTCCCAGAATCTCTATCTCATTATGATAGTCCATCATTCTAAAAACGTGATCCCTCACGGGTGTTCTTTCCGAGATGATGGCCGTCATGAGTTGCCTCATTTCACTTTGCCCGGCTGTCCTGTCCTGATAACCAAAACTTCTTGAGGTTAAGCATCATATCATAGGTAATGGTCATGGCATGATCCCGATGTCGCAGCACATTTGACATGAAAGCCATAACGTTGCTCCGCGTCATCTCATTAGCCTTGATCCATTTCCAATGAGCTTCCTTTCCTCAGTAGTGGAAGCATCATTTGGTTCAGCAGGTCAATTGACTTGGAGTACATAATTGTACTCCTCTGCAGTTAGGACAATGTCCAAGTTTCTTCTTTAATCCATACAAAATAGGTTCAGTGAGTTTGTTGACTTTTAATGGGAATAATACCATATAAAACAAACAATTAGTTTAATTCGATATCATTTCCCTCAAATAATATCATTAAACTACCAATCATTTCCAAAATCCCATCAGACTAGCATGCCACGTTCTTGTGGACGTATACTAATCCAAACGATTTTATAATTGGATTTTTACTTCGGTCGTACATCATTATAGCAGTGACTCCGATGGGGAGGATACTATAAAGCGTACCTAAGTGTATACCATTTCTCAGTACTAAGTCCACCGCTCGGGAACTACATGCCCACCGCAAGCCACGTTCATGTGGACGTTTACGTTGACATGCGGTCCTCCACGACTTTCTATAACTGTCGAGCCTCAATTAATCCTAAAGTTCCGTTTCCATCTAGCAAGCCACGTTAGTGTGGACGTTTACTAAAACAAACAACTTTATTAATTGAATCCCATTTATTTAAATGTCATAGAGTCTCAATTAACCCAAAGTACCGTTTCCATTTAGCAAGCCACGATAGTGTGGACGTTTACTAAAACAAACAACTTAGTTAATTGACTCTTACATTTATTAAATACCACAATTTTATTATCCAAAGCTTGATATCTCGTAAGTGAAACTCGAAGTTTCTAACCAGCGATCAATCATGCAATTGAGCCCTATCTCTCACTAGGTGAGGGAGCCAACCAGACAATCGATCTAGTCATCGAATGACTCGAATGTCTCTAATCTGTGTCATCGACATAAGCAAGCGCTTTGGCTCCATTCCACTCCCCGGGGTGAGAATGAGTCGAGTTGAACTTAGTCTTTGAAAAACAGATTAGGCACTTGCTTTTGAAAAATATAATTGTTCGATTTTTATAAGTGGAATTGAATTCGAATTTTGATCCAGTGATATCCGTGTATCGACTTTATCCGATAGGGAGGATGACACTAAAGCCAACTCGTAAGTCAATACACATCACATTCAAAACAGAGAATGGAGACCGCGGGATTGTTTCCAATCCCTCTCCCACTTAGTATTTTACGATTGAGGGATAACATGCATAAAATAATTAAGCATAATAAAAGGCACGTAAATCACATAAAAAGCAACTAACGTGGCCCCGATTATTATGGCCTTAAGTATTCTCCAATGCACGTCTCTTGGAACTTCATCTCGTTGCTCGTCTCGATCTCGGTCCACCACCGACTCGCTCGAGGGTCAAGAGACGAACTCCTCCCACTGGAGCCTCGTCTCGAGCCTCGTTGAGTCGTCCGTGGGGTCGAACGAACCCCATCCCCGCTGCTGCCCGTCGCGAACACGGGGTGTGTTCGATGGCTGCCCGTTGCCGGTTCGCCCTCCTCGATCCTCGTTTCTCCGGGTTTTGGTCTCGTCTCGATCCACCAAAATTAGTAAGAAAAATTACAAGAATAAATCTACTAAATCCGGCATCGATCCTATACAAGGTGATCGACCCTATACATGCCCGGAAACGACGAAATAAATAAATAAACCTAACGACTCAACCCGTCGTTTTTATCTATTACAAACAAGCAACGTTATTCCAAAAACAAAACAATCTCGACAAGCCCGAGAGTTTAATCAAACCACAAAATTACAGCACAACATCCATCACAACATTGGCCATAATAATCGGGTTCATCCTGCATCACAAAACGTACGAACAATACAACAAACCGATAAACCTGGCTCTGATACAAATTGTTGGAAATCGACTACCCGGGACATGTCCGTTCGACTACTCGAACATCCGGACAATCCCAGTCGACCTCCAGCGTGCCTACTGTGTCCATGACGAAGGCCCTGACCCGTCTAACGCCCAGCCATCGCACCCGAGGCACGACCGCGCAAAACGAGAGGCTTCTGGCCTCTCTGTCGTCCGACACCAGAAGGTGTCGTTCGACAAGCCAATGTCGGACGACAGCTATACATGTCGGCCGACAGTCGTCGCGAACAGCAGCGCGACGCTGCTGTTCCAGGCTCGTTTCCGGTTGGTTTTTCCGATTCCGACCACCGCTCTTGAAGTCAGCGACTCCACAGTGATCTAGGAACACCAACCACGATCCCGGAACTCGATCGGAGGTTCGTTGTATGATTACGTACGAAAAGAATCGAAATAATGCGGAAATAGGGTTTCGATTTCTTATACCTTTGATGCGTGATTCGGAGAAGCCGAATAGGCGAACACCCTGAGATCTTCTAGTGTGTATCCTAGCCCTCGACGCCGGACGTTGTGTGGGCAACGATCCACCGGAGTCTTCTCTTCTTCTTCTCTCTCAAACCCTCTTTTTCACGTTTTAATTATTCTGTCCCCAAAAATATATTTGCGCTAGCAAATTAATTTCTACAGAAATAATTATTCTGTCTCCAGAAATATATTTGCGCTAGCAAATTAATTTCTACAGAAATAAAAACACTGCGCTAATCTAAATTAATTAAGCAGAGAAGAAAATAATTGCGCTAACAAAATAATTTCTCCACAGAATTAATTATAGCGGCGTTTCGTAGGTTAAGAGAAGAGAGATTGAGGGGTATATATAGGCCACACTAGGGACCTTAGGACAATTAATTAATTAGGCTAAATTGTAATTTAATTAAACCGGTGTCCTTAAAAGAAAACCTTTAATTAAATCCAATTTTAATTATAATTAATTCCACTATAAAATTATAATTGAATTCCCAATTAATTAATCTATATTATTTTACCAATAATATTTCCGCCGAAATTACATATACGACTTTCCCCGTGTTTAAGATATCGAACATCCACGAATTTATTTAATTACTAACAATTAAATTAATTCGTTTCTTATTATCCGAGACTAGTACCACTCATCCTTATTATCATGTGGAACGAATCCACCTGCAGGGTTTACATGATAAACTTTATGAGCTCATCTCGGGGACGTCATCAACCCGATAAACGGGACACGGTTTCCTGTCTATAATCTATAGCATGCCGTGCGTACAATTACGATTCCCAATTTACCGAGAATCTCGACTAATCATTTAGTCTCACTCATTGGCAAGTCAAAGAACCGAGAATTGGACACACGCACCTATAATTATATAGGGATTAAGAATTCGTATATCCGTAATATCTGAGGTCTGGTTCGATTACTGCGATTAGTATAAATCGAACGCCCTCCCGTGGTCCTGCTCAATACACCAAGTGTACGAGTGTAACATGATAGTCAAGACCGACTATCTACCAGTCACACTACGACGTACCGATGGATTGTCCCTGTCCATCTAAGTCGTGAGCTACTGTTCGATAGTATACGAGTAACCGACAGTATGATCTTCCGCGTGTCTCCTCACGCCATACTGTCTACAACGTATACATCAAGGACTATTGCATTAAATGCAATCATGTTTGAATCATATCTCGAACTAAGGTATAGATAAGGAGTTCCGTATTTGCACTAAACTAGACATTTAGAATACAACTCTATCAGTTAGGCTTACGCCCACTCCACAATTCCATGGGTGTAGTTGGCACCGTTTTGGTCGGAACCCTATTCAGAATGTACGCCGCTGTTTCCAAGGCAAGTCCCCAGAACATAACAGGTAAATCCGAGTAACTCATCATTGAACGTACCATTTCCATAAGAGTCCTATTCCTTCTTTCTGACACACCATTCTGCTGAGGAGTATATGGTGAAGTCAGCTGGGATTCAATCCCATTCTCTGCCAAGTATGCCTTGAATTCTCCAGACAGGCACTCGCCTCCGCGATCAGATCGCAGGCATTTTATGGATTTACCACGAAGGTTCTCCACAAGAGCCTTGAATTCCTTGAACTTGTCAAAAGAATCACTCTTGTGGCGCATCAGGTAAATATATCCATACCTTGAGTAATCATCAGTAAAGGTGATGAAATACTCGTACCCTCCCCTTGCCTAAGTAGACATAGGTCCGCATACATCAGAGTGAATCAAATCCAATACTTGTTCAGCTCTGCGTCCTTTACCAGAAAAAGAACGCTTGGTCATTTTACCCTCCAAACAGGATTCGCAGGTTGGAAGGTCCTCTCCTTCTATGCCGCTAATGAGACCATCAGCTTTCAACCTTTGAATTCTATTCGAATTAATATGACCTAGCCTCAGATGCCACAAGTATAATTGATTCATTTTAGAAGGTTCCTTTCTCTTATTGGTGTTCGTAGATGTGTTATTACTCTCGGTTAGTTGCACCGTGTTAGACTCAGGATTCAGAATATACAAATCGTCTACCAATGTACCAGAACAGACAATCTCACTATTTCTTCTTATGACCACAGAGTGATCAAAAGAAACAGAATATCCATTAAGAATTAACTTAGAAACTGAAATTAAATTCTTTCTAAAATTCGGTACATAAAGACAATTTTGTAAAACCAAAACCCTATCACTACTAAAGCGTAAGTGAACGTCTCCTACTGCAACAGCCGCCACCTTCGCGGCATTGCCCATGTAGACCACGATCTCTCCCTCTCTAAGTCTCCGGGTTTCCTGGAACCCCTGCAATGAATTGCAGACATGGTCAGTGGCGCCTGTATCTACACACCAGGTGCTGGTAGATATCACCGCTGACAATGTTTCAGTGACTAAGGAAAATTTCGTACCTTTGATGAGAGGACAATCAGACCTCCAGTGCCCAAACTGCTTGCATCGAAAGCACTTGCCAGAAGGCTTGCTTTTCCCAATCCGTGGCTTTGAGCCACTGGGTTTCTTTGCATGCTTTTCCTCTAGCCTTGCCACAAAAGCTTGTGATTCTCTTAACTTACGCACAAACTCCGCTCTCGTTGATTCCTTTTTAAGGGACTCATTGAGAGAGAATTCTGTGAGTATGTTAATCACCTCTTGTCCGGCTTCCACGCTATGTCTCAACATCATTCTGAGGTCATTTCGAATGTCCTCATCAGTTGGGACAACAGTGGATTCGGAAAGCTCAACAGTCTGGACAATGTCCAGATTTCGTTCCCAATCATCACCATATGGAACCGGTGAGTTTTCATCCTTAAGTATATCACAAAGTGGGGTCACAGTCATTCTTAACCTATAAGCACATAAAACAAACAAACAATTTAATATCCGATATTATCTCCCTTAAATAATATCATTAAATCACTAATCACATCTAAAATCCCATCAGGTAAGGCAAGCCACGTGGTGTGGACGTTTACCCACCCAAATGATTTAGCAATTAGATTTTCTTTGGTCATACATCAATTATAGCGTGACCTCGTGGGGAGGAATACTATAACGCGTATCTAAGTGTAAACCATTACTCAGTACCAAAGTAAATTACTTGGAATCGCTACATCACCGCAAGCCACGTGGTGTGGACGTTTACGATAACTTCACAACTCTTCATAATCACTTACAATTGTCTACATCAATTAATCCAAAGTCCGTCAGCATAGCAAGCCACGTGGTGTGGACGTTTACTACACTAAGAGACTTTTATAATTGACTCCCAATTACTCGATCCATTTAATCTTGTAAATCAAGACGCGGAGAATCATAAGTGAAACTCGAAGTTTCTAACCAGTGATTCACCATGCGAACAACCCTATCTCTCATAAATGAGGGAGCCGAGCAGACAAACGACCCACCTATCAAAGAATGGTACGAAAGTCTCTAATTTGTGTCCTCTACATGACCAAGTGGCTCTGGCTCCATTCCACTCCCCGGGGTGAGAATGAGTCGACTTGAAATCAGCTTTGGAAAGACAAATTAGGCATTGTTTGATGAACTTAATCAATGTTTCTCGTAAGAGGAATTACAAGAACTCTCCTCCAATGACTTATCTATATAAACTTTAAAAGTCTATAAAAGTCACCAAGAGAGCAGCAATGGAGACCATGGGTATGTTTCCATACCCTCTCCCACTTAGCTTTTTACAATAAAGGGATACGCTATCTAGTGCATAAAAATAAACACATATAGCATGCATACATGTAATAAAGCACATAGTATTATCACATAGTCAAAATAATTACTAGAATATTATTTTCCGACTATTATGGCTTCATCACATTCCCGTACGCATCTTCTAGTCTTCAGTCTTCGTTTCTTGAATGCTCCATGTGACGAGAATATTAATTTCCAATATTTAAATCTATTTATTTTCAATTAATCCAAAAGTTACTTAATTCGAAAATTAAGTCAATTGAATATATCAAAAATAAAATTAAATATTATTAATATTTTATTTATTTTATTTTCTTTTTCCACTTCATTAAATCTCTAGAATAATCTATCCAAGATATTCTTGGAATATTCTAGATGATATCCATAATGAAATAAAATAATTAGGACTATTATACTTTTCCAAATTTATTTTATTCCTAATCCATGAATATTCCCATGAGTAGGAATAATCAAATAGGAAAAATAAATTTAGTACTAAATTAATTCTTTTTCTATTTTTCTAGAATATTCCATAAAGAAATAATCAAAATAGGAAATAATGAATTAATTAGGAAAGTATATTTCCGGTAGGAGTAGCCCGGGTTGGGAGACCCCGAGCCACCCCCACCACGTCCGACTGCCAGCCACGGGGAGGACCGCCGCCGCCCAGCACGCCGACAAGCCACCAGACCGGCGGCAGCCGCGGCTAGGGCAACAGCCCCCCGCCCCATGCCTTCGATCGGGCATCCATGGGGATCGATCCAATCGATCCCTAGCCCTTCGTCCATCCCGTCACTTCGTCTTCTCCGGCGGTCTTCGATTCGTCGATCCAATCGCAAAATAAATTTACAAAAATCTAAATTACAATTCCGGTATCGATTCTATACACGAAATCGACCCTATACATTTTCCGGAAAAACAACGAACATAATAATAAATCCTAAATTCGGTCAACCCCCGAATTTTTACTATTACAAGCATTCACCACCAAAAACGAATCTCGACATGTCCGAGAGTTTAATCAAACCAACAATCATAACAAAATAAATTAAACGAATAATTAATCAAGCCATAATAGTCGGAACCCTGCAAGGTAGAACAATTTTATCGAAAATACCGCGAACGTAAACCACGCTCTGATACCAATTGTTGGAATTCATTATCCCGGGTTATCAAAATTGCGGAACCGATAACCCGAACGAACCCTTCGCCGGAAATCACACGAACGCCGACTCATCCGCCGGAGTCCGGGCTTTGGAGACCACGCGCCCGAAGGCGCGCAATCCGCCCCCACCCGAACCCCCGCGAGTGCGGGGTTCATGCGATCGAGAGGATCGCGCCAAGCGCGATCGGGGTGGGGCTGCCCAGCAGCCCCCGCGGCGGGTCCGGCGACCCGCCGCCACCAGGAGGCCCCCGCCTTCACGGCGGGGTAGGGCACGGCACCAGCCCGTGCCCAGCCGAGGGTTCGCTCCATGCCCCGCGAAACCCTAGTCCGGGCGATCGCCCGTGGTCCGGTGGCTTCGCCACCACCACGCGATCGTCCCCCGTTCATGGTTTCGTATCTCGGATCTTCGTCCTACGGTATTCTCAATAAATTAAAATCGAATAATGTCAAGTTAGTTTAGATATCATACCCACGATTCGTTGTTCGGAGAAACGAAATCGATGACCTCGTGATCTTCCCGCGTATTCCTTGCACTCCGTTCGAACGTCGGGTGGGCGACGAGCTATCGAACTCTATGGATCCTCTTCACTCTTCAAGACTTTATGATTGGCGTATCTTAGGTTGTGAAAAGTGAAGACCATGTAGTGCTTTTATAGGCTACGTAGGGGATCAAAAGGAGAATAAATATTGGGCTTCCAATATTGAAAATTAAATTGGGTCCAACCCAAATCCATTAATTCTTATCAATATTAATTTTATTTATTTTCCACTATATAAATAAAATTGCACTCCCAATATTATTCCATATTATATCAAATAATATTTCTCCATCTTAGTATTATTTATTCCGTGTATTTAAGATTTAAATATCCATGAATAAAATTTATTTATTGCTTAATAAATTTATTCATCTCTTATATCCGAGAATAGTACCACTCAACCTTATTTATTATGCGGAACAAATCCACTCGCGAGGTTTACATAATAAATCCTTATGAGCTCATCTCGGGGATATTATCAACCCTTCCGGGATACACTGTCCCTTCAAGAATTCACGGCATGCCATATATAAAATATAGTGACCCAACTTAACCGGTAATTAACCCAATAATTAAATCGGTTAATTCCTTTGGAAAATCAAAGTCACTAATATTAAATATACACACCCGCAATTGTTTCAGGGATTAAGAATAAAATACTCCGAGTCTCAAATCAATTATCGCCGAGCAATCCTAATTGATGAGTCTCAATCGATCCGCTCAATACACCAAGTGTACAAGTGTGATAAAATAATTAAGATAAATTATTTTCTCTCTCACACAACGACTATACCGATGGATTGGTCTGTGTCCATCTAGGTCGTGAGCAACTGTTCGATTAAATACGAGTAACCGATAGTATGATCTTCTCTGTGCCCATGCAACACCATACTAACTACAACGTATAAAATCTAGGACTATAATTTGCATGTATTTAATTAACAATAATTAAAAGCAAATGAATGTCTGTAATTAATAGGTAAATGAAAGTGCATACAGAGTTCAGAATACTCAAATCTAGACATTAAGTATACTACTCCATCAGTGCATCCCCGGCGATCGCTAGGGCAGCGATCGCGAACCCCGCGTCGGGGTTCGGCTAGGGTTTAGCCGCGGGTTCATCCCGCGGCGATGCTCTTGTCGAGCCCGGTTCTTCGTGGCGTTCGTGATTGGTTTCCGGCGACGGGATTTCGTTCGGGGTTATCGGTTCCGCAATTTTTGATACCCCGGGATATCGATTTCCAGCAACTGGTATCAGAGCGTTTGGTTTCGTGTTCATGTATGTATTCAATTGTGTTCTACCTTGCAAGGATTCCGACTATCATGGTTTAAATTAATTGTTGATTATTCGTTTAATTAATTGCTATTTAATTTACCATGATTGTTCGTTTATTAAACTCTCGGACATGTCGAGATTCGTTTTGTGTGGATGAATGCTTGTAATAGTAAAAATTCGGGGGTTGACCGAATTTAGATTTATTATTATTGTTCTATGTTTTCCGGAAAGTGTATAGGGTCGATTTCATGTATAGAATCGATACCGGAATTGTAAATTTATTTCTTGTAATTTATTTACGTTGGATCGATGCCGAGACGACCGCCGGAGAACGCGTGTGACGAAGAAGACAAAGAGGACGAAGGACCGGGGATCGATCAAACCCCTTGATCGACCCCAATCGATCGACCCTAGGGGAGGGGGCCGATCGCCCTCGGCTAGGGCTGCCGCCGGCGACGGTGGCTGGGCTGGGCGGCGGTGCTCCTCCGCGGGGGGTGGCCGATGATGGTGGGGTGGTGCGGGAATCCCCATCCCGTGCTACTCCTACCAAAGATTCACTTTCCTAATTGATTCGGTTTTCCTATTTGAGTTTTTCCATTTTTGGGAATTCTCATGGATTAGGAAAAGAATTAATTGGAATTAATTTTATTCCTTATTCTATTATGGAAGTCTTCTAGAGTATTCCGAGTTCTACTTGGAATAGGATCCTAGAGATTTAATAGAATTGGAAAGGAATAAAAGATAATTAAAGATTGATCTACTTCCTAATTGATTATTCCTATTTTATGGGAATTTTCATAGTAATGGAAATTAATTAATCTTGGAAAGTAGAAGAGTCCTAATTTATTTTATTTCCTTATTCTATTATAGAAGTCTTTTAGAATATTTCAAGTTGGACTTGGATAGATTATTCTAGAGATTTAATAGAATTAGATAGGAGAATAAATAAATAAAAATATTAATAATATTTAATTTTATTTTTGATTTATTCGATTGACTCAATTTTCGAATTGAGTATCTTTTGGATTTATTAAAAATAAATAAATTTAAATATTGGGATTAATATTCTTGTCACACGGAGCATTCAAGAACGAAGACTGAAGACTAGAAGAAGCATACAGAGATGGAATAAAGCCATGATAGTCGGAAAATAATTTTTTCTAGCATTATTTTGACTGTGTGCTATGTGCTTTATTGCTTGTATGCATGCTTATGTGTTTAATTATGCATTAGATAGCGTATCCCTTTGTTATAAAAAGCTAAGTGGGAGAGGGGATGGAAACATTCCCATGGTCTCCATTACTGTTCTCTTGGTGACTCTTATGGACTTTTGAAGTTCGTATAGATTTGTCATTGTAGGAGAATTCTTGTAATTCCTCTTACAAGAAACATTGATTAAGTTTATCAAACAATGCCTAATTTTTCTTTCTGAAACTGACTTCAAGTCGACTCATTCTCACCCCGGGGAGTGGAATGGAGCCAGAGCCACTTGGTCATGTGGATGACACAAATTAGAGACATTCGTACCATCCTTTTAAGGTGGATCGATTGTCTGCTCGGCTCCCTCATCTAATGAGAGATAGGGTTGTTCGCATGGTGAATCACTGGTTAGAAACTTCGAGTTTCACTTATGATTCCCCGCGTCTTGATTTACGAAATCGAATGCTTCAAGTAATTGGATGTCAATTGTAAAAATCTTTTGGTGTAGTAAACGTCCACACTATCGTGGCTTGCTGCATTGAATGGGATTTTGGAACGATTGATGTAGACAGTTATAGAAGAAAGTGAAGGATCGTGTGTTAGCGTAAACGTCCACACTATCGTGGCTTGCGGTGATATGCGAGTCCCAAACAATCTTCTTAGATACTGAGTAATGGTTTACACTTAGGTACGCTCTATAGTATTCTTCCCATCGAAGTAACGCTATAGTGATGTACGACCGAAGAAAATCTAATTGCTAAATCATTTGGATAGGTAAACGTCCACACTATCGTGGCTTGCCTTATCTAATGGGATTTTGGATGTGATTAGTAATTTAATGATATTATTTGAGGGAGATAATATCGGATATTAAATTGATTGTTTGTTTAAATGTGCTTATAGGTTTAGAGAATAGCTATGAATCCACTTTCGTTAATACTTGAGGAATTTAACGCACTGGTTCCATACTGTGTTGAATGGAAAGAAGAGTTAGACATTGCTCAGACTGTAAAGGAGTACAAAGACGTACTCAGTGAAACTTGTCCTCCTAGACCCACCATTAACTCAACTGATGAGGAAATAGTTGACTTTGAAAAGTGGGATAGTGCTCATGCATTAGCCGCTAATCATGATGTCATGCTTAAACTCAAGTTGATGTTTGGACATGATGGGGAGGCTAGAAAAGAGGCGATGAGGATACTCATAAAGATCAGTTGCTTCGAGGAAACGCTTGAACACGTTTTTGAGATGATGGATCTTTTAGACGAGTTGAAACAATCGCAAGCTCTTATAGCCAAGGCCAAAGGTTTCGGACCTAAGGGCAAGGGAAAGGAGAAGAAGACAAGGGGGTCCAGTGGTCCTAAGGGACTTGGACCAAAGGGTGGGATAAAGAAGCCTTCTAGCAAATATCCCCAAGGGAAGCAGTCTGAGTACTGGGGATCTACATCTTGTCCTCTCAGAGGTACGAATTTTTCTTTAGTCGTAAAAACATAGTCGGCGGTATTATCTACCAGAAATCTGGTGTGTAGATATGGAACCACTGACGGTATGTGCATTTTGAATGCAGGGGTTCCAGAAAACCCGGCGACTTAGAGAAGAAGAGTTCGAGTCTACACGGGCAAAAGCTGTAGAGGTGGCAGCTGTTGCGGTGGAAGACATTTATCTGCTTTAGTAGTTAAATAGGATTGCATTTCAAGATTATTGCATTATGTACCCTTTATTTTAGAAAGAACATTTTGTTCTGGATTTCTATTATTTATGAATGGATATTTTATTTCTTTAATCATTGGATGATTTTGAAATAATGGGTATTATCTATTCTGGTACATTAGATAGCAATATATGAATGATAGATCCTAAGTCTACCACGATGCAACGAACCGTTCTATAACTGTTTTACTTGATTAGATATTTCTTTATTAATCATTATACTTGTGAATTCTTATACTTAGTGGTATTTTCAAATAAGATTCAAATGGTCGAAATTGATTTGATCAATTATAGTTGAAGGAATGGACCTTCCGACCTAAGGATTGAATTTGGAGGATAATACATCTAAGCAAACCTTTCTGGATAAAGGATAGAATTCGGACAAGTATTGGAAATGATCAGATGTGCAGACGTATGTGTAAATTAGAAAGGTACGAGTAATCCTTTCAAGAATACTCGGTGATGGATTAGAATACTTAATGTGCCATAAAAGCAAAAGTGTTTTTGACTTGTCAATTGACACAAAGCTATTATGGGGAACCATCAAAGTATATCCATTAGGAGCCTGCGACTCGGTCGCGGAGGCCATCACCTATCTAAATAACACATAGCATAATCAAGGGTTGGGGTTCAATCCCAAAGTGACCGAAATACACTTAATTGTAGAGATGGTGCATAAGAAATAAAATCTAAAAGTAAGAGAGAACGAGTTGTTCGGAACTACCTATGTTCTATGGATATTTCTGGAGACAATAGCACATTCTGTGTAATTGTAGGATATCCTAGGTGAACGAAGTATTGTGTGTTCTATAGTACTATGAACCAGAAGAACTTTCGTTCGGTTCATAGAGGAAGACTATTAGATGAACCACAAAGCCTGAACTGAATTAATACCTTGGAATGAGGAAAAGGACAAAAGACTGGGAACCAGCCAAACCGAGTAGAAGTACACCACCGGGACGCCATTGCAGTGGGAGGTTGTTGAACAACCGGAGATATTCATAAGCCTAGAGGAGTTCGGACTCTGGATCTAGTAAACATGAAATCGATCCCTAGCTCTGCATAAGGGCAGTGCTAGATCTAAATGAGCCTGCTTGGAAAACAATAAGGATTATTGTTAAGAGGCTAGATCATTTAGAGTACGAGCTTAGTAAATCCATTTATGGACGGTTACAAAGCTAAGAATCGTGGAACTTGCGAATTGATGAGATAGTCCATTTGATGGATTCATCAAAAGGCAGAGACGATAGGTGTATTGGAGACGTAATGGAAACAAGGTGGTGTTTCTCGGAGTTTTTTTTGTGTAGATAACATTTCATCATTGGCAACAATGTAAAGATGTTATCAGGCATAAAATAATGGTTGTCTAAATGAATCGGGATATAAGATTAAGTAGAAGTTAGAGCATGTTCTAGAGATCTTATGATCTAGGGATAAGAACATTGTACTTCTCCTGGATATCTTATACGATTATGGTTTGTTTTAACATGCATAATTCTGAGAAAGGTCGTTGCCCTTCAGAGACAGAATATGTATATCTATCTAAGGTTATGTGTCTTGAACACATTAAGGAGATAGATGATACTAAGCAGTTTCCTACACCTAGTGTGGAAAGCTTAAATGCAATGTTAGAAAACAAGAACCTGATATCAACTATGCGGTTAACGTAGTGGGAGGATATCAAAGTAATCTGGACAAGAGATTCTCGGATGCTATAATAGTACTTGTGAAAGTACTGGATTATTAAGCAAGACGAAATTTTCTTAGATTACATATTCTCAGATTTCAAATCAGAGAAGGACCAGTGTAAGTCGATATCAGGCTATGTGTTCACTTTTTGAGAAGTGGAACCTTTAATATGAAAAGAGTGATAAGCAGGAAGCTTCTCGGACTCTCTCATAACCGAATAGCAGCCTCAGAGGCAGCGGATGTTTTGGTTAGGTTCCGGGATAACCTCTAAGACTTGGATATGACTCTTGGTTTACCAAAGGCTATTTTATAGCGGTGCATGATAAACTGGAAGAAGTCATAAGTCTAAAAGTGATGATAACACATAGTGCAAGTACCACCTGATACGAGTCATCGTCAAGGGAGACGACGTAGTAGTCACCAAGATAACTTCAGAGCGGCAACCTAGAGTGCTCATTCACATAGTACTTCTCGGAAGTACACTTTAAGCACGTGATGAGTATGGGAACCGGGAGTTTGGAGGAAATGACTAGACCTTAGTACAAGTGGGAGATTGTTGGAGTTGTGTACTTAATGTCTAGATTTAAGTAACGGTAAACTCCCGGTCATAGCATTTAATCTATTAAATTAACAAACAATTGTTTTTGCGTTTAATTATTAATAATTAAATATATGCAAATCATAGTCCTGGATTTTATACGTTGTAGTTAGTATGGTGCAAGCATGGGCGCACAGAAGATCATACTATCGGTTACTCGTATTTAATCAAACAGTTGCTCACGACCTAGATGGACACGGACCAATCCATCGGTATAGTCGTTGTGTGAGAGAGAAAATAATTTATCTTAATTATTTTATCACACTTGTACACTTGGTGTATTGAGCGGATCGTTGAGATTCATCGATTAGGATTGCCGGCGATAATCGATTCGAGTCTCAGTGTATTTTATTCTTAATCCCCGATATTATTTCGGATGTGTATATTTAATATAAGTGACTTTGATTTACCAAAGGAATTAACCGATTTAATTATTGGGTTGATTACCGGTTAAGTTGAGTCACTATATTTCATATATGACATGCCGTGAATAATTGACCGGCGGACAGTGTATCCCGTAAGGGTTGATAATATCCCCGAGATGAGTTCATAAGGAATTATTGTGTAAACCTCATGAGTGGATTCGTTCCGCACAATAATTAAGGTTGAATGGTACTAGTCTCGGATTAAAGAGATGAATAAATTAATTAGCAATAAATTAATTTTATTCATGGATATTTAAATCTTAAATACACGGAATAAATAATACTACCGGAGAAATATTATTTGATATAATATGGTTTAATATTGGGAGTGCAATTAATTTATATAGTGGAAAATAAATTAATTAATATTGATAAGGATTAATGGACTTGGGCAGTGGGCTCAATTTAATCTTCAATATTGGAAGCCCAATATTCCACCTCCTTTAGATCCCCTACGTAGCCTGTAAAAGCACTACATGGCCTTCATAAATCATAAGACAAGATTATCATACTTGATATTCTAGAGAGTTGAAGGAGATCCATAGGAGTTCGATAGATCGTCGCCCACCCGACGTTCGAACGAAGTGCAAGGAATACGTGGGAAGATTCAAAGGTCTTCTATTGATTTCGTTTCTCCGCACAATGAATCAAAAGGTATAATCATAAAACTCCTTGTGTGATTTTATGTAAATTGATTGTGATACATGCATGAACGCACGATCCGGGAAAACGACGAACTTCGGGACGGGGATTCGAGATCTCCGGCGAAGGTTCGAAGGACCCTCGGCTGGGAGCCGAGGGGTGCGATCGAGCCCTAGGGGCGTCGATCGCGGGGCCCACACGAGGACGCCCCGGCTGGAGCCGGGGCATGCGATCGACCGCGAGGTCGATCGCCGGGCGAGCCGCGGCTGGGCCGCGGCGGGTGCGCTGGGCGCACCGCCCTCCTCGGCGGTGGCGGTGAGTCGCCGGACTCACCGCCGGGGGCTGTTCGGAACAGCCCCACGGGGATGCGCGTGCATCCCCGGCGATCGCTAGGGCAGCGATCGCGAACCCCGCGTCGGGGTTCGGCTAGGGTTTAGCCGCGGGTTCATCCCGCGGCGATGCTCTTGTCGAGCCCGGTTCTTCGTGGCGTTCGTGATTGGTTTCCGGCGACGGGATTTCGTTCGGGGTTATCGGTTCCGCAATTTTTGATACCCCGGGATATCGATTTCTAGCACAATGAGCTTCCTTTCCTCAGTAGTGGAAGCATCATTTGGCTCAGCAGGTCAATCGACTTGGAGTACATATTTGTACTCCTCTGCAGTTAGGACAATGTCCAAGTTTCTTCTTTAATCCATACAAACAGGTTCAGTAAGTTTGTTGACTTTTAATGGGAATAATACCATATAAAACAAACAATGAGTTTAATTCGATATCATTTCCCTCAAATAATATCATTAAACTACCAATCATTTCCAAAATCCCATCAGACTAGCATGCCACGTTCTTGTGGACGTATACTAATCCAAACGATTTTATAACTGGACTTTTACTTCGGTCGTACATCATTATAGCAGTGACTCCGATGGGGAGGATACTATAAAGCGTACCTAAGTGTGTACCATTTCTCAGCACTAAGTCAACCGCTCGGGAACTACATATCCACCGCAAGCCACGTTCATGTGGACGTTTACGTTGACATGCGGTCCTCCACGACTTTCTATAACTGTCGAGCCTCAATTAATCCCAAAGTTCCGTTTCCATCTAGCAAGCCACGTTAGTGTGGACGTTTACTAAAACAAACAACTTTATTAATTGAATCCCACTTATTTAAATGTCATAGAGTCTCAATTAACCCAAAGTATCGTTTCCATTTAGCAAGCCACGATAGTGTGGACGTTTACTAAAACAAATAACTTTTTTAATTGACTCTTACATTTATTAAATTTCACAATTTTATTAATCAAAGCTTTATATCTCGTAAGTGAAACTCGAAGTTTCTAACCAGCGATCAATCATGCAATTGAGCCCTATCTCTCACAAGGTGAGGGAGCCAACCAGACAATCGATCTAGTCATCGAATGACTCGAATGTCTCTAATCTGTGTCATCGACATAAGCAAGCGCTTTGGCTCCATTCCACTCCCCGGGGTGAGAATGATTCGAGTTGAACTTAGTCTTTGAAAGACAGATTAGGCACTGCTTTTTGAGAAATATAATTGTTCAATTTTATAAGTGGAATTGAATTCGAATTTTGATCCAGTGATATCCGTGTATCGACTTTATCCGATAGGGAGGATGACACTAAAGCCAACTCGTAAGTCAATACACATCACACTCAAAACAGAGAATGGAGACCGCGAGATTGTTTCCAATCCCTCTCCCACTTAGTATTTTACGATAAGGGATAACATGCATAAAATAATTAAGCATAATAAAAGCACGTAAAACACGTAAAAAGCATTTAACGTGGCCCCGATTATTATGGCCTTAAGTATTCTCCAATGCACGTCTCTTGGAACTTCATCTCGTTGCTCGTCTCAGTCTCGGTCCACCACCGACTCGCTCGAGGGTCAAGAGACGAACTCCTCCCACTGGAGCCTCGTCTCGAGCCTCGTTGAGTCGTCCGTGGGGTCGAACGAACCCCAGCCCCGCTGCTGCCCGTCACGAAACACGGGGTGTGTTTGATGGCAGCCTGTTGCCGGTTCGCCCTCCTCGACTCTCGTTCCTCCGTGTTTCGATCTCGTCTCGATCCACCAAAATAGCAAAATTAAAAAATACAATCTTACTACTTCCGGCATCGATCCTATACAAGGTGATCGACCCTATACACGTTCCGGATACAACGAAAAATAAATAAACCTAACGACTCAACCCGTCGTTTTTATCTATTACAAACAAGCAACGTTTCCAAAACAAAAACAATCTCGACAAGCCCGAGAGTTTAATCAAACCACAAATTAAAGCACAACATACAATCACAACGTTGGCCATAATAACCGGGTTCAACCTGCAACACAAATCGTACGAACAATACAACAAACCGATAAACCGGCTCTGATACCAATTGTTGGAAATCGACTACCCGGGACGAGTCTGTTCGACTACTCGAACATCCGGACACGCCCAGTCGACCTCCAGTGTGCCTACTGTGCTCACGACGAAGCCCCAAACTCGGTTTACGCCCAGCCATCATGCCCGAAGCACAACCACGCAAAACCGAGGGGCTGCTGACCTCTGTGTCGTCTGACACCAGATGGTGTCGTCCGACAGGCCCTTGTCGGCCGACAGGAAACGCCGTCGGCCGACAGCGTCGCGAACAGCAGCGCGACGCTGCTGTTCCGGGTCCGTTTCTGGTGCATTTTTCCGTTTCCGACCACCGTTCCGGCAACCAGAAGTCGCCCAGTGATCACGGAACACATACCACGGTTCTTGGAACTCGATCGGAGGTTTGTTGTATGATTACGTACGAGATCGAATCGAAACGATGCGGAAATAGGGTTTCGATTCCATACCTTTGTCGCGTGATTCGGAGAAGCCGAATTGACAGAGACCTCGAATCTTCTAGCGTGTATCCTAGCCCTCTTGCTCCAGCCGATGTGTGGGCATCGATCCGCTTGGAGTTTCTCTTCTTCTTCTCTCTCAAACCCCAGCGTAAGAAAATAAGTTTCTGTCTCAGAAATATAATTGCGCTAGCTTTTTATTTCTACAGAAAAATTTAGAGAAGAGAGACGAGGATTTATATAGGCCACACTAAGGACCCATAGGCAATTAATTAATTAGGCTTAAATTGCAATTTAATTAACTTGGTGTCCCAAAAGGAAAACCTTAATTAAATTCCACAATTTTATTTATAATTAATTCCACTATAAAATTATAAATGATTTCCCAATTAATTAATTCAAATTATTCCGTCAATAATTTTCCCGCCGTATTTCATATGTGATAGTTCCCCGTGTTTAAGATATCGCATGTCCACGAATTAATTTTAATTACTAATAATTAAATTAATTCATTTCTTATTATCCGAGACTAGTACCACTCATCCTTATTATCATGCGGAGTAAATCCACCTGCAGAGTTGACATGATAAACTTTATGAGCTCATCTCGGGGACATCATCAACCCAATAAATGGGACACGGATGTCGTGTGTACAACACCGATTCCCAATCTACCGAGAATATTGACTAATCAATTAGTCTCACTCATTGGCACATCAAAGAATCGAGCATTGGACACACGCACCTATAATTATATAGGGATTAAGAACTCACATATTAGTAATATCTGAGGTCTAGTTCGATTACTCCGATTAGTATAAATCGAACGCCCTCCCGTGGTCCTGCTCAATACACCAAGTGTACGAGTGTAACATGAAAGTCAAGACCGACTATCTACCAGTCACACTACGACGTACCGATGGATTGTCCCTGTCCATCTATGTCGTGAGCTACTGTTCGATAGTATACGAGTAACCGATAGTATGATCTTCCGCGTGTCTCCTCACGCCATACTATCTACAACGTATACATCAAGGACTATTGCATTAAATGCAATCATGTTTGAATTATGTATAGACTAAGGCATAGATAAGGAGTTCCGTATTTGCACTAAAGTAGACATTTAGAATACAACTCCATCAACCTTAACAGTATTGCCCATGTAGGTCATTACTTCTTCCTTTCTAAGTCTCCGGGTTTCCTGGAACCCCTGCATTTAAGTGCAGACACGATTAGTGGTTCCCGTATCCACACACCAGGTACTGGCAGATAACACCACTAAACATGTTTCGTTGACTAAGGAAGAGTCAACTTCTTGTTGCTTGAGAGGACAATTAAAACTCCCAGTATCCACACTGCTTACAACGGAAGCACTTGCCATTTGGGCTTGCTTGTCCCATTCCGTGGTCCAGATATATTAGGCCCACTGGGTTTCCGTCTTTGCTTCTTCTTCCTTTTGCCGCCCGAAGGCCTAGGATGAGTCAATTTCTCAGCCATAAGTGCTTTGAGGGCCCTTAATGATTCTCTCAGCCGCTAGAAGTTCAACCAGGAGCTCCGCCAATGAGTAAGACCCCTTATTCATATTATAGTTCAGGCGGAACTGCTCAAAACTTCTTGGCAGAGAGTGGAGTACTATATCGACCTGGGTTACCCCATTGATAACTGCTCCTAGAATCTCTATCTCATTAAGATAGCCCATCATTCTAAGAACGTGATCCCTCACGGGCGTTCTTTCCGACATGATGGCCGTCATCAGTTGCCTCATTGCATTTTGCCCGGCTGCCCTGTCCTGATAACCAAAAACTCCTTGAAGTCAAGCATCATATCATAGGTAATGGTCATGGCTTGATCCCGATGTCGCAACACATTTGGCATGAAAACCATAATGTAGCTCCGCGTCATCTCATTGCCTTGATCCATTTCCAATGAGCTTCCTTTCCTCAGTAGTGGAAGCATCATTTGGTTCAGCAGGTCCATTGACTTGGCGTACATATTTGTACTCCTCTGCAGTTAGGATAATGTCCAAGTTTCTTCTTTAATCCATACAAACTGGTTCAGTGAGTTTGTTGACTTTTAATGGGAATAATACCATATAAAACAAACAATGAGTTTAATTCGATATCATTTCCCTCAAGTGATATCATTAAACTACCAATCATTTCCAAAATCCCATCAGACATAGCAAGCCACGTTCTTGTGGACGTTTACCAGTCCAAACGATTTTATGATTGGATTTTTACTTCGGTCGTACATCATTATAGCAGTGACTCCGATGGGGAGGATACTATAAAGCGTACCTAAGTGTATACCATTTCTCAGTACTAAGTCCACCGCTCGGGAACTAAATGTTCACCGCAAGCCACGTTCTTGAGGACGTTTACGTTGACATGCGGTCCTCCACGACTTTCTATAACTGTCGAGCCTCAATTAATCACAAAGTTCCGTTTCCATTTAGCAAGCCACGTTCTTGTGGACGTTTACTAAAACAAACAACTTTATTAATTGAATCTTACTTATTTAAATGTCATAGAATCTTAATTAACCCAAAGTACCGTTCCCATTTAGCAAGCCACGATAGTGTGGACGTTTACTAAAACAAACAACTTTGTTAATTGACTCTTACATTTATTAAATTTCACAATTTTATTAATCAAAGCTTGATATCTCGTAAGTGAAACTCGAAGTTTCTAACCAGCGATCAATCATGCAATTGAGCCATATCTCTCACAAGGTGAGGGAGCCAATCAGACAATCGATCTAGTCATCGAATGACTCGAAAGTCTCTAATCTGTGTCATCGACATAACCAAGCGCTTTGGCTCCATTCCACTCCCCGGGGTGAGAATGAGTCGAGTTGAAATTAGTCTTTGAATGACAGATTAGGCATTGCTTTTGAGAAATATAATTGTTCAATTTTATAAGTGGATTTTAAATTCGAATTTTGATCCAGTGATATCCGTGTGTCGACTTTATCCGATAGGGAGGATGACACTAAAGCCAACTAGTAAGTGACACACATCACTATCAAAACAGAGAATGGAGACCGCGGGATTGTTTCCAATCCCTCTCCCACTTAGTGTTTTACGAAAAAAAGGGATAACATGCATAGACATGGCAGGCATAATAAAAGCACGTAAATCACACAATAAAGCAATTAACGTGGTCCCTATTATTATGGCCTTTAAATGTCTTCCATGCACGTCTTCTCGGATCTTCGTCTCGTTGCTCGTCTCGGTCTCGATCCACCACCGACTCGTCTAAGTGCCAAGAGACGAACCCCTCCCACTAGAGTATCGCCCCAAGCCTCGATGAGCGTTCCGTGGTGCCCGTCGAACCCCCGCGGCGTTGCTGCCGAGCCTCGGGCAGCGGGCGCTGCCTCACATTCAGCGCTCGCTGGAGAAGCACTGGGCAGCGGGCGCTGCCCAATCTCCAGCGGTCGCTGATTGAGCCCAGTCAGCCGCGGGTTCGACTTCTCGACCCTCGTTCGTCCGGCCTTCGATCTTCTCTCGATCCACCAAGTAGCAGAAACATTTACAAGGTAAAAACTACTACTTCCGGCATCGATCCTATACACGGTGATCGATCCTATACATTTCCGGATTCAACGAAAAACAAATAAACCTAAACGACTCAACCCGTCGTTTATTATCTATTACAAACAAGCAACGATTTCAAAACCAAAACCGATCTCGACAAGCCCGAGAGTTTAATCAAACCACAAAACATAAACAGCACAATCACATGGCCATAATAATCGGGTTCGAACATGCAAAACAAATCTAGCAAAAATACAACGAATCGACAAAACCGTCTCTCATACCAATTGTTGGAAATCGACTATCCGGGACACGTCCGTTCGAACCCTCGAATATCCGGACGTCCCCAATCGACTTCTGGAGGTCACCTCCGAACAGCCATGGCCGCTCGTCCAAGAGATCGCGCGTCCGCCGCAGTCGAGGCCGCGGCTCGCAATCTGCCCGGAGCAAGCGGCCGCCTGCCCCCCCAAGCAGGCGCTTGCCTGCTCGAACAGCAGCGCAATCTGCCCGGAGCAAGCGGGCGCCTGCCCCCCCAAGCGGGCGCTTGCCTGCTCGAACAGCAGCGCGACGCTGCTGTTCCGAGCGCGTTTCCGGGTCGATTTTCCTCTTCCGACTACCGATCCGGAGGTCCTTGACCCCCCAGTAGTCGAGGAACATGATCCACGACGCCCGGAACCCGATCTAAGATTCGATGCATAATCAACGAGAAAGAAATCGAATAAAAGCGGAATAAGGGTTTCGATTTCTTATACCTTTGTCGCGTGATTCGGAGAAGCCGAATTGTTGAGACCACGAAGCCTTCCGGTGTATGTCTCTATCCCCGACGTTCAGCCGCTGAGTGGGCAACGATCCGCTGAACCTTCCTCTTCTCCTTTCTCTCTTGAACCAACCGTAGAAATAATATCCTCTGTCTCAGAAATATATTTGCACAAGCAAAATTATTTCTACAGAATTATTACTGCGCTAATCTATTTATTTCTACAGAAAAATAATTGCGTAAACAATTTATTTTTCTCCGCAAAAATAAAATAGCGGCGTTTCTGAGGTTTAGAGAAAGAGAGGGTGGGGTATTTATAAAGCTACACTAGGGACCTAATGGAAATTAATTATTAGGCTAAATTGCAATTTAATTAACTCGGCGTCCCAAAAGAAAAACCTTAATTATATTCCACAATTTTAATTATAATTAATTCCACTATAAAATTATAATTGAATTCCCAATAATTAATTTATATTATTTCAACAATAATAAATCCGCCGAATTACATATACGACTTTCCCCGTGTTTAAGATATCGTATGTCCACGAATTAACTTTAATTACTAATAATTAAATTAATTCATTTCTTATTATCCGAGACTAGTACCACTCATCCTTATTATCATGTGGAACGAATCCACCTGCAGGGTTTACATGATAAACTTTATGAGCTCATCTCGGGGACATCATCAACCCAATAATGATGGAGTAGTATACTTAATGTCTAGATTTGAGTATTCTGAACTCTGTATGCACTTTCATTTACCTATCTATTACAGACATTCATTTGCTTTTAATTATTGTTAATTAAATATATGCAAATTATAGTCCTGGATTTTATACGTTGTAGTTAGTATGGTGTTGCATGGGCACACAGAAAATCATACTATCGGTTACTCGTATTTAATCGAACAGTTGCTCACGACCTAGATGGACACGGACCAATCCATCGGTATAGTCGTTGTGTGAGAGAGAAAATAATTTATCTTAATTATTTTATCACACTTGTACACTTGTTGTATTGAGCGGATCGATTGAGACTCATCAATTAGGATTGCTCGGCGATAATTGATTTGAGACTCGGAGTATTTTATTCTTAATCCCTGAAACAATTGCGGGTGTGTATATTTAATATAAGTGACTTTGATTTTCCAAAGGAATTAACCGATTTAATTATTGGGTTAATTACCGGCTAAGTTGGGTCACTATATTTTATATATGGCATGCCGTGAATTCTTGAAGGGACAGTGTATTCCGGAAGGGTTGATAATATCCCCGAGATGAGCTCATAAGGATTTATTATGTAAACCTCGCGAGTGGATTTGTTCCGCATAATAAATAAGGTTGAGTGGTACTATTCTCGGATATAAGAGATGAATAAATTTATTAAGCAATAAATAAATTTTATTCATGGATATTTAAATCTTAAATACACGGAATAAATAATACTAAAATGGAGAAATATTATTTGGTATAATATGGAATAATATTGGGAGTGCAATTTTATTTATATAGTGGAAAATAAATAAAATTAATATTGATAAGAATTAATGGATTTGGGTTGGACCCAATTTAATTTTCAATATTGGAAGCCCAATATTTATTCTCCTTTTGATCCCCTACGTAGCCTATAAAAGCACTACATGGTCTTAACTTTTCACAACCTAAGTTACGCCAATCATAAAGTCGTGTAGAGTGAAGAGGATCCATAGAGTTCGATAGCTCGTCGCCCACCCGACGTTCGAACGGAGTGCAAGGAATACGCGGGAAGATCACGAGGTCATCGATTTCGTTTCTCCGAACAACGAATCGTAGGTACAATTCTCAACTAACTTGATTATTGTTCGATTTGTTTTTATCGAGAATACCGTAGAACAAAGATCCGAGGATCGGACCCCGGGACGAGGGTCGAGCCGGGCGGTGGTGGTTGGACCACCGGACCGCCGGCGGCTCGTGGATCCCTCGTGGGGATCACGCACGGAAACCCTCGGCTGGGAGCCGAGGGTCGATCGAACCCCTACGGGGTCGATCGCTGGAGCTGCGGGGTTTACCCGCAGCGGCTCGTAGCGAGCTGCGGGATTACCCGCAGCGAGTCGCTGGGGACGAGCCCCAGCCGTGTGAGCAGCGGATCGCCGGATCCGCTGCGGGGATGCTACGAGCATCCCTGGGATGCCGCGAGGCATCCCGTGCGATCGCTGCGAGCGATCGCGAGTCCCCTCACGGGGACTCGGCTGGGCGTCCGCGCGCCTCGTGCGCGCGACGCGTTCGGTCGGGTCCCGGTTCGCGTGGGCTCGCGGTTTCTCCGGCGATTGAGTTTCGATTATATGAACCTCGGCTCGCGGGGGTTTGGGTGGGGGCGGATTGCGTGCCTTCGGGCGCGTGGTCTCCAAAGCCCGGACTCCGGCGGATGAGTCGGCGTTCGTGTGATTTCCGGCGAAGGGTTCGTTCGGGTTATCGGTTCCGCAATTTTTGATAACCCGGGATAGCGAATTCCAACAATTGGTATCAGAGCGTGGTTTACGTTCGCGGTATTTTCGATAAAATTGTTCTACCTTGCAGGGTTCCGACTATTATGGCTTAATTTATTATTCGCTTAATTTATTTTGTCATGATTGTTGGTTTGATTAAACTCTCGGACATGTCGAGATTCGTTTTTGGTGGTGAATGCTTGTAATAGTAAAAATTCGGGGGTTGACCGAATTTAGGATTTATTATTATGTTCGTTGTTTTTCCGGAAAATGTATAGGGTCGATTTCGTGTATAGAATCGATACCGGAATTGTAATTTAGATTTTTGTAAATTTATTTTGCGATTGGATCGACGAATCGGAGACCGCCGGAGAAGACGAAGTGACGGGATGGACGAAGGGCTAGGGATCGATTGGATCGATCCCCATGGATGCCCGATCGAAGGCGTGGGGCGGGGGGCTGTTGCCCTAGCCGCGGCTGCCGCTGGTCTGGTGGCTTGTCGGCGTGCTGGGCGGCGGCGGCCCTCCCCGTGGCTGGTGGTCGGACATGGTGGGGGTGGCTCGGGGTCTCCCAACCCGGGCTACTCCTACCGGAAATATACTTTCCTAATTAATTCATTATTTCCTATTTTGATTATTTCTTTATGGAATATTCTAGAAAAATAGAAAAAGAATTAATTTAGTACTAAATTTATTTTTCCTATTTGATTATTCCTACTCATGGGAATATTCATGGATTAGGAATAAAATAAATTTGGAAAAGTATAATAGTCCTAATTATTTTATTTATTTATTTCATTATGGATATCATCTAGAATATTCCAAGGATATCTTGGATAGATTATTCTAGAGATTTAATGAAGTGGAAAAAGGAAATAAAATAAATAAATATATTAATAATATTTAATTTTATTTTTGATATATTCAATTGACTTAATTTTCGAATTAAGTAACTTTTGGATTAATTGAAAATAAATAGATTTAAATATTGGAAATTAATATTCTCGTCACATGGAGCATTCAAGAAACGAAGACTGAAGACTAGAAGATGCGTACGGGGATGTGATGAAGCCATAATAGTCGGAAAATAATATTCTAGTAATTATTTTGACTATGTGATAATACTATGTGCTTTATTACATGTATGCATGCTATATGTGTTTATTTTATGCACTAGATAGTGTATCCCTTTATTGTAAAAAGCTAAGTGGGAGAGGGTATGGAAACATACCCATGGTCTCCATTGCTGCTCTCTTGGTGACTTTTATAGACTTTTAAAGTTTATATAGATAAGTCATTGGAGGAGAGTTCTTGTAATTCCTCTTACGAGAAACATTGATTAAGTTCATCAAACAATGCCTAATTTGTCTTTCCAAAGCTGATTTCAAGTCGACTCATTCTCACCCCGGGGAGTGGAATGGAGCCAGAGCCACTTGGTCATGTAGAGGACACAAATTAGAGACTTTCGTGCCATTCTTTGATAGATGGGTCGTTTGTCTGCTCGGCTCCCTCATTTATGAGAGATAGGGTTGTTCGCATGGTGAATCACTGGTTAGAAACTTCGAGTTTCACTTATGATTCTCCACGTCTTGATTTA
Organism: Euphrasia confusa; assembly: GCA_954870475.1. NCBI lineage: Eukaryota > Viridiplantae > Streptophyta > Magnoliopsida > Lamiales > Orobanchaceae > Euphrasia > Euphrasia confusa. The sequence goes on along the minus strand of OX940953.1, from coordinate 46,956,299 downwards.
CGAGATTAAATGGATCAAGTAATTGGGAGTCAATTATAAAGGTCTCTTAGTGTAGTAAACGTCCACACCATTTGGATTAATTGATGTAGACAGTTGTAAGTAATTATAAAGAGTTGTGAAGTTATCGTAAACGTCCACACCACGTGGCTTGCGGTGATGTAGCAATTCCAAGTAACTTACTTTGGTACTGAGTAATGGTTTACACTTAGATACGCGTTATAGTATTCCTCCCCACGAGGTCACGCTATAATTGATGTATGACCGAAGAAAATCTAATTGCTAAATCATTTGGGTGGGTAAACGTCCACACCACGTGGCTTGCCTTACCTGATGGGATTTTAGATGTGATTAGTGATTTAATGATATTATTTGAGGGAGATAATATCGGATATTAAATTATTTGTTTGTTTTATGTGCTTATAGGTTAAGAATGACTGTGACCCCACTTTGTGATATACTTAAGGATGAAAACTCACCGGTTCCATATGGTGATGATTGGGAACGAAATCTGGACATTGTCCAGACTGTTGAGCTTTCCGAATCCACTGTTGTCCCAACTGATAAGGACATTCGAAATGACCTCAGAATGATGTTGAGACATAGCGTGGAAGCCGGACAAGAGGTGATTAACATACTCACAGAATTCTCTCTCAATGAGTCCCTTAAAAAGGAATCAACGAGAGCGGAGTTTGTGCGTAAGTTAAGAGAATCACAAGCTTTTGTGGCAAGGCTAGAGGAAAAGCATGCAAAGAAACCCAGTGGCTCAAAGCCACGGATTGGGAAAAGCAAGCCTTCTGGCAAGTGCTTTCGATGCAAGCAGTTTGGGCACTGGAGGTCTGATTGTCCTCTCATCAAAGGTACGAAATTTTCCTTAGTCACTGAAACATTGTCAGCGGTGATATCTACCAGCACCTGGTGTGTAGATACGGGCGCCACTGACCATGTCTGCAATTCATTGCAGGGGTTCCAGGAAACCCGGAGACTTAGAGAGGGAGAGATCGTAGTCTACATGGGCAATGCCGCGAAGGTGGCGGCTGTTGCAGTGGGAGACGTTCACTTACGCTTTAGTAGTGATAGGGTTTTGGTTTTACAAAATTGTCTTTATGTACCGAATTTTAGAAAGAATTTAATTTCAGTTTCTAAGTTAATTCTGAATGGATATTCTGTTTCTTTTGATCACTCTGTGATCATAAGAAGAAATAGTGAGATTGTCTGTTCTGGTACATTGGTAGACGATTTGTATATTCTGAATCCTGAGTCTAACACGATGCAACTAACCGAGAGTAATAACACATCTACGAACACCAATAAGAGAAAGGAACCTTCTAAAATGAATCAATTATACTTGTGGCATCTAAGGCTAGGTCATATTAATTCGAATAGAATTCAAAGGTTGAAAGCTGATGGTCTCATTAGCGGCATAGAAGGAGAGGACCTTCCAACCTGCGAATTCTGTTTGGAGGGTAAAATGACCAAGCGTTCTTTTTCTGGTAAAGGACGTAGAGCTGAACAAGTATTGGATTTGATTCACTCTGATGTATGCGGACCTATGTCTACTCAGGCAAGGGGAGGGTACGAGTATTTCATCACCTTTACTGATGATTACTCAAGGTATGGATATATTTACCTGATGCGCCACAAGAGTGATTCTTTTGACAAGTTCAAGGAATTCAAGGCTCTTGTGGAGAACCTTCGTGGTAAATCCATAAAATGCCTGCGATCTGATCGCGGAGGCGAGTACCTGTCTGGAGAATTCAAGGCATACTTGGCAGAGAATGGGATTGAATCCCAGCTGACTTCACCATATACTCCTCAGCAGAATGGTGTGTCAGAAAGAAGGAATAGGACTCTTATGGAGATGGTGCGATCAATGATGAGTTACTCGGATTTACCTGTTATGTTCTGGGGACTTGCCTTGGAAACAACGGCGTACATTCTGAACAGGGTTCCGACCAAAACGGTACCAACTACACCCATGGAATTGTGGAGTGGGCGTAAGCCTAACTTGAGACACATTCGGATCTGGGGATGTCCAGCACATGTGTTGCGACAAGGCGCCGATAAGTTAGAACCTAGATCAGAAATACGGCTGTTTGTAGGATACCTGAAAGGAACTAAGGGTGGCATGTTCTATAGTCCTACGGACCAGAAGATCGTTATAAGTACTAACGCTCGGTTCTTAGAGGAAGACTATGTCATGGACCACAAGCCCAAAAGTGACATAATACTTGATGAGTTGAGAGGTAACGAGGAAGACCTGGATACAGCCGAACCGAGTATAGATACACCACTAGAACCTGCACCTAATACTGTCACTGTTAATACACCGGAACGCCGTCGTAGTGGGAGGGTTGTTAAACAACCGGACAGATGGATTGGACTGGGTGAGTCTTCGGACTCGGCACCCGGAGTTCATGAAGTCGATCCCTGGACCTATGATGAGGCGGTACAAGATATAGATGCGCCTTCTTGGAAGAAAGCGATGAAATCCGAAATAGAATCTATGGATTCTAATAAAGTCTGGGATCTTGTAGAACCACCAAGCGGCGTAAAGCCAATTGGGTGTAAATGGGTCTACAAGAGAAAGAGAGGATCTGACGGAAAGGTTGAAACCTTTAAAGCTCGGCTTGTTGCGAAAGGATATACTCAGAAAGAGGGAATCGATTATGAGGAGACCTTCTCGCCGGTAGCCAAGATAAAGTCAATCCGGATTCTCTTATCCATAGCAGCTCATATGGATTATGAGGTGTGGCAAATGGATGTCAAGACAGCTTTCCTTAATGGAAGTCTTGACGAGACGATTTATATGAAACAACCAGAAGGATTCATTGCTAAGGGGCGAGATCATCTAGTGTGCAAGCTTAATCGATCCATTTATGGATTGAAACAAGCCTCGAGATCGTGGAACCTGCGATTTGATGAAGTAGTCCAATCTTTTGGATTCATTCAAAGCATGGACGAATCGTGTGTGTATTGGAAACGTGATGGAAAGAAGGTGGTGTTTCTCGTGCTTTATGTAGACGACATACTTCTCATTGGCAACAGTGTGAAGATGTTATCAGACATAAAGGGATGGTTGTCTAGACAATTCGATATGAAAGATTTGGGAGAAGTTGGACATGTTCTAGGGATCAAAGTTATAAGGGATCGCCGGAATAGAACATTGTGTCTTTCCCAGCAATCTTACATAGACACGATTCTAGCTCGTTTTAACATGCAAGATTCCAAGAAGGGTGATCTGCCCTTCAGTAAAGGAACTTATCTTTCTAAGGAAATGTGTCCTCAGACACAGAAGGAGAAAGATGACATGAAAGCGGTTCCCTACGCTTCGGCTGTGGGAAGCTTAATGTATGCAATGTTATGCACGAGGCTTGATATCTGCTATGCCGTTGGCATAGTAGCGAGATATCAGAGTAACCCTGGAAAGGCTCATTGGACTGCCGTAAAGAGCATTTTCAAGTATTTGCGAAATACTAAGGATTATGTTCTGAGATACAGTGCAGACAATCTGATTCCTTTGGGTTACACAGATTCGGATTTCCAAGCTGATAAGGACCGGCGTAAGTCGACATCAGGCTATGTGTACACTTTGGGAGGTGGAGCCGTATCATGGAAGAGTGTTAAGCAAAAGTGCATTTCGGACTCTACCATGGAAGCTGAATATGTTGCAGCCTCAGAGGCAGCGAAAGAATCAGTGTGGTTCCTTAATTTCCCCCAGGACTTAGATGTGATTCCGAGTTTGCCCAAGGCTATGACAATTTATTGTGACAATAGCGGTGCAGTGGCAAACAGTAAGGAACCACGGTCCCATAGTGCTATGAAACACATAGAGCGCAAGTACCACCTGATTCGAGACATCGTCAAGAGGGGCGATGCGATAGTCACCAAGATAGCTTCGGAAGACAACCTAGCGGACCCTTTCACCAAGATACTTCCTAAGGAAGTATATTACAAGCACTTGGAGGGTTTGGGAGTCAGAAGTTTGGAAGATAAGACTAGACCTTAGTATAAGTGGGAGATTGATGGAGTAGTATACTTAATGTCTAGATTTGAGTATTCTGAACTCTGTATGCACTTTCATTTACCTATCTATTACAGACATTCATTTGCTTTTAATTATTGTTAATTAAATATATGCAAATTATAGTCCTGGATTTTATACGTTGTAGTTAGTATGGTGTTGCATGGGCACATAGAAGATCATACTATCGGTTACTCGTATTTAATCGAACAGTTGCTCACGACCTAGATGGACACGGACCAATCCATCGGTATAGTCGTTGTGTGAGAGAGAAAATAATTTATCTTAATTATTTTATCACACTTGTACACTTGGTGTATTGAGCGGATCGATTGAGACTCATCAATTAGGATTGCTCGGCGATAATTGATTTGAGACTCGGAGTATTTTATTCTTAATCCCTGAAACAATTGCGGGTGTGTATATTTAATATAAGTGACTTTGATTTTCCAAAGGAATTAACCGATTTAATTATTGGGTTAATTACCGGCTAAGTTGGGTCACTATATTTTATATATGGCATGCCGTGAATTCTTGAAGGGACAGTGTATCCCGGAAGGGTTGATAATATCCCCGAGATGAGCTCATAAGGATTTATTATGTAAACCTCGCGAGTGGATTTGTTCCGCATAATAAATAAGGTTGAGTGGTACTATTCTCGGATATAAGAGATGAATAAATTTATTAAGCAATAAATAAATTTTATTCATGGATATTTAAATCTTAAATACACGGAATAAATAATACTAAAATGGAGAAATATTATTTGGTATAATATGGAATAATATTGGGAGTGCAATTTTATTTATATAGTGGAAAATAAATAAAATTAATATTGATAAGAATTAATGGATTTGGGTTGGACCCAATTTAATTTTCAATATTGGAAGCCCAATATTTATTCTCCTTTTGATCCCCTACGTAGCCTATAAAAGCACTACATGGTCTTAACTTTTCACAACCTAAGTTACGCCAATCATAAAGTCGTGTAGAGTGAAGAGGATCCATAGAGTTCGATAGCTCGTCGCCCACCCGACGTTCGAACGGAGTGCAAGGAATACGCGGGAAGATCACGAGGTCATCGATTTCGTTTCTCTGAACAACGAATCGTAGGTACAATTCTCAACTAACTTGATTATTGTTCGATTTGTTTTTATCGAGAATACCGTAGAACAAAGATCCGAGGATCGGACCCCGGGACGAGGGTCGAGCCGGGCGGTGGTGGTTGGACCACCGGACCGCCGGCGGCTCGTGGATCCCTCGTGGGGATCACGCACGGAAACCCTCGGCTGGGAGCCGAGGGTCGATCGAACCCCTACGGGGTCGATCGCTGGAGCTGCGGGGTTTACCCGCAGCGGCTCGTAGCGAGCTGCGGGATTACCCGCAGCGAGTCGCTGGGGACGAGCCCCAGCCGTGTGAGCAGCGGATCGCCGGATCCGCTGCGGGGATGCTACGAGCATCCCTGGGATGCCGCGAGGCATCCCGTGCGATCGCTGCGAGCGATCGCGAGTCCCCTCGCGGGGACTCGGCTGGGCGTCCGCGCGCCTCGTGCGCGCGACGCGTTCGGTCGGGTCCCGGTTCGCGTGGGCTCGCGGTTTCTCCGGCGATTGAGTTTTGATTATATGAACCTCGGCTCGCGGGGGTTTGGGTGGGGGCGGATTGCGTGCCTTCGGGCGCGTGGTCTCCAAAGCCCGGACTCCGGCGGATGAGTCGGCGTTCGTGTGATTTCCGGCGAAGGGTTCGTTCGGGTTATCGGTTCCGCAATTTTTGATAACCCGGGATAGCGAATTCCAACAAATAAATGGGACACGGATTCCTGTCTATAATCTATAGCATGCCGTGTGTACAATTCCGATTCCCAATTTACCGAGAATATTGACTAGTCAATTTGTCTCACTCACTAGTAAGTCAAGGAACCGAGAATTGGACACACGCACCTATAATTATATAGGGATTAGGAATTCGTATATCTGTAATATCTGAGGTCTAGTTCGATTACTGCGATTAGTATAAATCGAACGCCCTCCCGTGGTCCTGCTCAATACACCAAGTGTACGAGTGTAACATGATAGTCAAGACCGACTATCTACCAGTCACACTACGACGTACCGATGGATTGTCCCTGTCCATCTAAGTCGTGAGCTACTGTTCGACAGTATACGAGTAACCGACAGTATGATCTTCCGCGTGTCTCCTCACGCCATACTGTCTACAACTTATACATCAAGGACTATTGCATTAAATGCAATCATGCTTGAATCATATCTCGAATTAAGGTATAGATAAGGAGTTCTGTATTTGCACTAAACTATACATTTAGAATACAACTCCATCAGCTTCCGCTTCGATACTCTCTGCCAATCTAACTTCATTCGCCTTTATTGATGCTTCGTTTGTTTAAATGACTCTTTCGGCCATCTGCATGAAATCCTGGAAAGTGTCCTCCAAAGATGGCTTATATGAAGGCTTTGGTTGCGTCGAATACGGTGGAGGGTATTCCAAATTTGCTTCAGCATTTCTGGTCATCGCCACTTCATTCTCTTTGATCGACGCTTCATTTGATTTCATTATCTGGTTGGCCGTTTGCATGAAATCTTGAAAAACGTCATCCAACGATGGCTTGTATGGAGGCTCAGGTTTCATAGAATAATTTGGAGGGTACACCATGTTCTGAGGAGGCCATTGTTGTTGAGGCCATTGTTGGTGAGGTGGATCAAAATGATAGCTCGATTGAGTATCCCACTCCGGATTGTATGCCTGAGACTGAGAGCCAAAATGTGTTGTCGCATCATATTGGGAAGGCTCGTAGTAAGTGCTCGTCTGAGGCCTTGTGAATTCCCACGGATAGTTGTTATATGTATTCATCAATGCTAACACAAACACTTGACAAAAACATTAAACGCACCGGTGGGAAAAATAATACTCATATAAAAAAAAAAAAAATTGCAAACACTCAAACACTAATACTAGTGCCTAAAGTGTTCCCCGGCAACGGCGCCAATTTGATAAGACGTTGTAGTGCTTCAAAAATCAAATAAAAATAACCGAACTTATTGCCGAAACAATTCGCCCGAGTCGATCTCACGAGGAACACTACTATCGGCCGTAAAAATGTTTTTGTGTTTGCAACGAAGAAGAGAGAACGAAGTTTATAGCCTAATGCATGATTTGGGTTTGTTTTTTTTTCAAACTAAAAATTAACTAAGAAATAATAATCTAAAATAATCAAGTAATAATGAACAAGAATTAACTATGTGTAATAAATGAGGAAAAGACTAGGGATTGAGTTCATCAAACATAACTTTCGGGTTATAAATTTACGAGCAATAAATCTAAACTAGAACGTCCGTCTCCGGTAGATTCTAACGTATTCGATTGAAACTAATCATGTAATCGCTCCTAAGCCTCATACAATCTTATGAAATTCAATTTGACAATTCATCGAACACCTAATTTGCACAAGTAAAGCTTCAACCCTAATTCATGAATGAATCCCTCTTCCCCTAGTTAAATAATTAGCTACTCATGATTATATGTAGGAAACAAACGATGTTTACGAAATTCATAATCAAATCGTATAAATAAAATAAACAAGAAGACAAAGAGATAAGCAATTGAAACGAATTAAATCTAAAGATGAAAAGGAAAAGCTTACTAAATTACTCGTTCAAATTCGAAACAAGGATCGGTGATAATCCCGATTTTCGTCCACGAATCAAAAGCATGAAAAGCAAGAATAAAAACCTAGGATCTCGAGTCTCGAGAGCTCTCCAAAACGTGCGGAAAGTATGAGTGAAAAAGTGTGTCAAAACCAAGATTCAAAACCCAACTAATAGTATGCCAAAAACGGAAGTCAAACGAGGTCAAATCTGGACGAGGAGACGAAGCGAGCGCCTGGGGGCAGGAAGCGACCGCCCGCGCTGGCCGGCAGGCGCCCGCTTGGCAGGGAGGCGGGCGCTTGGTGGAAAAAACTGGTTCTCTGAAAGTTGGGGCAGGCGGGCGCCTGGGGGTCAGGCGAGCGTCTGGTGGCAGTCGCGGGCGGGTGCCTGGTAGTCAGGCGGGCGCTTGGATGGCTGGGCCATGTAAAGGACTCCAAAGTATTTCCGTAGAGGTATAGATCGTCTCTATAGGTGGTCGGAGTTGGGAGACCCAAGCTCTCCAAGTTCGCTGCACAAACACTCTGGGGCAGCTGCGTACTGGGCTGGAAACTCGTGAATTACGGCCATATGACGGGGAACCATGACATGAAAGTGATTGGGCCTTGTAGAAAATTTCAATAGATTACCGAAAATATATGGATCATGTTTGTACGTGATCGGAGTTGGGAGAACCGACGTGGTCAAGTTTGCAGCGCAATGTCGATAGTTTGTCGGCCAAATCACTTTTACCGTTTTTCAACTCGTTTTTGCTCGTTTTCGCATCGAACACGCTCATACACCTACACACTCCACAAAACATCAAACCTACCAAGAATCATGAGAATGATGCACAATAATGACACAAAATGGCATGAGACGACACAAAACATCATAGGAAAAGTAGCACAAAAACATGTAAATCAACTCCCCCACACTTAGCTCTTTGCTTGTCCTCAAGCAAACAATCACGGTATACAATACGAACCAAGCATCGATTAAGCTCAAGACAAACAATCAACAATAAGGGAATTCAAGTCATTCACATTCGACAAATCAGAACCAACTAATGAGTGTCCCTCAAGTATTCAAATCCCCACAGTTCAAACCATGACTCCACTCCACCAATATCAACAACGAGCACAAGAAAACAAAGCCACATAAATCTCTAGCCAAGTTAATCAAGTGAGGCAATATTCTCTAGGTGTAAATAGTCGAGGGTCACTCGAGTATCCTATCGTGGTTTCCCATACTCATCGTTCTCGTATAAGCTGTGTGGCTGCTCTACTAATATTAATACATTTACTACTATTATTATTTTATTATTATTTTTTTTTTGCTTTTTTTTTTTTGCTTTTTTTTCTCTCGGCAACGGGATTTTTCGAACCATTTATTTTTTTCTTACTAACTCGGCTGCCGGCCCTTTTTTTTCACATACGCAACTAAAATTTTCGAACGTCTTTAATTTTTGCGTCCGGTTGCGAATAATACCCATATATAGATAAGCCACACTACTAATAAGAGAGACGATCAAAGTAGAATCCTCGTGTATAACTCGGCCAAACAATCAATGAACTCGATCCACTTAATACTCATGCCTAACCGATGTCATAAAAAACACAGCTCTCCCTATGTAGCAAATCCTAAGTGTAGGAACCACAATTAATCAACCCGTCATTATCATCCTGATGAAGCCCTGAATTCAACTATGTGTAAACCGAAGCCTATATTGCCTAGCACATGCTTCTAACAAATATACCGCAATTGGGCAAAATGGGGAGGGTGATCAATACGACAAAACATACCAAAAGACACAAACATAAGCGACGTTTGAAGACTACTATAACCCAAACAAACCTCGCGAAACAACGGGTTACCCTAAGAACATGCAAATCTACCCCCCCCCCACACTTGAAATACACATTGTCTTCAATGTAAAACACATGAGTAAGCAAATCTCAGGCAAGGAAGTACAAACATGTCCAAACAAAAAAGAACAAACTAAAGAAACATAATGCACATAAAAAGCATAAAAAGAACAAGGGTAAGAAGGTGCAAACAGTGGTGTCGACTCCTTCTGTCTTCTCGATCCAGCCCTATGAAATCTTGGGAAGGCCCCCACGTGGCGCTCATTTTGGGAACCGAAATAGCATCACGGTCCGTGGATTGGCCTCCACGCGGCGGTTTTTTAACGTCTCAAGCTTGACTCATCTTTCATCAATGAGGAGCCCTAATGAGGCTCATCATCTCATGTGTCATCTCTTCTATGTATACGTATTTCCATTGTTTTGATAACCCCTTCAGATCTAATTTTGGTGGAGGTGATTCATTTTCATCGTCACTCTCGAGTACGTCGATCACCCCCACACTATCTTTTACACACACGTGCTTGACTTCAACACCGAGAAATATCGAGCTACTTTTTTGCAAAAACACCATCTTGCCCAAGAGATCAATAGCATAAATGTAGAGACAATTTACAATGTAGGCATCAAAAGAATTAATAACCTCAATGTAATCAACCTTACCAAAAGATGTTTTATCTCCACCCAAAGCAAAGTTAAATCTGAAAATACCTGGATCGTGCGGCTTTGGTGGGTGAAGAGCACGTTTCACCTTTGACTCCTCAACATACGATTGAGAGGAAGACTATTAGGTGAAGCACAAGCCCAAAGTGACGTGATACTTATGTAATGAGAGAGAATAATAAGGCTTGGAATCAGCCTAACCGAGTAGCGGTACAACACTGTTATTACTGCTACTCGGTTCGGCTGGTTTTCAGTCTTCTTCGTTCTCTCTCATTTCAAAGTATCACGTCATTTTGGGCTTGTGGTTCATCTTGTTGGAAATGGATATCCCGGAATTAATAAATTTAAATAAATAAATTATCTAATTAATTCCGACCGAAATCCTTTGGAGATCGAATATCCGGGGTTGTCTAATTGCGGATCGACAACTCCAATCGACTCCCGGTTGCCGGAACATTCCGCCACGAACCACCACGAAGCTCCGGAATCAACCAAAACCCTAACTACCGCGGCAAAGCCGCGGCTGTTCGGTCGAGTCCCCTCGTGGGACTCGCGGCTGTTCTTGGCAGCCGCCTAGGGCTGCTCGTAGCAGCCCGCTGGACGCTCCGGGAACCCTCGCTACGCCCCGGGCTGACCTAGCCACGCCCCGGTGATCTCGTATCCGCCACGGTCGAACCATGGCCCGTGATCACCTCCATCCACCATGCGAGAAGACGCGTCGATCGAACCCTATCCGCGGGAGAACCCCACAGCGTTCGATCGCGTCATCGCACAAGCCACGGCTGGTCGCAGCAGCTCGTGCGGGAGAGCCCGTAGCAGCCCCGTGCACGACTCGCGTGGCTCGCGGATCCGCTGCGGGAAAAAGCCGCAGCACGCTGCCTGGGCACACCAGGCGGCCGCTTGACCCCCCAGGCGGCCGCTTGCCTGGGCAGTCAAACCCTAGGTGCGATTCTTCGCCGTCGGGTCGCTCCAGCCGCGGTGGTCCGGTGATCTTCGATCACCACCACCCAGCTCGACCGCGGTGAGGATCCCGAACCTCGGATCTTGTTCTACGGTATTTTCACGATAATATATACGATTAAAATCATAAAGAGGGTTTTACGATTTTACCTCTTTCTCGTTGTTCGAAAAAACGAAGAACTCAATTGATGACCTTGAGATCTTCCCACGTATTCCTTGCACTAGCTCGAACGTCGGGTGGGCGACGATCTTCCGAACTCCATGGATCTCCCTCTCTACTTTCTCTCTCTAGAATTGTGATCTTCAAGTTATGAGAATAGAGAAGACCATGTAGTGCTTTTATAGGCTACGTAGGGGATCTAAAGGAGGTGGAATATTGGGCTTCCAATATTGATGATTAAATTGAGCCCAAGCCCAAATCTATTAATCCCATCAATATTAATTAATTTTTTTCCACTATATAAATTAATTGCACTCCCAATATTAAACCATATTATATCAAATAATATTTCTCCGGTAGTATTATTTATTCCGTGTATTTAAGATATAAATATCCATGAATAAAAATAATTTATTGCTAATTAATTTATTCATCTCTTATATCCGAGACTAGTACCATTCAACCTTAATTATTATGCGGAATAAATTCCACCTGCAGGGTTTACATAATAATTCCTTATGAACTCATCTCGGGGATATTATCAACCCTTCCGGGATACACTTTCCCGTCAAGTATTCACGGCATGTCATATATAAAATATAGCGACCCAACTTAACCGGTAATTGACCTAGTAATTAAACCGGTCAATTCCTTTGGAAAATCAAAGTCACTTATATTAAATATACACACCCGCAATAGTATCGGGGATTAAGAATAAAATACACTAAGATTTAAATCGATTATCCAAGGCAATCCTAATCGATAAATCTCAAGCGATCCGCCCAATACACCAAGTGTACAAGTATGATAAAATAATCAAGACAAATTATTTTCTCCCTCATAAAACGACTATACCGATGGATTGGTCCGTGTCCATCTAGGTCGTGAACAACTGTTCGATTATATACGAGTAACCAATAGTATGATCTTCCGTGTGACGACGCACACCGTACTAACTACAACGTATATAATCTAGGACTATAATTTGCATATATTTAATTATAAATAATAAAACGTAAATAATTGTTTATTTAATTAAATAGATTAATGGCAATGGATCGGGAGTTTCCGTTACTTAAATCTAGACATTAAGTACACAACTCCAACACATCTAATAGTCTTCCTCTAAGAACCGGGCATTAGAACTTATAACGTTCTTCTGGTTCATAGTACTATCGAACACACATCTTTTGTTCTTCCAGAATATTCTCCAACCGCATTTAATGCACCGTTGTTTTCCAGACATATCCATAGAACACATGTAGTACCGAATAACTTGACTTTTACTATCTATAAGAGTTCCATTTTTTATTTCCGACTCACCACTTCTACACAAGAGTGTATGGTGTAGTCTCTTGGGATCTTATCTCAATCTCTGATTAGTATGCCATGCATTCCTCAGATAGGTGCTTGCCTCCGCGATCAAATCGCAGGCTTCTAATGGATATACCTTGAAGGTTCCCGACAATAGCTTTGTGTCCATTGACTTGTCAAAACACTTTGCTTTTGTGGCACACCAGGTATGCTAATCCATTTTTCGAGTAATCATAAAATGAAGTACTCGTACCTTATTGTCTGAGTAGACATAGGTCGGCATACATCAGAGTTAATCAATTCCAATACTTTTCCGGATCTTATATCCTTTCCAAAGGATTGCTTAGTTATGTTATCTTCCAAATTAGATTCTTAGGTCGTAAGGTCCTCCTTCAACTTAATTGATCAAAATATCAATTTTCGACCTTTGAACTTCTTATTTGAATAAACATGACTTAGCACAAGAATTCACAAGTATAAATGATTCATTACAAAAATATCGCTTAAAAGTAAAACGAGTTATATACTACGGTTCGTTGCATCGTGGTGGACTTAGGATTCATCATTTATATATTGCTAGCTAATGTACCAGAATAGATAATATCATTATTTCTTCTTATAACCATCAAATGATTAAAAGAAATAAAATATCCATTCATTAGAAATCCAGAACAAAGTTCTTTCTAAAATGAAAGGTACATAAAAGCAATAACTCAAAAAATGAAATCCTATAAAATGTCCTCCACTGCAACAGCTGCATCCTTCACAGCATTGCCCATGTAGACTACGATCTTTTCTTTTCCAAGTCGTTAGGTTTCCTGGAACCTCTGCATTTAAAATGCGCATACCGTCAGTGGTTCCATATCTACACACCAGGTTCCGGTAGATAATACCACTGACTATGTTTTTACGACTAAAGAAAATTTCGTACCTTTTTTGAGAGGATAATCAGACTTCCAGTACCCATACTATTTTCATCGAGAACACTTGCCACTTGGCCTTCTCGTCCCATCTCGTGGTCCAAGAAACTTAGGACCACTGGGTTTCTTTGCTTTCTTTTCCTTTACCCCGTTCTTGCCCTTAGGTTCAAAACCTTTGGCATTGGCTACAAGAGCTTGCGATTTCCGTCTCAACTCGTCTAAAAGGTCCATCATCTCAAAAACGTGTTCAATCGTTTCCTCGAATTGAATGGCCTTTATGAGTATCATCATCGCCTCTTGTCTAGCCTCTACGTCATGTCTAAACATCAACTTGAGTTTGAACATGATATCATAATCAGTAGTTATTGCATAAGCATTCTCCCACTTCTTAAAATCAGTCATTTCCTCATCAGTTGATACATTCGTAGGTTCGGGAGGACAAAGCTCACTAAGTACAATTTTGTACTCAGCAACAGTTTGGGCAATGTCTAGATCTCTATTCCAATCAATACAATCAGGGACCAGTAAGTTAACTTTCTTATGTATCACAGAAAGTGGGTTCAAAGCCATTTCCTAATCTATGAGCACATATAACAACAAACAATTGATTTAATTTTGATATTATCGCCCTCAAATAATATCATTAAATCACTAATCACATCTAATCCCATCAGATATGGCAAGCCACGTTTGTGTGGACGTTTACCTATCCAAATGATTTAGCAATTAGATTTGCTTCGGTCGTACATCATTATAGCGTTACTTCGTTGGGAAGAATACTATAAAGCGTACCTAAGTGTAAACCATTACTCAGTACTAAGGTGAATCGTTTGGAATCGCTACGTCACCGCAAGCCACGTTTGTGTGGACGTTTACGATAACTCACAATCCTTCACAACTCCCTATAACTGTCTACATCAATTAATCCAAGATCCCATTGAGTATAGCAAGCCACGTTTGTGTGGACGTTTACTACACCAAAAGATTTTTATAAGTAACATCCTATTACTTGAATCATTCAATCTCGTTAATCAAGACGCGGTGAATTATAAGTGAAACTCGAAGTTTCTTACCAGTGATTCACAATGCGAACAACCCTATCTCTCATAGAATGAGGGAGCCGAGAAGACAATCGATCCATCTCAAAAATGGCACGAAAGTCTCTAATTTGTGTCATCCACGTGACCAAGTGGCTTTGGCTCCATTCCACTCCCCGGGGTGAGAATGAGTCGATTTGAAATCAGTTTCAGAAAGACAAATTAGGCATTGTTTGAAAACTCAATGAATGTTTCTCGTAAAAGGAATTACAAGATTTCTCCTCCAATGACTTGTCTATACGAACTTCAAAAGCCCATAAAAGTCAACAAAAGAACAACAATGGAGACCATGGGATTGTTTCCAATCCCTCTCCCACTTAGCTTTTTATAACAAAGGGATACGCTATCTGATGCATAATTAAATACACATAATCATGCATACATGAAATAAAGCACAAAGAATATTATCATATAATCAAAATAATATTAGAATATTATTTTCCGACTATTATGGCTTTATTCCATCTCCATACGCATCTTCTAGTCTTCAGTCTTCGTTCTTGAATGCTCCATGTGACGAGAATAATAATTCTAATATTTAAATCTATTTATTTTTAATTAATCCAAAAGTTACTTAATTAGAAAATTAAGTCAATAGAATATACCAAAAATAAAATTAAATATTATTAATATATTTATTTATTTTTATTTTCCTTTCTAATTCTATTAAATCTTTAGAATCCTATCCAAGTCAAACTTGGAATATTCTAGAAGACTTCTATAATAGAATAAGAAAATAAAATAAATTAGGACTCCCAATCCTTCTAAATTGATTCCCTTTCTTTTCTATTAAAAATTTCATAAAGGAATAATTAAATAAGGAAAAATTAATCAATGACTCTTAAAACTTTCCAAATTAATTATTTTCCTAATCTATTAAAAATTCCATAAAGGAATAACTATATTAGGAAGGCTAAATTAATTCTAAATTTATTCCTTTTCCTATTCCATTAAAATTCCAAAAAATAGGAACAATCAATAAGGAAAAATAAATTTATTCTTTTCCTATTCCACGAGAATTTCCAAAAATAGGAATACTCAAAATAGGAAAACTGAATAATTTAGGAAAGTTGGATCTCGGCGGGAGAGCACGGGATGGGAGTCCCCGCGCCCCACCACCATCGACCGCTAGCCGAGGAGGAGCACCACCGCCGCCGCCGCCCAGCGACGAGCCACCATCGCCGGTGACACCGCGGCCGAGAGGCCATGGGGATGGCCGGTCCGAGTCCTCCCTCTCTTTCGTCTCCTCCGTCACACGTCTTCTCCGGCGGTCGTCTCGGCATCGATCCAACGTAAATAAAATTACAAAATTAATTTACTATTATCCGGTATCGATTCTATACATGAAATCGACCCTATACATTTTCCGGAAAAAGTAGAACGTAATAATAAATCCTAAATTCGGTCAACCCCCGAATTTTTACTATTACAAGCATTCTCCACACAAAACGAATCTCGACATGTCCGAGAGTTTAATCAAAACATATTATGACAATAATTAATGGAAAAATTATATCTAGCCATAATAGTCGGAAACCCTGCAAGGTAGAACAATTTATCGTATATACACATGAACTAGAACCAACGCTCTGATACCAATGGTTGGAAATAGATATCCCGGGCTATCAAAAAATTGCGGAACAGAAAACCCGACCGAAATTATGGGCGAAGCCCCACTGGGCAGCGAGTCGTGGACTCGCTGCGGGGCTGCTACGAGCAGCCCCAGGGATCGCTACGAGCGATCCCAGCGATCGCGAGCCCCTCGTGGGGGCTCGGCTGGATGCTCGCGGCCCTCGGGCCTCGCTGGGTGTTCGGTCGGGCCCCCGACTCGTGCGGTGGTTCGCGGTTGGTTCTCCGGCGATCGAGGATTTCGATCGTGTTATCGGTTCCGCGATATTTTTGATAGCCCGAGATATCGATTTCCAACAATTGGTATTAGAGCGAGGTTCTAGTTCATGTATGTTTTCGATATATTGTTCTACCTTGCAGGGATTTCCGACTATTATGGCTAGTTTAATTATTTGTTAATTATTTGTCATAATTGTTGGTTTATTAAACTCTCGGACATGTCGAGATTCGTTTTTATGAATGAATGCTTGTAATAGTAAAAATTCGGGGGTTGCCGAATTTAAGGTTTTATTATTATTATTCTATATTTTCCGGAAATTGTATAGGGTCGATTTCATGTATAGAATCGATACCGGAATTGTAATTTAAATTTTTTGCACTTTATTTACGTTGGATCGATGCTCAAATGACTGCCGGAGAAAATGAAGGTGTGACGAAGAAGACGGAGGACGAAAAACCGGGAGGGTCGATCATCCCCATGATCGATCCCCATGAGGATCGATCGAGTGGGAGGGGCTTCCCGCGGATCCCCTCGGCCACGCCGGCCAACGATGGTGGTGGCGTGTGTGCCGGCGGCGGCGGCGGTGCTCCTCCTCGGCCGGTCGATGGTGGGGGTGGTGCGGGGACTCCCAACCCGTGCTACTCCTACCAAGATCCGACTTTCCTATTTGATTCGGTTTTCCTATTTGAGTATTTCTAAGTTTGGGAACTCTAATGGAATAGGAAAAGAATTAAATTGGAATTAATTTATTTCCTTATTGATTATTCATATTCTTGGGAATTTTCATGGATGGAAATTAATTAATTATGGAAAGTTTAGGAGTCCTAATTTATTTTATTTCCTTATTCTATTATAGAAGTCTTCTAGAGTATTCCAAGTTTGACTTGGATAGGATTCTAAAGATTTAATAGAATTAGAAAGGAAAATAAAAATAAATAAAAATATTAATAACATTTAATTTTATTTTTGATATATTCGATTGACTTAATTTTCGAATTAAGTAACGTTTGGATTAATTGAAAATAAATAGATTTAAATATTGGGATTAATATTTTCGTCACATGGAGCATTCAAGAACGAAGACTGAAGACTAGAAGATGCGTAGGGGGATGGCAAAAAGCCATAATAGTCGGAAAACAATATTATAGTATTATTTTGATTATGTGATAATACTTATGTGCTTTATTTCATGTATGCATGCTTATGTGTATTTAATAATGCATTAGATAGCGTATCCCTTATTGTAAAAAGCTAAGTGGGAGAGGGATTGGAAACAATCCAATGGTCTCCATTACTGTTCTCTTGGTGACTTTTATAAACTTTTGAAGTTCATATAGACAAGTCATTGGATGAGAATTCTTGTAATTCCTCTTACAAGAAACATTGATTAAGTTTATCAAACAATGCCTAATTTGTCTTTCTGAAACTGATTTCAAGTCGACTCATTCTCACCCCGGGGAGTGGAATGGAGCCAAAGCCACTTGGTCATGTGGATGACACAAATTAGTGACCTTCGTACCATTTCTTGAAATGGATCGATTGTCTGCTCGGCTTCCTCATTTTATGAGAGATAGGGTTGTTCGCATGGTGAATCACTGGTTAGAAACTTTGAGTTTCACTTATGATTCTCTACGTCTTGATTTACAAAAATCAAATGGATCAAGTAATTGGGAGTCAATTATAAAAATATTTTGGCATAGTAAACGTCCACACCACGTGGTTTGCTATACTGAATGGGATTTTGGAATAATTGATGTAGACAGTTATTGGAAATTGTGAAGGATTGTAAGTTATCGTAAACGTCCACACCACGTGGCTTGCGGTGATGTAGCAATTCCAAACGATTTACCTTAGTACTTAGTAATGGTTTACACGTAGGTACGCTTTATAGTGTCCTTCCCCACGAAGTTACGCTATAAATGATGTACGACCAAAGAAAAATCTAATTGCTAAATCATTTGGGTAGGTAAACGTCCACACCACGTGGCTTGCCATACCTGATGGGATTTTAGATGTAATTAGTAATTTAATGATATTATTTGAGGGAGATAATATCGGACATTAAATTAATTGTTTGTTTATATGTGCTTATAGATTTAGAGAATAGCTATGAATCCACTTTCTTTGATACTCAAGGAATTCAATGCACTGGTTCCATACTGTGTTGGATGGAATAGAGAACTGGACATTACCCAGACTGTTAAAGAGTACAAGATTGTACTCAGTGAGCTTTGTCCTCCTGAACCTACAAGTGTCTCAACTAATGAGGAAAGAGCTGATTTTGAGAAGTGGGACAACGCTTTTGCATTAACCACTAATCATGATATCATGCTCAAACTCAAGCTAATGTTTAGACACGACGTAAAGGCTAGAAAAGAGGCGATGAGGATACTCATAAAGGTCAGTTGCTTCGAGGAAACGCATGAACACGTTTTCAAGATGTTGGACCTTTTGGACGAGTTAAGACAATCGCAAACTCTTATAGCCAAGGCCAAAGGTTTCGAACCTAAGGGCATAGATCAGGGAATGGAGAGGCAAGCAAAGAAGCCCACTAGTCCTAAAATACTTGGACCACAAGTTGGGATGAAAAGCCTTCTGGCGATTATTCTCAAAGAAGACAGTCTGTGTACTGGAAGTCTATATTTTCTCCCCAAGAAGGTATGAGATTTTTCTTTAGTCATTAAAACATAGTCAGCGGTATTATCTACCAGAGACCTGGTGAGTAGATATGGAACCACTGACGGTATGTGTGCATTTTAAATGCAGGGGTGCCAGGAAACCCAACGACTTGGAAAAGAAAGAATCGTCATGGGAAATGCTGTGGAGGAGGCAGCTGTTGCGGTGGAGGACATATATATTAGTAGTTATAGGATTTCATTTCAAGTTTATTGCTTTATGTACCCTTTTATTTTAGAAAGAACTATGTTCTGGTTTTCTATTATTAATGAATGGATATTTTATTTCTTTAATCATTTGATGGTTTTGATAAGAAATAATGGTATTATCTATTCTGGTACATTAGATAGCAATATATGAATGATGAATTCTAAGTCTACCATGATGCAACAAACCGTTCTATAAATTGTTTTACTTATTAGATGTATTTCTTTATTAAATCATTATACTTGTGAATTCTTGTGCTTAGTAGTATTTATTCAAATAAAATTCAAAGGTCGAAATTGATTTGATCAATTATAGTTGAAGGAATGGACCTTCCGACCTAAGAATTGAATTTGGAAGATAATGCAACTAAGCAAACCTTTATGAATAAAGGATAGAATCCGGACAAGTATTGAAATTGATTAAATACTGATATATGCAGAGATATGTGTACTTAGAAAGGTGCGAGTAATTCTTTTAAAGAATACTCGAAGATGGATTAGAGTACTTGATGTGCCACAAAAGCAAAGTGTTTTGACAAGTCAATGGACACAAAGCTATTGTGGGGAACCTTCAAAGTATATCCATTAGAAGCTTGCGATTGATAGCAGAGGCAAGTACCTATCTAAGTGATTCATAGCATAATCAAAGAATGGGATTGGATCCCAAATGACTGCACCATAAACTCTAGTGTAGAGATGGTGTGTCTGGAGATAAGAAATGGAATTCTAATAGTAAAAGGATAAGTTATTCGGAACTACCATTGTTCTATGGATATTTCTGGAAAAACAACGGCACATTTAAATGTGGTTGTAGGATATCCTAGATGAACAAAAGGTTGTGTGTTCAATAGTACTATGAACCAGAAGGATATCACACGGAAGATCATACTATCGGTTACTCGTATTTAATCGAACAGTAGCTCACGACCTAGATGGACAAGGACCAAGCCATCGGTATAGTCGTTGTGTGAGAGAGAAAATAATTTGTCTTAATTATTTTATCACATTTGTACACTTGGTGTATTGAGCGGATTGCTTGAGATTTATCGATTAGGATTGCCTTAGATAATCGATTTAAATCTCAGTGTATTTTATTCTTAATCCCCGATATTATTGCGGGTGTGTATATTTAATATTAGGGACTTTTATTTTCCAAAGGAATTGATTGATTAGGATAACCAGTCAATTACCGGTAAAGTTGGGTCACGGTATTTTATATATGACACGCCGTGAATTCTTGACGGGTAAGTGTATCTCGATAAGGGTTGATAATATCCCCGAGATGAGTTCATAAGGAATTATTATGTAAACCTCATGAGTGGATTTGTTCCGCATAATAATTAAAGTTGAATGATACTAGTCTCGGATATAAGAGATGAATAAATTAATTAGCAATAAATTAATTTTATTCATGGATATTTATATCTTAAATACACGAAATAAATAATACTACCGGAGATAATATTATTTGATATAATATTGTTTAATATTGGGAGTGCAATTATATTTATATATTGGAAAATAAATATAATTAATAATAGTAAAGATTAATAGATTTGGGCTTGGGCTCAATTTAATCACTATTATTAGAAGCCCAATATTCCACCTCCTTTAGATCCCCTACGTAGCCTATAAAAGCACTACATGGCCTTCATAAATCATTAAGCCAAGAATATCATACTTGATAGTTCTAGAGAGTTGAAGGAGATCCATAGGAGTTCGGAGGATCGTCGCCCACACGACGTTCGAACGAAGTGCGAGGAATACGAATGAAGATTCAAGGGTCATCAAATTGATTTAGTTTCTCCGAACAACGAATCGAAGGTAATAAAATCATAAACCCCCTTATGATTTTAATCGATTATTTATCGTAGAACATACATGAACAAAGATCCGGGAAACGACGAGACCGCGGACGGGGATGGACCGTGAGTTCAACGTCCCCGCGGGATCGATGAGAAAGCCTCTCGGTTGGACGCCGAGGGTGGCGGTCGAACCCTAGGGTTTCGACCGCCGGGCACGCAAGAACCCCGGCTGGACGCCGAGGGTGCGATCGATCCTCGGATCGATCGCGGGTAAGCTGCGGGGTCACCCGCAGCGACCCCGTACATGCTGCGGGTTCGCCCGCAGCGGATGCGTGCGGGGGCGAAGCCCCGCTGGGCAACGAGTCGTGGACTCGCTGCGGAGGGTTCGCTACGAGCGATCCCAGCGATCGCTACGAGAGCGATCGCGAGCCCCTCGTGGGAGCTCAGCTGGATGCTCGCGGCCCTCGGGCCTCGTTGGGTGTTCGGTCGGGCCCCGGCTCGTGCGGTGGTTCGCGGTTGGTTCTCCAGCGATCGAGGATTTCGGTTGGGTTATCGGTTCCGCGATATTTTTGATAGCTCGGGATATCGATTTCCAACACAAACATGCAGCAAAGAATTATCCCACATAATAGGATGGTGCAGGGAGCATGTGCAGGAGATACTAAAATCACAGTCCACTGCACATGCGCACACTGAAGCTTTCTCTCTCCCTCTATAGTACCATGCACAGCTCATACGAGTATTGGAAGCAACTTCGTCCCTTGATTCTTCAACCAGAAAGGTCTGGAAATCGGGACCGAACGATTTCTTAGTCCTTATCCTCGTGCTTCGACGAGGCTCAAGCGACTCAGGCTGGGGCACGATTAAGTTCGAACTTTCAGCCACCTTAGGCATCAAATCCTTGGGCCTAACCATTAATGTAAATCGAGTTTCATCAAATATTGCGTCCCTCGATTCTATGATAGAATGAATTGCTACTGAATCATTCGGCTCAATCACGTAGAAACGATACGCTTTGGAATGCACATCATATCCATCAAAGATGCAATCAATTTCTCTTTCCAGCAAAGTTTTCCTTTTGGGATCCGGTAGTCTTACGACTGCCCGACAGCCCCAAACCTTAAGATAATTCAGGTTAGGCTTCTTTTTGTACCAAAGTTCATAGGGAGTAACTTTGTTCCTTTTGTTAGGAACCCTATTTAATAAATAGCAAGCCGTTAACACGACTTCTCCCCAGAATCCACTATTCAAACCCGAATAGGATAACATGGAATTCACCATTTCCTTTAGTACTCGGTTCTTCCTTTTGGATATACCGTTTTGTTGAGGAGTATAGGGCGCAGTTATTTCATTAATAATACCACATGATTCAAGCAAAACGACAACATAATATTCGCCTGCCCTATCAGTTCTAAACTTTTTAATTATGCATTCTTGTTGTAGTTCAACTTCAGTTTTAAATACTTTAAACTTTTCTAGCGCTTCATCTTTAGTTCTTAGCAGAAATACATAGCAAAATCTAGAATAATCATCTATGAAAGTTACTAAGTATTTCTTATTCCCCAACGAAGGTGTATAATGGAAATCACATAAGTCGATATGCACAAGTTCAAGCATACAAGATTCACGTTGAACATCTTTAAAAGGCTGCCTAACGATTTTAGTTAGCATGCATGTATTACACTTATCTTTTTCTAAGTTCATGGCAGGAATTAGATCAAGTTTAGACATTTCAATCATACGCTTATATTGAACATGTCCTAGTCTAGCATGCCATAGTAATGAATAATTAACATTAAAAGAAATCATAAGCACCAAATCAGAATTTTTATTTATAATATTCAGCATGAACATCCCATTACATTGATATCCAATGCCGACAAACACACCGTTCTTAGTCAATACATATTTATTAGATTCATACACTTGTTTATATCCGTACTTGGATAAAACACTACCAGATACATGGTTTTTCCTTATTCCGGGTACATGTAATACATCTAATAATACTAAGGACTTTCCGGAACTATATTCCAACACTTCTCCGCGACCAACAATAGGGGCAGTTGACTCGTTTCCCATGTAAATCACTGATCCATCTTTAAAAGGTTCATACTTCTGAAACTAATGACGATCTTTGCATACATTCATGGTTGCACCTGAGTCAATCCACCATGCCACCGAATCATCCTGCCTATAAAATGCTTCAAAAACTATAGGCACATAATTTATATCAACAACTACATTATGAGTCTTAGTCTCACCTTGATTGGTGTTCGAACCGTGGTCATTAGACCTTTGTCCCGAGCGATTGTTCATCGTTCCCTTCTTATTCTTGTTTGCACGATAATCACTTTTGAAGTGAACCGCTTTTCCGCATATCCCGCAAGCGCCCTTAGGCTTCTTACTCCCAGCATTGTAGTTGTTTTTGTTGTTATAGAGACACTTTGTCCCTCGGTTCTTATACGAACTCTCCCCTGCTTCCATCATATTGATATTTGCAGAACTTATAGGTTCCTTGTCCTTGGGTTTTTCACCCTCTTGCGCCCTTAGAGATTCCTCTATGCGCAAGTGACTACCGAGTTTTACTAAAGACAACTCTTCCTTTTTATGCTTTAGTGTGTGTTTTAAGTCTTTCCATGACGGCGGTAATTTGTATATAATACTAGACACCGAGATAGACTCATCCATCTTCATATTATGTTTGGAAAATTGACCCAATATCCGCATCAATTCATTATATTTCTCCATTACCGGCCTTCCGTCCACATTTTGTAATTCATAAAATTACCAATCAGGAACTTCTTACTAGAAGCGTCCTCGCCGATGTACTTGGATTCAAGACTATCCCATAGTTATTTAGCAGATTCAACGTTTTGATAGATGTCGAAAAGAGAGTCAGACATATCGTTTAATATATGCCCACGACATATATAATCGTCGTTCTCCCACTTGCATCATTTCCGAGTTTCCTCTGCTGTTTCGTTGTCCTTTGCTTCGTGTTGTGGAGTGCTTAGCACGTACACCACTTTCAATGTTGTTAGCAAAAAATGCATCTTCTTTTGCCACCTTCTAAAGTCCACGCCTTCAAATTTCTCCAACTTGTTGGTCATCTCTCGAACCGCATCCATCTTTCAGTATAAAGAAATACTCTTTAAGAATGTTGTATTTTTGGGTTACTGAAAGATGTAGAGAGGATTGGATATTTATTGAATCGCGTAGAATGATTTCCTTAAAGAGTATTTCAACCCTTATTTAGCCCGGGTATCACGAAATCCCTTGCAGGATAAGACAATAACGACACTCGAGTTTTAGGCTTAGAACACGAGCAACTTATGGAAATTTAGGTATTATTTGTTGCTTCAAAGCTCTCAATTTTTTAGGTGAATTGTGTTGTGAGTTCTGAATATGAATTCACTTCTTATATAGGTATTAAAAACCCATTCCTTTGAACATAAGCACCCTTTAGTTGAATAGGTACCTTTTAGAGAAAGCACCATTTCAAATGGCACATATGCATGTTGTTTTGCATGGTAATTCATGCAATTTCAAAATTGCATACAATATATGATATTAAATCATTATCTAGCCATGCAACCATGACCCCACGAGATTAAACTCGACATGCACAACATGCTTATTCAAAGTAATAATCCGTATCAATTTTATATGAACGTGTACTCCACACTTCTCAAAATTCATATTCTATTAACTAGGATTAATCTGAAGCCTTGAATGATTCCAATCACATTAAATGGACAACGATTTTACTTAAATCACCAACATTGATCACATACACTAACAAGAGAGGATTATGCCACTTTTACTTGCTTTTTATTTGTTATTACTTTAATTACTCAAACTTTTGAACCCCCTCTTTACTTTGATTTATTTTGCTATTTTTCTTTAACTTGAGTAAGACAAATCTACTTGATACGACACACATAGTTGATAGTATTTCTCCTCGAGAGATCAACTTTTCATATACTTCGGTAATTAGTTCGGATAAAAACACAAACATTTGTCTGAAACAAATTTTTGCAGATCATGGTTGATTCGTCTTCTGAATACGTATCTCAAATGATACTATTGGGGTCATCAATCGAATCAGTATTCCATAGTATAGATGGATACTCATCATCAAACTGAGGTGGACCATCATATGGATCGGGTTCATCACAAACGGTGCGCCCAAGCGTGGTGATCAGTAGGTGTTGAGCTTTCGGTAGACCATTGGTGATAGAATGACGGAGCTCGTCGAGTTCAACTGTAAGGGTCGTTACCTATCACCTCAAGGAGGCGACGCCGGCGCGGCGACGGTCTGCGGCCTCAGCGACGGGGTCGGCGATAGGCTGACGACGAGAAGACATCGTAGCAGGCTCTGATACCAACTGATGTAGCGGAAGCGTATAACACACGGGGATTAATACTCGTTGATTCTAAAGAATCCCCGATTATTAAAGGATCAAAGTTCGTTGATTCTAAAGAATACCGAAAATTAATAAACTTCAAAAAAACCTTGAACAACGAGAAAACTCTCTTTTTAATTGATATAAAAAATAACTACTGAACTTAATAAGAAAAGCGACATACAAATAGTACTAAAACCCTAATAGAATAAATTCAAATAAATAATATAATTTCGTGGACATCAAGACACAATCTTTACCTTCCAAATATAATAATTTGATTTCACATGTTAGGAATAGAAATTACTATCAAACTGCAGAACCGTTTGCCCAAAAAAGCTCCAACTTTTCCAATAAAAAATTTCAATAATGAATAAACATAAACCCTAATTAGCAACTTATATAATAGTCTAAGTAATACCAAAAATAAAAAACTTAAAATACTAAAAAGACAATAATAATCTAGAATAATAATAAATACTAATAATACTAATAAAATATTGCCCAAGTGTCCAGTAGGCCTATTAATAGGCCTGAGCCCGTTCCTGGCTCTTATTCTGCTCTCTAACAACTCCACCCCCTTCAAAACAACCTTTTCCCCAAGGTTGAAACTTGAAAATTTACGCTGAAACGGAACAATGTCCACCCATGTCGCATCATTCGGCGACTGACCCAACCATTTCATCAACACTTGTTGTACCTCGTTGCTACCTTCAAACGAAATACGACTATCCAACACCGTTTCTGGCTCAAAGTCGTCCACCTCAAACTCCATTAGTCGCCTACACAACGTCGGGTCTCCTCTTAGAACCAGTGTCTTTGCCTTCCATACGAAGGACATCATCATGGTGTCCCAGTTGGTTCGGACATCTCCCAGCGTCGCCAACCATGAGACTCCTAGTATCACATCCTCTCCCACTAAAGTAGACACGTAACAATCTACCACAACTTCAAAACCCGGTAAGGCGATTAAGTTCGTGAAATACGCCCTCCGACTCTTGTCATCTGCCATCTCTAAATTGCACTCCAAAGCGGCCAGTTTTTTCCGATTTAAATTCCATCAATTCTACCAACGATACCGAAATGAAATTATGACTAGTACCGCTATCTACTAAAACAGTGATAGTGCGTCCTTTCGTTACCCCTTTCATCCGCATAGTTCGCGGCCATGACAATATGGACATCGAGAAAATCAGTAACGCCCCATCCCCGTCGGTGTCTTCTTCCATATGTGGCTTAGTTCCATCCTTATAATCAGACTCCAGAAACTCCGAATGATTCAATCCTAAATCCTCCCATTCTTCGGCGACCATAACTCTTAATTGCTTCAAAGGAAAGTCATGATTTGGAATGTATGGTTTCTTGAAGCGTAAACAAAGCCCCTTCGCACGAAGTTTAGCGAGCTCATGCGGCGAAAGACGCGCAAACCCTGTTTGGGTTGTGGACTGCCACGACACACCTGATGCTGTGGGCTGGGGTCTGTCGATACCCCTGGCGGGCTGCCCTGTGGCTGAACTGCCCTGTTGACCAAAGTTTTGAGTGTTGTTGGGCCTGGTTGAGAAATTCGTCCTCGGAAATGGGGTTGTACTTAGGGCCGACGAAAATACATTATTCGGAAGCCCGTCGTACTGCACTGCCAAGTTATCCTCCACATCCCTAGCCAACTACATTGTCGTTTCTAAATCTGACAAATGTAGTAGCCGCAGCGAGCTACGAACTGTATCGTCCAATCCGTTCATGAAATATCCTAAATAGTGCGAATCGCTGAGCCCCGGTACTTGACACACCAACTAAAAGAACAAGTTAATATATTCACTGACTAACCATTTCTCTCGGAAATTCGACAACCGCTCAAATTGACTGCCCTTGAAGCGACTGTCGAAACGGGAAACCAGTGCGTCAAAAAAATCTCCCCACGATAGCCCTGGTTTGTGAGTGCGCAACCATATAACTCAATAAAGGGTTGCCCCTTCATGCTACAACTGCCCTTGAGACCTTTTATTCGAGAGCTGTATGGTGGAGTTCAAACTGCTGATTAGCGAGAGATAACCAACCAATAGGATCAGAGCCATCGAACGACGGTAATTGTACCATCTGACCCGTCGTGCTCGACGTTGTTGTCTCGTTGTCCGGGGTTGCATCTCTCTCTTTCTGTTTGCTGGCGGACGAGTGCGTGTCAGTCGAACTTGTTAGCAACTTACTCAATTCCACTAAATTAGTAGATAATCTCCTCTAGCCGCTGAGTATTGGAATTCAGCGTGGCCATCATCATCACCTATTCTGCCTCAATCTTTTCCAGCCTCTCTGTCGTCGATTTCGTATTCATGTCGGCGGGAACGGAATTCGGCAGGTGAGACCAATTTTTAGGAATATAAATTACAATCAAACGGCAGAACCGTTTGCCCAAAAAAGCTCGAGTTTTTCCAATAAATAATTTCAATAATGAATAATCTTAAACTTTAATTAACAACTTATATATTAGTTTAAGTAATACCAAAATAAATAACTTTTAATACTAAAAAGATACTATTAATCTAGAATAATAATAAATAATAATACTAATAAAATATTGCCCAAGTGTCCAGTAGGCCTATTAATAGGCATGGGCCGTTCCCGACTCTTATTCTTCTCTCTAACATCACATCAGTTCTACTTGAAACATAAAACAACAAAGTGATCTTTCTAATCTGATAATCAAAATGAAGCTTATTATATGAGACAAGGCACCTATAGTTCACAGGTATTTTTATAACATCCCGTGCAAGAATTGTTTTTGCGTATTATTCTAAAATCGTATGTTTGATGCTTTAAATTATTATATGCTTATGTGGTTCTCATTTGTTTTATTTAGGCATTTTTTTGAAGTGTTCGATCGGATCGTGCGTGATATTATGAGAGCATAACATCCGCAAGCTGAGCATCTGTCATTCAGAGGAAAGATTGTCGTTTTCGGAGGCGATTTTCGACAGATTTTTCCGGTCAAACCGAAAGGGACAACACAAGATATTGTTCATGCAACTATTAATTCTTCTAAGATATGGAAAAATTGAAAAGTTTTTGAAAGTGCGTGGGCAGGGGTATTTATGAAGAAAATACGCTGCCTTGTTTTTTGTTTTTTTTGGTCTATGTCAATTGCAGTGTCTTGGGATTCGAACCAAGGACCTCAAGTCCTCAATTAAAGTGCTCAACCAACTAAGCTAACAACCCTCGAGTGCTGCCTTGCTTAAGGCAGGGCGATGCGCTACTTCAGTATGCCGCAACACGAAGCCTTATAATTTAGTTTGTTCATTTTTCGTGATTTAATTTATTTACGTATTTTAACAGGTGTATTAAAATATCAGATTAATATATAGGTGATATATGTATATATTATGCAGCGTAAGAATTACAAATAAATTAAACAAACGAACGCACACACACTCACACGAAAGCAAAATGAAAGAACACAAGAATTAATCTTTGTATGGGTATTTAAATTAATTTCAAATTACCCATATGAATGTGTCTTACGGCAAAAATATATTATTAAAGAAACGAGTCTTTATAATGAGTAATCTCTGATTTACCATCGATTAAACCCAAGGCAATGCGAAGGCATTCCTTAACGTTTATCGGATCCGGAGATTAATGAACAATCAACACGAAACCAAAGCTACTGTAATAAAACTATTCTAAGCTATTGATAATCAGCGTAGCTACAAAATCACTCTCACATACGAGAGGATGAACGGCACGAAGAACTTCACAAGCGAAGTCTTCGGCACAACAAGCTAGATGATCGATATAGGTGAAAATGTGTTTATGGATGTGTTAATCGATTCTCAAAGTGAGCTGAGGACGTCTTGTATTTATAGGAGAAGTCTCTTAACCGAATTCCCTAGAAAATCTAGGTTTGAATTGGTTGAGAGATTCAAGGAACCGCCTTTGACCACTGCCGCAGGGCTTGCCGGAGAGCGAACTATCCTGTCGGAAGGGCGAACCTTCAACATCAGTTTGGAACACTTTGCCTCCTGCCAATGCCTTCCATTCTTCTTGGTTTTCAGGTTCTCTATGCTCAAATTGCGTTCTCGTGTCCTCTGCTCTTGTTCGTCATGTGGCATGCCGAAGCTTCGTGCTGCGGCATGCCGAAGCTTCGTCCTGCCGCAAGGTCTTGCGTAAGTATTCAAGGTCTATATCTTCAGCTTGCATTCTTGAGTCCTCAGCACTTGGTCGTCTTGCGGCATTGCGAGTCTTCGTCATGCGGCATTGCGAGTCTTACTCTTGCTGCAAGGTCTTGTTCAGTTTATTCAAAGTACTGATTGTTCGTACAAGCACGGATCAAGTGATACATCATGCTAAAATACATCACATATAGAATGAGTGACAACAACAATATACAAGTGTGAAGAAAGGAGAAAACATGTAAATATGATCAAGGCATTGTTATGCCCAGTAACTCTGCGGCATTGCTCTGCCTAACATATTTACACTAACAGTTTTGCGTGTGATGAAGAATATGTGGATGCAAAATATTTGCAATGGAAATGATTATCACATGCTAGAAGAGTTCTCTGATTGGATGTCTGCTATTGGGGACGGTACTCTTGGAGACGAAAACGACGGTGAAGCATATTTAGACATTTCTGAAGAGCATTCGATAACTTAACACAGTCCGATAATTGTATAGAATCGATGGTCCAAGCAACGTACCATTCTTTTCATGAATAAATTGGTGATATTCAATTTTGCAAGGAAGAGTGATTTTTGTGCCGAATCTGGATGAAGAGGATGGAATAAACGATTACATGGTTTCAATGCACCATACGAACAAACGTATCTACCTCAGTTCCGATTCAATTGCGCTGACCGATCGTGGGGTTAGTATGTTTGAACAAATGCATTCGGTTGAGATCTTGAACACCATCAAGTGTTTCGGAATTGCCAAACCATCAATTGAAATTGAAAGTTGACAGTTTTTTTATAATATTTTAATGAAAATGATTTTTACTATCTTATTGTTGTTTAATTATTTTTATTTTATTTTTATTGTTTAGGTTGGTGTACCAATAATGTTTTTCCAGAAAATAGATCCATCTGTCTCCCGTGAAGGTCTTGATGATGACTTTTACTCCAGGGTGATCAAATGGATCTTCGTTTGGGTTTGTAGATCTAGGTTTTTCAAAAGTGGTGGATGTGGAGATTAGTGATTTCAAAGAGGGCAGTGGTGAATCACAGAAACCCTAGCTCTAGTACTATCTTATACACACAATATTATTGTGGTTTTTCTTTAACGTTGTCTGACCAATAATTAAGAAAAAAAATCAATTTCTTCTTCAAATCAATTAGCAACATTGAGGAGGAATGGAGGAGAACATTAAGGAAATCCTTATGGCGGGAAAAACGGTGCCTCTGGCGACTTTGACCGCAGACGGACTAGTGTGAATCGACGATGCACTAGCACGACCAAGAGTTACGTTTGCAGAGCATTTTTGGCAAAGCCCAACAACGGCGGAAGGGATGCGGCTTACACCCGTGGTCTAGACGACTAGGCTCTGAGAAAAAGCAGGGCTGAAAGCGACTCATGCATGGGCAAACTATTGGAGTTGTATACTTAATGTCTAGATTTAAGTGACGTAAACTCTCGGTCATAGCATTTAATCTATTTAATTAAATAAACAATTGTTTGCCTTTAATTATTGTTAATTAAATATTTGCAAATTATAGTCCTGCATTATATACGTTGTAGTTAGTATGGTGTGCGTCGTCACACGGAAGATCATACTATCGGTAACTCGTATTTAATCGAACAGTAGCTCACGACCTAGATGGACAAGGACCAAGCCATCGGTATAGTCGTTGTGTGAGAGAGAAAATAATTTTTCTTAATTATTTTATCACACTTGTACACTTGGTGTATTGGGCGGATCGCTTGAGATTTATCGATTAAGATTTCCTAAGATAATCGATTTAAATCTCAGTGTATTTTATTCTTAATCCCCGATATTATTGCGAGTGTGTATATTTAATATTAGTGACTTTGATTTTCCAAAGGAATTGATTGATTAGGATAACCAGTCAATTACTGGTAAAGTTGGGTCACGGTATTTTATATATGACACGCCGTGAATTCTTGACGGGAAAGTGAATCTCGATAAGGGTTGATAATATCCCCGAGATGAGTTCATAATGAATTATTATGTAAACCTCATGAGTGGATTTGTTTCGCATAATAATTAAAGTTAAATGGTACTAGTCTCGGATATAAGAGATGAATAAATTAATTAGCAATAAATTAATTTTATTCATGGATATTTATATCTTAAATACACGGAATATATAATACTACCGGAGATAATATTATTTGATATAATATGGTTTAGTATTGGGAGTGCAATTATATTTATATAGTGAAAAATAAATATAATTAATTATAGTAAGGATTAATAGATTTGGGCTTGGGCTCAATTTAATCACTATTATTAGAACGAAGTGCGAGAAATACGTAGGAAGATTCAAAGGTCATCGAATTAATTTCGTTTCTCCGAACAACGAATCGAAGGTAATAGAATCATAAAACCCCTTATGATTTTAATCGATTATTTATCGTAGAACATACATGAACAAAGATCCGGGAAACGAAGAGACCGCGGACGGGGATGGACCGAGAGGTCGACGTCCCCGCGGGATCGATGAGAAAGCCCCTCGGCTGGACGACGAGGGTGGCGGTCGAATCCTAGGGTTTCGACCGCCGGGCACGTAAGAACCCCGACTGGACGCCGGGGGTGCGATCGATCCTCGGATCGATCGCGGGTAACCTGCGCGGTCACCCGCAGCGACCTCGTACGTGCTGCGGGTTCGCCCACAGCGGATGCATGCGGGGGCGATGTTGGAAATCGATATTCCGGGCTATCAAAAATTGCGGAACCAATAACCCTACCGAAATCCCGTCGCTGGAGAACATGATCGCGAACCACCTCACGAACCGGGGCCCGACCGAACGCCCAGAGAGCCCCGAGGGCCGCGTGCGCAAGCCGAGCCCCTGCGAGGGGGCCGCGATCGCCGTGCATGGCGATCGCATGGGGACTGCCCAGCAGCCCCCCGGCGGTGAGTCCAGCGACTCACCGCCATCGTCGGAGGTGAGTCCAGCCTCGGCGCCAGCCCGCGGCGTCTCCCCTCGGCGATCGAGCAAGGGCTCGATCGCCCCAGCCCCGGCGTCCAGCCGGGGCTTCCCTCGAAGCACGTCGGCGGCGAGGGGGCGAGAGGATCTGCCGCGGCGCCAGCCCGCGGCATCCCCGGCGATCGACCGAAGTCGATCGCATGCCCCGGCGTCCAGCCGGGGCTTCCCCTCGTCGCGCGTCCGGCGGTCGAAACCCTAGGGTTCGACCGCCACCCTTCGATCCCTATGGGGATCGCACGATCCACGTGTCTAGGTTTCGATCGTCCCGGATCATCTTTCATGTATGTATCACAATTAATCCACATAAAATCATAGAGGGGGTTTCATGATTTTACCTACGTCTCGTTGTGCGGAGAAACGAGATGATTTGAAGACCTTCGAATCTTCCCACGTATTCCTTGCACTTCGTTCGAACGTCGTGTGGGCGACGATCCTCCGAACTCTTATGGATCTCCTTCACGAACTCTCTAGAATATCAAGTATGATAATCTTATGGTGTGTTAATTGTGAAGACCATGTAGTGCTATTATAGACTACGTAGGGGATCTAAAGGAGGTGGAATATTGAGCTTCTAATATTAATGATTAAATTGAGTCCAAGCCCAAATCTATTAATCCCATTAATATTAATTAATTTTATTTTCCACTATATAAAATTAATTGCACTCCCAATATTAAATCATATTATATCAAATAATATTATCTCCGGTAGTAATATTTATTCCGTGTATTTAAGATTTAAATATCCATGAATAAAATTTATTTATTGCTTAATAAATTTATTCATCTCTTATATCCGAGAATAGTACCATTCAACTTTAATTATTATGCGGAACAAATCCACTCATGAGGTTTACATAATAATTCCTTATGAACTCATCTCGGGGATATTATCAACCCTTACGGGATACACTTTCCCGTCAAGAATTCACGGCATGTCATATATAAAATATAGTGACCTAACTTTACCGGTAATTGACTAGATATTCTAATCGGTCAATTCATTTGGAAAATCAAAGTCACTTATATTAAATATACACACCCGCAATAATATCGGGGATTAAGAATAAAATACTCTGAGATTTAAATCAATTATCAAAGGCAATCCTAATTGATAAATCTCAAGCGATCCGCCCAATACACCACAACGACTATACCGATGGCTTGGTCCTTGTCCATCTAGGTCGTGAGCTACTGTTCGATTAAATACGAGTAACCGATAGTATGATCTTCCGTGTGACTACGCACATCATACTAACTACAACGTATATAATCTATGACTATATTTGCATATATTTAATTATCAAATAATTAAAAGAAAACAATTGTTTATTTAATTAAATAGATTAAATGCTATGATTGGGAGTTTTCGTTACTTAAATCTAGACATTAAGTATACAACTCCAACAATCTCCCACTTATACTAAGGTCTAGTCATTTCTTCCAAACTCCCGACTGCCATACCCATCACGTGCTTAAACTGTACTTCGAAGAAGTACCAGGTGAATGAGCAATCTAGGTTGCCGTCCCTGAAGTTATCTTGGTGACTACAACGTCGTCTCACTAGACGATGACTCGTATCAGGTGGTACTTTCTCTATATGTTATCTTCACTTTTGTACTTATGACTTCTTTCAGTTTACCATGCACCGCTATATACATAGCCTTTGGTGAACTAAGAATCATTTCCAAGTCCAGAGGTTATCCCGGAGCCCTACCAAAATTTCCGCTGCCTCTGAGGCTGCCATTCGGTTATGATAGAGTTCGAAAAGCATCGTGCCTATCACTCTCTCATCTTAAGGTTCCACCCCTTTCAAAAGTGAACACATAGCCTGATATCGACTTACACCGGTCCTTCTCTGATTTGAGATCCGAGAACATGTAATCCAAGAAGAATTCGTGTTGCTCCGTAATCCAGTACTTCGAAAGTACTTTTACAGCATCTGAATATCTCTTGATGAGATTACTTGGATATCCTCCCACTACGCTAACCGCATAGTTGATATCAGGTTCTCGTTTTTCAACATTGCATTTATTAAGCTTTCCACACTCAAGGTGTAGGAAACTGCTTTGTCTGCGTCTATCTCCTTCACATGTTCAGAACACATATCTTTAGATAGATGCATTCCGTGCCTATAAATACATCTCTTTCTCCCCTCAGCACACCATCAACTACGAGTTACAAACAATAACCTTCTCCTCAAAGAAAGAAATCCCACAACCAACGCAGCCCGTAAACTACATCCCTTTGAACCGTAGCAAATACCCCAAGGCTATTTATTATGCGGACAAAAACCAGCCGTTCACCCAGATCGGAGAACCAAGATTTCCGCTGCTTCCTACTTTGACCCAAGCCTAGCTAGTCGATCAACTCCAGCCACCGTCGCCTCGCCCCCTTGACGTTTTTGTCCGATCGTTGAAGTTGCTGCTGCCCGTGAACAGCTCGAACACCTATCGTCAAGGAAACTAGAGAAGATGAATCTCCATGACCACCATCAAAGACTCGGTTATTTGCGTTCCCCAATTTCGCTCTCGCTCTCTTTTCTACCTGCAAGAGAAAAGGTCAAAGCAAATCCATAATCCTCAATTCAATTTAATTATCCGTAGCTAATATTAATATGAAATAAGTCTAAATTGCACTAAGGCCCCTATCAATTGAGAATATTATGGGCCACTACCCAATTAAATCTAAATAACTTTATTTAGCCCAATCTAAGTCTTGAAAATTATATATTCAGCCCCACAAGATTTGGAAGTTGCTAGTTCAATCCTCCAAAGTCTTAGACGCACCTTGGATTTTCACGTTCACGTCCCAGCTCATCGAGGTAGGTGTCATGTTGTCGATTTACCTCTTTTATTACTTGTTTCACTATGTGTGTCTCTATGTGTGCATTTATGTGAATTTATTAAAAATATATTTTCCGTTGTAACCGGAGACCGGGAAAAGGGTCGAAAGGGACCAACGCAATAGTTGGCGCAACTCGCAATATCCAGATTATTAAATGGATCTCATGTTTATTAAAATTACAATATTTTTATGTTATCTAGATTATTAAATGGATCTCATGTTCTATTAAAATTACAATATTTTCATGTTATGTTTTATCTAGTTATACATGTATTTGATTCTTGTATTGGATGAGGTAATGACCTTATTGAGCGCGTTGAGCTCACCCTATCGACAACAACTATGTTTAGGTACACACGAGGATACCGAGCGAGAGAAGTGATCAAGGATGGAGAAATAAATTATACTAAATAAATGTTTCTGTTTACTCTATTTGTTATTAGTGAGTTTATGATGACATCGTCTACTGTTTTATTACTTCTAAATGTATCTGGTGTCTTTTCCTTTTATTTTCATTATAATTATTTTAAACATGATTTTTGTGTAATTAAATTTTGTTAGCAACTATGTGGTTAAATGTTAGTATTTTGCTCCATATTTGGTACTCATTATTTATGTTTTAACATGCTGGTATATGTGTAAGTAGAGACGGTGATATATAATATAGGTATAAATATATGTATGTTGTTTTGTTTATATGCTTTGTGTTGCCTTTTAATTTATATATATACACACGACACTTCATACATATTTTAATAGCATACTTATGTGTTTAATTAGTCAGAATATTATATATATAGGTATGTTGTATGAGTGTTAACTTATTACATGCATGCAGTAATAATAGTAATAATAGTAGTAAGTTTATTTTGCTGATGTTTTGAAAAGGAGTTTATAAAATAAAATTATTGTAGCGCCCGCACTTTATTAAATTTTAATTTCAAAAGTAACATCTTCTGCTGTTCTAAAAATCGGGTTGTTACAGTTGGTATCAGAGCATTACGGTATTGTCGGCTAGGTTAAAATTTGATAATTTATTTTATGTGTAATACATGGAAATTAATATTACCCTCTTCCATCCTCGTCATGTCTCGTAGGCTCCTCAAGGTACGACACACTTAAACCATTTACATGTTAATGTTAACTTTATTTAATATTTTAGGTTGCTAGAGCCTTTAGATTAAGTGCTGAAAACTCACAGTAGTATAAGTATTCCCGAATTACCCTGAAATCTATTAATTTACAAATTTCGAGGACGAAATTAAAATTAAGGGGTGTAGATTGTAACAACCCAAAATTTTATTTACAAGAAACCTTGAATTCACCTAAATAAATATACGAATTTATAAACTAATTTTATAAAATAAAATTTCAAAATAGAAATATTTTAGTTAAACCTTAAATTTAATAAATAATATAATAATTATAATTACATGGTTAATATTTTTATTTAATCCGATATAATTAATATAATTTAAAATTTAATTATTAAAAGATTTCTTAACAATCACGACATACTAATAAAAACCCTAATACAATTTACTCTTAGTTCATCCCTATAAATACATCTCTTTCTCCCCTCAGCACACCATCAACTATGAGTTACAAACAATAACCTTCTCCTCAAAGAAAGAAATCCCACAACCAACGCAACCCGTAAACTAGAGTGAACGGAGAACCAAGATTTCCGCTGCTTCCTACTTTGACCCAAGCCTAGCTAGTCGATCAACTCCAGCCACCGTCGCCTCGCCCCCTTGACGTTTTTGTCCGATCGTTGAAGTTGCTGCTGCCCGTGAACAGCTCGAACACCTATCGTCAAGGAAACTAGAGAAGATGAATCTCCATGACCACCATCAAAGACTCGGTTATTTGTGTTCCCCAATTTCGCTCTCGCTCTCTTTTCTACCTGCAAGAGAAAAAGTCAAAGCAAATCCATAATCCTCAATTCAATTTAATTATCCGTAGCTAATATTAATATGAAATAAGTCTAAATTGCACTAAGGCCCCTATCAATTGAGAATATTATGGGCCACTACCCAATTAAATCTAAATAACTTTATTTAGCCCAATCTAAGTCTTGAAAATTATATATTCAGCCCCACAAGATTTGGAAGTTGCTAGTTCAATCCTCCAAAGTCTTAGACGCACCTTGGATTTTCACGTTCACGTCCCAGCTTATCGAGGTAGGTGTCATGTTGTCAATTTACCTCTTTTATTACTTGTTTCACTATGCGTGTCTCTATGTGTGCATTTATGTGAATTTATTAAAAATATATTTTCCGTTGTAACCGGAGACCGGGGATAAGGGTCGAAGGGGACCAACGCAATAGTTGGCGCAACTCGCAATATCCAGATTATTAAATGGATCTCATGTTTATTAAAATTACAATATTTTCATGTTATCCAGATTATTAAATGGATCTCATGTTCTATTAAAATTACAATATTTTCATGTTATGTTTCATCTAGTTATACATGTATTTGATTCTTGTATTGGATGAGGTAATGACTTTATTGAGCGCGTTGAGCTCACCCTATTGACAACAACTATGTTTAGGTACACACGAGGATGCCGAGCGAGAGAAGTGATCAAGGATGGAGAAATAAATTATACTAAATAAATGTTTCTGTTTACTCTATTTGTTATTAGTGAGTTTATCATGACATCGTCTACTGTTTTATTACTTCTAAATGTATCTGGTGTCTTTCCCTTTTATTTTCATTATAATTATTTTAAACATGATTTTTGTGTAATTAAATTTTGTTAGCAACTATGTGGTTAAATGTTAGTATTTTGCTCCATATTTGGTACTCATTATTTATGTTTTAACATGCTGGTATATGTGTAAGTAGAGACGGTGATATATAATATAGGTATAAATATATGTATGTGGTTTTGTTTATATGCTTTGTGTTGCGTTTTAATTTATATATATACACACGACACTTCATACATATTTTAATAGCATACTTATGTGTTTAATTAGTCAGAATATTATATATATAGGTATGTTGTATGAGTGTTAACTTATTACATGCATGCAGTAATAATAGTAATAATAGTAGTAAGTTTATTTTGCTGATGTTTTGAAATGGAGTTTATAAAATAAAATTATTGTAGCACCCGCACTTTATTAAATTTTATTTTCAAAAGTAACATCTTCCGCTGTTCTACAAATCGGGTTGTTACAAATTTACCCATATTATAACTCATGCGGAACTGCTCAAAACTAGGGGTTAGAGACTGGAGTATGATGTCGACTTGCGTCTCACCATCAATCTGAGCTCCTAGGACTTCCAATTCATTCAACAAACTCATCATTTTAAGAACGTGCTCCCCAACGGGCGTTCCTTCAGACTGAGTAGTTGACATGAGGACTCTCATTGCTTCTTGCTTAGCCGCACGGTCTTGGTGCCCAAACATCTCCTTGAGGTTGTACAACATATCCTCGGCGGTGGCCATCGACTCATGTTGGGTCTGGAGTACATTTGACATAGTAGCCAAAATATAGCACCTAGCCATTTCATCAGCCTTTGTCCACCTCCTATATGCTGCCCTTTCCTCATCAGTTGAGGCACCCGTGGGTTAAGCAGGGCATTGATCATAAAGTACAAACTTGTACTACTCTGCAGTTAGGACAATGTCCAAATTTCTCTCCAATCAATGTAATTGGGGCCGGTGAGTTTATTATCCTTGAGTATCACAGAAAGTGGATTCATAGCTATTCTCTAAACCTATAAGCACATACAAACAATCAATTTAATGTCGATATTATCTCCCTCAAATAATACCATTAAATTACTAATTACATCAAAAATCCTATCAGATTATGGTAAGCCACATTAGTGTGGACGTTTACCTATTTACAAGACGTTGTAGTGCGTCAAAAATCAAATAAAAATAAATCGAACTTATTGCCGAAGCAATTCGCCCGAGTCGATCTCACGAGGAACACTACTATCGGCACGTATTCTTGTTTATTTGTTTGCAACGAGAAGAAAGAAAGGGATATAGCATAATGCAAAGTTTGAGTTTTTGTTTTAAACTAAATTATCTAAGAAATAAAAAGTTAAAAATAATCAAGAAATAATTAACTAGATTAAATTAATAAAGAGCGAGACTAAGGTTTCGGGTTCATCAAACACAAATATTGGATCGTCAATTTACGAGATGCAATTCAAAACTAAAACGTCCGTCTCCGGAAGATTTTAGGATATTCGATTACCTAAGTCTTGTAATTGCTCCTAAGCCTCATACAAGCATTAAAAATCAAGTTGGCATTTAAGCGAACACCTTGGATGCGATCGTAAATCTTTAGCCCTAATTCATGTTGAATTCCCCTAACCTTAGTTAGAAAATTAGCTACTCATAACTAGAGTTTGGAAACTATGAACGTTGAAAGAATTCATAAACGAGACAAAGGAATCAAGCAAGCAATTTGGACAAAAAGAACAAAGCAATAAAATTAAAAACTAATTAAGATGAAAAGAAAACAACTTACTAAATTACTTGTTCGAGAAATAAACCAAAATCGGGTGTCACCCCCGATCGAATATCCACGAATCAAAGCAAGGAAAATCGATGTTAAAAACCTAGAGAAACCAGTCTAATGTGTTCTCTCAATATGCAGGAACAAAGTGAAAAAGACGTGTGTTTATTTCGGGTCAAAACCCTACTTATAGTACGAGAAAAACGAGGTCAAAAAGCGGTCAAAATATGGAATGAGGAAGCAGGCGGGCGCCTGGGGGTGCAGGCGGGCGCCTGGTGCAATACGAGGCAGCTCTCATCAATCCTCAGAATGAGATGCGGGATTCGCAGCCGCGGGGTGAAAAAATGGACCAGGCGGGTGCCTGGTCCTGCTGTGTGCGCAACTTCTTGACTTTCGTCATATCTTTTTCGTACAAATTCCGATTGCCTCGATTCAAAATTCCTTGGAATCTAGACTTCAAGATATTTCCAACCGTATATGGCATAAACCAAGGTTCAAAGCTAATGATAGCAGTTTTGGACGTGAAGTTGCTGCACTTTTTTTATTCGGCTCGTCGTCTCGTTTTAGCCCGATCATGCTTGTTTCTTCGACCTTTTTCGCCCATGCATGCACACAAACCTACAAACTCAATAAAACATCAAACATACCACAAACCAAGAGAAACACACACTAAACGACTCCAAACGACACATTTCAAACAAAAAGAAACTAAGAAAAACAACGCAAAAATATATAAATCAACTCCCCCACACTTAGCTTCTTGCTTGTCCTCACACAAGCAATCATGAACTTGTGCTATATCCCTTGATATAGCACAACCTAAATTATCCAGATTTTGTTTTAAACTAAATTATCCAGATGTAGGAGTCTACTGAGGAGCAACCTAAGAGGCAGATCTATCACGTGGAGCCGTGTAGCTTATGTGGGGAGATTGACCATTTCTCCAGTTCTTGTGGACAAGGCATGCCATCTCAACCACAAATTAATGATGGACCCGAACTATGGTCCAGAGGTGCAGGTGAATGCGATGCAGGGGTACAATCAGCAGGGCAACCAGAGGAATGACCCCTACTCTAACACTTACAACCCGGCCTGGAGGAACCTGTTGGAGTTGTGTACTTAATGTCTAGATTTAAGTAACGGAAACTCACGATCCATTGCCACTAATCTATTTAATTAAATAAACAATTATTTGCATTTAATTATTAATATGCAAATTATAGTCCTGGATTCTATACGTTGTAGTTAGTATGATGTGTCGGACCCACACAGAAGATCATACTATCGGTTACTCGTATTTAATCGAACAGTTGCTCACGACCTAGATGGACACGGACGACCAATCCATCGGTATAGTCGTTGTGTGAGAGAGAAAATCGAGGATTTTCGGAATAATCGAACCGGAGAGATCGAACGTGCGCTCGGTGCGGGCTGCCGGGGAGGTGGCTGGAAGCACGGGCTGTGCGGGCTGCTGGGCGTGACCTAAACGTGGCTGGGCATGCCGGCGTGTGCCACCAGTGGTGGTGGTTCGCCGGCAGCCGGCGGCTGCGTTCGAGGGTTGCGACATCGGCTTCGGTTCGCGGCTTCGGCTTCGGATCGTGGGCTGCTGGTGCGCCAAGGCTCGGAGCTGTTGGTGCTGGGCTGCTCGACTTGGTGATCACCATCACGAGATGGCTCGCCGGAAGTCGGCGGCAGTCAGCGGCGCGGCTACGAGCGCGCAGGCATCGGGGTCGTCATTCGTCTTCGCGGTTTGCGTGGGCTGTAACGGGGTCGATGGCATGTGTCGTCAGTGGAGACGCCGTGCCGGAAATCGACCAGAGCTGTTGCACATGCGCGCCAAAGAAGACGATCGAATCTTTTGCGCGCTGCTGGATTTTACAGGGTGTCGGCCGACACAATGTAAATTGTGGTGTCGTTACCCACTTGCTACATGAATTAATTAATTAAGTCGTGCTTTGCATGGTCTATGCATGCTGGATATGCATGGGCTAATTAATTCTCGTGGGTCAATCTAAATGTGCATGTGTGTTCATGGTTCGATTGGGATGACCGGAATCTCGTTATTTCGGTTCATCCCGGTAAATCCGATCTTTCCGGAAAATAATTTAATCTTTCTAATTTTATTTAATTTAATTTTGGAATTAATTCAAATTATATTTGGATTAGATTTCTCAATTATGGAATTAAATAATGGAATTAGATGGAGAGTTAAATTAGGAAAGAAAATCCTAGTTTCTCTAGATATCCTATACCTACTTGGATTAGAAGTCTTAAGAAGAATCAAAATTCGATT
The DNA here is from genome assembly GCA_954870475.1 of Euphrasia confusa. Taxonomy (NCBI): domain Eukaryota; kingdom Viridiplantae; phylum Streptophyta; class Magnoliopsida; order Lamiales; family Orobanchaceae; genus Euphrasia; species Euphrasia confusa. The sequence continues at coordinate 46,913,934 of OX940953.1, read as the reverse complement.
TTGATTAGGATTTTTGAGATCTAATCTAAATAGGATTGAGAAATTATTAAAATATTGATTTTATTTAATTTAAGTATTTTTTTAAAATCATTAGATTAATTCAAAATTTATTTTGGATTGGAAAATCTTGGATTTTATTTAGAATAGAATTAAATATGGAAATCAATGGATTTTAATAATATTGATTTTATTTAATTTAAGTATTTTATTTAAAATCATTAGATTAATTCAAAATTTATTTTGGATTGGAAAATCTTGGATTTTATTTAGAATAGAATTAAATATGGAAATCAATGGATTTTAATAATATTGATTTTATTTAATTTAAGTATTTTATTTAAAATCATTAGATTAATTCAAAATTTATTTTGGATTGGAAAATCTTGGATTTTATTTAAAATAGAATTAAATATGGAAATCAATGGAATTGATTTTATTTAATTGGAGTAAAATTAAATATGAGAATCAAAGATTTTTTCCGTCGCTCGGCAAAGTATTCAAGACGTAGAATGAAGACTAAAGGCAAGCATGCTGGAATTCATCAAGGTACGAATAGTCGAGAAATAATTTTACTTGAGTAATTATTTGATTATTTGTGAACGTACTTGCATGAAATGTATGTTTGTTATTATGCTTATGTGTATTTAATTATGCATTAGATAGCGTATCCCTTTGTTATAAAAAGCTAAGTGGGAGAGGGAATGGAAACATTGCCATGGTCTCCATTGCTGTTCTCTTGGTGACTTTTATGGACTTTTGAAGTTCGTATAGACAAGTCATTGGAGGAGAATTCTTGTAATTCCTCTTACGAGAAACATTGATTAAGTTTGTCAAACAATGCCTAATTTGTCTTTCCAAAACTGATTTCAAGTCGACTCATTCTCACCCCGGGGAGTGGAATGGAGCCAAAGCCACTTGGTCATGTCGAGGACACAAATTAGAGACTTTCGTGTCATTTGATGACTAGATCGATTGTCTGCTCGGCTCCCTCATCTAATGAGAGATAGGGTCGTTCGCATGGTGAATCACTGGTTAGAAACTTCGAGTTTCACTTATGATTCTCCGCGTATTGATTTACAAGATCGAATGGATCAAGTAATTGGATTTCAATTATATAAATCTTTTGGTGTTGTTGAGGATTCGCACAACAAGGTTTAGAATAACCGAATAAATCCGATCAACTAAACGTTCATAAACCACACGAATATGAATAATCCAAAACCGCACGAATACGACTTGACTCTCAAGCTCACGATCTCTCACGTATATATGAACTCACAAGAACACGAAAGCAAAGAAAAACGAAAGAACAAGACAAGATTTACGAGCTTCGGTTTCGCACTGCCTAAGACAAGGCAGCCGCAACCTACGTGCTCGGGGAGAGGGTGTTTCTTCTTTATTATATGAAAACGAGATTACAACTCTTCCTAGTAACCCTAGAACCAACAAGGTGTAAGCGATTACAAGTTTAATCTCTAAAAGAAGAACGTATTCTTTTCTCTCTTAAATCCCGTCGATGCCTCTGATCGACGTCCCTTTTATAGAGGACCTGGAGACCGACTCTTGGTAGAATTAGGTTCCTTATGCTCCAAGGATTCCGTAGCCTTTTGAATCACCTCAATCGGATAAGTATGGAAAGAGATATTCAATTTTTGGTTCGTTTCCAAAAATAAAAGATTCTGTCTGCCTCCTGCCAGGGAACTGTCTACGCCTTCGTCCTGCGGCAGAGTTAACTGCCTTTGTCCTGCGGCATAGACCTGCCTAACATAAAAATATAGAATTTTGAACATATTTTCACAAATCTCCACCTTGTTCAAACTTCTAAACACATGTAACCATCTTGCAGTAGTGATCAAGTACTGCTCATCCCAGACAAGCCAAACAACTCCTTTTCGACTACACCTTATTCGCCATGCCATGATCAAACCCGATCATTCGACTCCAGCCTAATATAATTTCATATCACACTGCTCCCATATGATCATACCCGATCATATTTCTCCTAGTATTGACATTAGGCTTCAGCCTGCCATGCCGAATACTACCGCAGTCCCTGCCTTAGGCACTGCCTTCCCAAATTCTTCAACACCACCATGCGGCATCAAGAACTTGTACATGACATAAGTCATAATCCGAAAGTAGATGTTACTCCACCTTCCCGCACCTCCAGAAACCTCCAGACACGACTTCATCAAGTTAGCAACTCACAGCTCTGCCTGCCGCAGCCTGAATCTCGCTGCCTAACTTGGCCCTCTGCGGCAGCTCGAAGCCTATCACAGCTCCTCCGCAATTTCAGCATTGCGAGGTGTCCAGCAGCGATACGAGCTGCTGGCATAGACTAAATTTCTCCCCCGGAAGCAACTTAGTGAAGCTATCGGCCGGATTGATTTCACTAGCAATCTTCTCCACCTTGACAACTCTTTTATCCACCAAGTCTCTAACGAAATGTAGCTTCACGTCAATATGCTTGGTCCGCTCATGGAACACTTGATGCTTCGCCAAGTGCACGGCACTTTGACTATCACAATTAACCGAGATTACCTCTTGTGGCACCCCAAGCTCTTGAACTATTCCCTTCAGCCACACTGCCTCCTTTATTGCCTCAGTCAAGGCAATGTATTCGCTCTCCGTAGTTGACAACGCAACTACTGACTGCTGGTTTGCCTTCCAAACCACTGCCGAGCCAAACAAGGTAAACACATACCCCGTTACTGATTTTCTAGTATCAAGATTACTAGCAAAATCCGCATCCACATATCCAATTAGAGCATCCCCCTTGACTTCCATCTTCTTGAATATGATTCCCTTGCTCACGCTGCCTTTGAGATATCGCAACATCCATTTCACTGCCTCCCAATGACTCCTACCAGGATTGCTCATAAAGCGTGATACTACGCTCATAGCATAGGCAATGTCTGGCCTACTGCATACCATTGCATACATGAGACTGCCTACCGCACTTGCATAAGGCACTGCTGCCATTGCTGCTTCGGCAGGCCCTGCCGCAGGGCAGTCCGAAATAGAAAGCTTCATATGCTGCCCAAGGGGAGTTGAAAGACTCTTAGCTTCATACATGTTGAATCTTTTCAGCACCTTCATAATGTAATCTTGTTGAGATAAGACTAGGGAACCCTCCTTTCTATTCCTAACAATATCCATGCCAAGAATCCTCTTCGCTTCGCCTAAATCCTTCATCTCAAACTCTGCCTTCAGTAATCTTTTCAATGCCTCCACCTCGACCTTTGATTTTGAAGCAATGAGCATGTCATCCACGTATAGGAGAAGGTAAGTGATCACAGCCCCTGCATTGATCTTCAAGTACACACAACAGTCGTATTTGCTTCGCACAAATCCAATTACCATCATGTAACTATCAAACCTTCGGTACCACTGCCTTGGACTCTGCCTTAAGCCATATAATGACTTCTTTAACAAACACACCTTGTTTTCATCTCCAGCACCATCCACGCCTTCGGGTATATTCATGTAGATTTTCTCCTCCAATTCCCCATGAAGGAATGCGGTCTTCACGTCCATTTGTTGTAGCTCAAGGTCATATTGGGCAACAATAGCCAAAAGTATTCTAATAGTGCAATGCTTTACCACCGGAGAGAAAATCTCATTGAAATCTACTCCCTCCCTCTGAGTGAACCCCTTTGCTACAAGCCTTGCCTTGAATCTCACATTAGATCCAGAAGACTCCACCTTTTTCTTGTAGATCCACTTGCACCCTACTACGCCCTGACTTTCCGGTTTTTGGACAATGCTCCATGTGTTGTTCTTTTCCAAGGACTGTATCTCTTCCTCCATAGCAACCAACCAATTCTCCTTCTCAGAGCAGTTGATCGCATCCGAATAGCATGACGGTTCATAGCTATCCACTCCCTCTGCCACCATAAGGGCATAAGAAACAATATCAGCTTGTGCAAACCTCTTTGGTGGGTGAATGACTCTCCTCTCTCTATCTCTTGCCAACTGATATCCTCCCAAATCAGTTTCATGTTGATCAATATCAACATGGAAATCGTTGCTACGATTTTCTTCATGGCAGTCGCTGCCGCAGGCTGAACCGCTGCCACTGCCTTCAGCGCTGCCTTCGTCTTCAGCGATGTTTTGATCATCGTGACTCCTTCCAAACAGTTCTAATTAAACTTTAGACTTTTCAGATTGCTCAAGTTCAGTTTGGAATGGCATTGAGCTTTCATCGAACACAACATCTCTACTAATGAGACACTTCTGCTGCCCTGGCTCAATGCACCATAGCTTGTACCCTTTGACGCCTTTTGGATAGCCTAGGAACACACATCTAAGAGCTCTAGCTTCCAACTTGTCACATTTATGGTGAGAAAAACACAAGCTACCAAATACCTGCAAAGATTTAAAGTCTGGCGCTGCCCCTGCCCAAACCTCCTGCGGTGTTTTTGAAGAGAGTGCCGCAGCAGGACTTCTATTGATCAAGTAGGCTGCGGTAGTCACTGCCTCGCCCCAGAAACTCCTAGGCAAGCCCGAACTCAATAGCATACACCGCACTCTATCCAGCAGTGTCCTATTCATTCTTTCGGCAACCCCATTTTGCTGTGGAGTGCCTGCCACCGTCTTATGCCTTGCAATGCCTTGATTCCTGCAGAAAGCGTTGAACTCCTCGGATAGAAACTCCAAGCCATTATCAGTCCTTAGATTCTTCACCTTCTTGCCTGACTGCCTCTCTACTTCCAGAAGCCACTCCTTGAATTTTTCAAAGGCTTCTGACTTTGCTTTCAAAAGCATAATCCAGACTTTTCTGGAATAATCATCGATGATGGATAAGAAATACTTTCCATCACCTTTTGTCTCCGTTCTAGATGGACCCCAGAGATCAGAATGAATGTAATCAAGGCAGCCCTTGGTTGTGTGCCTCCCAGTGCCAAAGCTTGCCCTTGAAGCCTTGCCTAGGGCACAATGAGGGCAAAATTCGAGCTTGCTTATCTTATCACTTGAGAATGCCCCTTGCTTTGCTAGCTCCAGCAGCCCTTTCTCTCCAAGATGTCCAAGCCTTTTGTGCCATAGCAAGATCTTGTCACTAGATGTGACGGCAGACCCTGCCGCAGCCCCTGTCTTTCGCCCTGCCGTTGGTTCTGCCTTATTTCTTGAGGCTGCCGCATCACCTGCAGCTGCCACCGCAGCGCTGCCTACAACAGCCACTGCTCTGCCTTTCAAGAAATACAAGTCATTCCTTTTCTCTCCTTCTAGCACTATCGTGCTGCCTCTCTTTACTTGAAGGCATCCTCCACTAGAACAAAAGTTATATCCCGAGCTATCAAATTGGCCAAGGGAAATAAGGTTCCTTTTGAGCTCCGGGATATATCTCACCTTGGTTAGAAGCTTCACCGAGCCATTAACCAACTTCAAACGAATAGAGCCAATGCCCTCAACTTTGCAAGCTAGGTTATTACCAAGAATGACCGAACCTCCATCAATCTCCTCAAAACCTTCAAACCACTGCCGCATGGGACTCATGTGGAATGTGCAGCCCGAATCTAGAATCCACTCCGTCTACTTTCTTGAAGTGACATTTAGGACTTCGGCATCGATAGTCGCTGTCCCTGCCTCCGCAACATCAGCATGATTGTTGCCCTGATTCTGCTGCTGCTTTAAGAGGCGACAATCCCTCTTAAAGTGACCGGTTTTGTTACAATGATAACACCTTATGTCACCACTGGATAATGCTTTGTTCTCACTCTTTTGGCCCTTCTTCTGATTCTTCTTTCTTTTGAAATTCTTGTTCACCGTTATCAATCCTTCGGCTGCGGCAGGGTGATCCTTCTTGGAGTCTTTATTTTGCTGCTCCTTAGTCTTTAAGGCAACTTGTACCTCCTCCAAAGTAAGAGCATGTTGCCTGCCGAGAATGATGGCATCCTTAAATTGATCGAGGGATGAAGGCAGGGATCCCAACAAGAGCAATGCTTGATCTTCCTCCTTCAACTTCTCATCAATGTTTTCAAGGTCATCAAGAATCTTCACAAAGTCATCCATCTGATCCACGATGGATTTATCCGAGACCATCTTGAAGGCATACAACTTCTGCTTCAAGTACAATCGGTTTGCCAAGGATTTAGTAAGGTACAAACTCTCTAACTTCTGCCATAGGTCATAGGCAGTCGTCTCGTTTTTCACTTCCCTTAAAACCTTGTCTCCTAGATTCAGAAAAATCACAGCTCGTGCCATGTCTGATATCTCACCGATGTCACCTGAGGCAGACTCTGCCGCAGAGCCTGCGGCACCCTTCTTGGCAGCTTCCTCTGCCTCATCCTTCTTGACCTCAGAACTCTTCCCCTTGCCTTTTCAGCCCCTGTATGGCTGCCCGGTGGCAGTAGCGCTGCCGCCAATCCTTGTTGCGTTAGTATTGCCCTAATCTTGATCCTCCAAAGACCAAAATCGTTCTTGCCCGTGAACTTCTAAACCTCATACTTCGACGATCCGGACTTCATCTTCTTCTCGTGATTTATCCTTCCCACAGACGGCGCCACTTGTTGAGGATTCGCACAACAAGGTTTAGAATAACCGAATAAATCCGATCAAACTAAACGTTCATAAACCACACGAATATGAATAATCCAAAACCGCACGAATACGACTTGACTCTCAAGCTCACGATCTCTCACGTATATATGAACTCACAAGAACACGAAAGCAAAGAAAAACGAAAGAACAAGACAAGATTTACGAGCTTCGATTTCGCACTGCCTAAGACAAGGCAGCCGCAACCTACGTGCTCGGGGAGAGGGTGTTTCTTCTTTATTATATGAAAACGAGATTAAAACTCTTCCTAGTAACCCTAGAACCAACAAGGTGTAACCGATTACAAGTTTATCTCTAAAAGAAGAACGTATTCTTTTCTCTCTTAAATCCCGTCGATGCCTCTGATCGACGTCCCTTTTAAAGAGGACCTGGAGACCGACTCTTGGTAGAATTAGGTTCCTTATGCTCCAAGGATTCCGTAGCCTTTTGAATCACCTCAATCGGATAAGTATGGAAAGAGATATTCAATTTTTGGTTCGTTTCCAAAAATAAAAGATTCTGTCTGCCTCCTGCCAGGGAACTGTCTACGCCTTCGTCCTGCGGCAGAGTTAACTGCCTTCGTCCTGCGGCATAGACCTGCCTTACATAAAAATCTAGAATTTTGAACATATTTTCACAGGTGTAGTAAACGTCCACACGAACGTGGCTTGCTATACTGAATGGGATCTTGGATTAATTGATGTAGACAGTTATGGAAGGGAGTGAAGGAGCGTATGTTAACGTAAACGTCCACACGAACGTGGCTTGCGGTGAATATACGTATCCCAAACAATCTTCTTAGATACTGAGTAATGGTTTACACTTAGGTACGCTTTATAGTATTCTTCCCAACGAAGTAACGCTATAATTGATGTACGACCGAAGCAAATCTAATTGCTAAATCATTTGGATAGGTAAACGTCCACACGAACGTGGCTTGCCATATCTGATGGGATTTTAGATGTGATTAGTGGTTTAATGATATTATTTGAGGGAGATAATATCGGAGATTAAATCGATTGTTTGTTGTTATATGTGCTCATAGATTAGGATATGGCTTTGAACCCACTTTACGTGATACGTAAGGATTTTAAACTCATTGGTCCCTAAATATAATGATTGGAATAGAGATCTAGACATTACCCAAACTGTTAAAGAGTGCAAGGTTGTACTCAGTGAGCTTTGTCCTCCCGAGCCTATTGACATAGGCGGCTAGACAAGAAGCGATGAGGATACTCATAAAGGCCAGTCACTTCGAGGAAACGCTTAAACACGTTTTTGAGATGATTGACCTTTTGGACGAGTTGAGACGGAAATCGCAATCTCTTGTAGCCAATGCCAAAGGTTTCGAACCTAAGGGCAAGATCGGGGAAAAAGGAAAAGCAAGCAAAGAAACCCAGTGGTCCTAAGCTACTTGGACCACTAGATGGGACGAGAAAGCCATGAGGCAAGTGTTCTCGATGCAAACAGTCTGGGTACTGGAAGTCTGATTATCCTCTCAAAAGTACTAAATTTTCTTTAGTCATGAAACATAGTCAGTGGTATTATCTACCGGAACCTGGTGTGTAGATATGGAACCACTGACGGTATGTGCATTCTAAATGCAAGGGTTCCAGGAAACCCGACGACTTAGAAAAGAAGAAATCGTAGTCTACATGGGCGATGCTGTAGAGGAGGCAGCAGTTGCAGTGGAGGACATTTTATAGGATTTCATTTTGGGTTATTGCTTTTATGTACCTTTCAAATTAGAAAGAACTTTGTTCTGGATTTTTAATAAATGGATATTTTATTTCTTTTAATCATTTGATGGTTATAAGAAGAAATAATGATATTATCTATTTTGGTACATTAGCTAGCAATATATAAATGATGAATCCTGAGTCCACCACGATGCAACGAACCGTTTTATATATAACTCGTTTTACTAATAAGAGATTTCTTTATTTAATCATTTATACTTGTGGATTCTTATGCTAAGTCATATTTATTCAAATGAGAAGTTCAAAGGTCGAAAATTGATTGTAAGATCAATTAAGTTGAAGGAGTGGACCTTCCGACCTAAGAATCTAATTTGGAAGATAATACGACTAAGCAATCCTTTATGGATATAAGACATAAGATCCGGACAAGTATTAGAATTGATTGACTCTGATGTATGATCAGAGCTTGGGATTGGATCCTAAGTGACTACACCATACAGTCCTCTGTAGAAATGGTGTGTCGGAAATAAGAAATGGAACTCTTATAGAAATAGTAAAAGCTTGAGTTATACGGAACTACCTATGTTCTATAGATATGTCTTGGTAACAACGGCGCTTTTCAATGCGGTTGTAGAATATCTTAGAAGAACAAAATACGTGTGTTCGATAGTACTATTAACTAGAAGGACGTTATAAGTTCTAACGCCCGGTTCTTAGAGTAAGACTATTAGATGAACCACAAGCCCAAAATGACGTGATACTTTTGGAATGAGAGAAAACGATAAAAAGACTAAGAACCAGCCGAACCGAGTAGCGGTACACCACTAACTGCACCTACTGTTATTACTGTTAATACACTGGAATGCCATTGTAGTGGGAGGTTGTTTGACAACCGGAGATATTCATAAGACTAGGAGAGTTTTGAACTCTGGACCTAGTATACATGAAATCAATCCCTGGATCTACATAAAGGCGGTACTAGATCTAAATGTGCCTTCTTGGAGAGCAATAAAGATTATTGCTAAGAGGCGAGATCATTTAGAGTACAAGCTTAGTTGATCCATTTATGGATTGAAGCAAAGCATTGAGTTCGTGGTACTTGCAAATTGATGAGATAGTCCATTTTGTGGATTCATCAAAACCATAGACGAATCGTGTGTATGGGAAACGTGATGGAAACAAGGTGGTGTTTCTCGGAGGTTTTATGTAGATGGCATTTTATCATTGGTAACAATGTAAAGATGTTGTCAGACATAAAATGATGGTTGTCTAGAAAAATCGATATATGAGATAAAGAAGAAGTTAGAGCATGTTCTTAAGATCTAGGATCTCAAGAAAAGAACATTGTACTTCTCTAGATATCTTATACGATTATGGTTCGTTTCAACATGCAAGATTCCGAGAAAGGTTCGTTACCTTTCAGAGACGGAATGCATCTATCTAAGGATATGTGTTTTGAAACACAAAAGGAGATAGAAGCAATGAAAGCGGATTCCTACACTTACAGTGAGGAAAGCTTAATAAATGCATTGTTGAAAAACAAGAACCTGATATCGGCTATGCGGTTAGCATAGTGGGAGGATATCAAGGTAATCCTGGAAAGGAATACTTGAATACTGTAATGAACATTTTAAGTACTTTCGAAGTACTGAAAACTATGTTCGGGATTACGGAGCAGACAAACATTTCCTTTGGATTACATTCTCTTAGATTTCTAATCGAATGAGGACCGGTGTAAGTCGATATCAGGCTATGTGTTTCACTATTGAAGGAGAAGGAGTTTTAACATGGAAGAGTGATAAGCACGATGCTTTTCGGACTCTGTCATGGGTAACCAAATAAGCGGCCTCAGAGGCAGCGGAAGTTTTGGTATAGCTCCGGGATAATCTCTGGGACTTAGATGTGATTCTTAATTTGCCAAAGGTTATGTAAATAGCGGTGCGATGGCAAATGGTAAGAAATCACAAGTCCATAAGTGTAAGATAACACATAGTGCAAGTACCACCTGATACGAGTCATCGTCGAGGGAGACGACGCTGTAGTCACCAAGATAACTTCAGAGCGACAACCTAGATTGCTCATTCACATAGTACTTCTTGGAAGTACAACTTAAGCACGTGATGAGTATGGGAGTCGGGAGTTTGGAGGAAATGACTAGACCTTAGTACAAGTGGGAGATTGTTGGAGTTGTGTACTTAATGTCTAGATTTAAGTAACGGAAACTCACGATCCATTGCCACTAATCTATTTAATTAAATAAACAATTATTTGCATTTAATTATTAATATGCAAATAATAGACCTGGATTCTATACGTTGTAGTTAGTATGGTGTGTCGGGCCCACACAGAAGATCATACTATCGGTTACTCGTATTTAATCGAACAGTTGCTCACGACCTAGATGGACACAGACCAATCCATCGGTATAGTCGTTGTGTGAGAGAGAAAATAATGTGTCTTGATTATTTTATCACACTTGTACACTTGATGTATTGAGCGGATCGCTTGAGACTTATCAATTAGGACTGCCTTAGATAATCGATTTAAGTCTCAGTGTATTTTATTCTTAATCCCGATACTATTGCGGGTGTGTATATTTCATATAAGTGACTTTGATTTTCCAAAGGAATTAACCGATTTAATTATTGGGTTAATTACCGGTTAAGTTGGGTCACTATATTTTATATACGACATGCCGTGAATACTTGACGGGAAAGTGTATCCCGTAAGGGTTGATAATATCCCCGAGATGAGTTCATAAGTAATTATTATGTAAACCCTGCAGGTGGATTTGTTCCGCATAATAATTAAGGTTGAATGGTACTAGTCTCGGATATAAGAGATGAATAAATTAATTAGCAATAAATTAATTTTATTCATGGATATTTATATCTTAAATACACGGAATAAATAATACTACCGGAGAAATATTATTTGATATAATATGGTTTAATATTGGGAGTGCAATTAATTTTATATAGTGGAAAATAGAATTAATTAATATTAATGGATTAATAGATTTGGGCTTGGGCTCAATTTAATCATTAATATTTGGAGCCCAATATTCCACCTCCTTAAGATCCCCTACGTAGCCTATAAAAGAACTACATGGTCTTCTCTATTCTCATAACTTGAAGATCACAATTCTAGAGAGAGAAAGTAGAGAAGGAGATCCATGGAGTTCGAAAGATCGTCGCCCACCCGACGTTCGAGCTAGTGCAAGGAATACGTGGGAAGATCTCAAGGTCATCATAAGATCTCGTTTCTCCGCACAACGAATCGAAAGGTGAATTAAATTTCCGCAATTTAATTCAAGTTTATTGAATCAATTATCGGAAAAACAAGATCCAAGGATCGAGACCCGGAACGAGGAGCGATCGCGTGGTGGTGGACGAACCACCGGACCACGGGGATCGATCACCCTAGGGTTTCAAGGCGCGAGGAGGCTCGACCCTCGGCTGGGCCGAGGGCGTGCGATCGATCACAAGGATCGATCGCCGGAGCGCGGGCTGGTGCCGCGCTCCTCCCCACCGCGACGGTGGGGGCCTCCAGGCGGCGGCGAGTCGCCGGACTCGCCGCGAGGGCTGCTGGGAAGCCCCAGCCCGTCGATCGCCTTGAGCGATCGACACCTTCGATCTTGCGAGCCCCGCGGATGGGGGCTTGGGCTGGGCGTGCGCGCGGCTTCGGCCGTGTCGTGCGTTCGGCTCGTGCTCCGGCTCGTACCTGGTGTTCGTGTGATCTCCGGCGAAGGTTTTTGATCGGGTTATTGTTTCCGCAAATTTTAATAACCCGGGATATCGAATTCCAACAGAACCATCCTAACTTCTCGTGGAAACAAGACCAGCCACAGACTCAGGGGCAAGGTTCTCAGACGAACTTCAATAATCAGAACCGACCTCAGAATCAGGGTTACCAGAATGCCGGGAATCAGAATTGGCACAATAATCAGAATTATCAGAGGCCTCAGTACCAGCAACAGCAAAATCAGCCGTACTACCCGCCTCCACCTCAGCCTCAACAGGTGCCACCGAAGACTTCGGACTTAGACGAGAAGTTTGCATCCTTTATGGCCTCGACTCAGGCCATCCTGAATCATAACCAGTAGAAAATAGAGGGGGTGGAGTCTAATATGACTAACCAGAATGCAGCGATTAAGAGGATCGAGACGCAGGTTGGGCAGATGGCTAGTCGGATGAATGAGATAGCACAGGCTAATCAGAAGGATCGGATCCCGAGCCAACCGCATCAGGCTAAGGCGGTCACAGTACTTAGGAGCGGACGTGTCATTGATAATCACGTCGAAATGCCAACCGAAGAAGTGGAAGAGGACATTCCGGCACCAGAAGAAGCCGAGCAGAGAGTCCCGATTGAGGAACCGGTGGAGAAGCCGGTAGAAAATCCGATGCCAGCACCTGAGACGAGTCTGGCAGCCTTACACAAGGCCGATAATCCCTATAGGCCTCCCGTGCCACCATCCCCGCATCGGTTGAGGAACGAGAAGCAAGATCAGCAGTTCTCGGAGATTTATCAGCTTTTGTCTAAGGTGAATGTGAATCTCCCTCTCCTCAACATCATCTGAAACAATCCGTCCTATGTCAAGTTCTTTAAAGACCTCGCTTCGAGGAAGAGGAAGTTCATCGACAACGAAAAGGTTGTGGTTTCAGAGGTGGCAAGTGCGATACTTTAGCACAAGCTCCCCGAGAAACAGAGAGACCCCGGGAGTTTCAACATAATGATTGCCGTTGGGAAAGGCAAGGAAGTGTCCGGGATGTTCGACTTGGGAGCGGGAATAAATTTGATGCCATACGCCGTGTACGAGAAGTTGGAGTTGGGCGATCTCAAGCCCACTCGTATGTGCCTCTAGCTCGCCGACCGATCGATTCGATACCCCAAGGGGATTGTGGAAGATATATTGGTACAGGTCTGAGGATTGATAGTACCCGTGGATTTCGTGGTACTCGACGTTGGAGAAGTCCCCGAGAATGGGCGAGATCACGCCATTCTTTTGGGAATACCATTCATGGCCACCACTAATACGGTGATCGATGTGAAGAACGGTGAACTTGAGATGACCGTTCTTGGTGAGAAAGTCTCATTCTCCGTCCGAACGGGGAAAGCCACTCCCGCTGCCCTTTATGTGGAGAATTGCTCCTTCTTCGACCATGTTGATGACGAAGTGGAAGCAACATTCATAGAGGACGACCGTGATGATCAAGCCCCTAGCGCTCGCATGGTGCAAGCGCACGCCTCCATCGATGGATTGGTCCTTGTCCATCTAGGTCGTGAGCACATGTTCGATTATATACGAGTGACCGATAATATGATCTTCCGTGTGACGACGCACACCATACTAACTACAACGTATATAATCTAGGACTATAATTTGCATATATTTAATTATCAAATAAATAAACGCAAATGATTGTTTATTATTAAATAGGATAAATGCTTTAGACGGAGTTCAGATGTTACTTAAATCTAGACATTAAGTATACAACTCCATCAATCTCCCACTTATACTAAGGTCTAGTCGCTGTCTCCCAAACATCTGACTCCCATACTGTCCACGTGCCCATTGAACGCTTTCGCTTGCAGGGCCTTAGTGAATGAGTACTCTAGGGTGTCCCCCGACGTTATCTAGGTAACGACTATATCGCCTGGCGATATTTCGAATCAGGTGGTACTTGCTCTATGTGTTATCTCACACTTATGGAATCGTGGTTCCTTTAAGTTTGCCACTGCACCGCTATTGTCACAATAGAATTTGGCAAACTAAGGCACCACATCTAAGTCTTGGAGGAATCTCCGGAGTCACACCGACCCTTTAGCTGCCTCAAAGGTCGCTACCTATTCGGTTTCCGTGGTAGAGTCCGTAATGCATTGCTTTACACTCTTCCACATGAGATCTCCATTTCTTAGTGTGAACACATAGCCTGACTTTGACTTTCAACTTTCCCTTTGCGATTTAGAAATCCAAATCTGTGTAACCCACAGGAAATTGCTCGACTGATCACATTAGCCCAATTTTCCTTTCCAAGGTTACTCTGATATCTCACCACTATGCTCCGGCATAGCAAATATCAGGTCTCGTGCATAACATACATTAAGCTTCCATAGCCAAGGCGTAGGGAACTGCTTTCATTTCTTCTATCTCCTTTTGTGTTTGGAGACACATCTTTAGATAGATAGATTCCATGTCTGAAAGGTAAAACCTTTCTAGGAATCTTGTATGTTAAACGAGTCAGAATCGTGTCTATGTATGAAGCTTGGGATAGGTACAATGTTCCTTTCATGAACATGTCCAACCTCTCTTAAGTCCTTCATATCGATTTGTCTAGAACAACCATCCCTTCATGTCCGATAACATTTTCACATTGTTGCCAATTAGAAAATATCGTCTACATAAAGCACGAGAAACCACTTTGTTTCCATCACGTTTCCAATACACACACGATTCGTCCATGCTTTGAATGAATCCACACCAATGGACTTATCAAATCGCATGTTCCACGATCTTGTAGCTTGCTTCAATCCATAAATGGATCGACTGAGCTTGCACACTAAATGCTCTCGCCTCTTAGCAATGAATCCTTCTGGTTATTTAATAAATGGTTCCGTCAAGACTTCCATGTAAGAAAGCTGTCTCGACAACCATTTTACCACACCTCATGATCATATGAGATGCTAAGAGAATCCAGATTGACTTTAGCATTGCTACCGGCGAAAGGTCTCCTCATACTCGATTCATATCTTTCTGAGTATATCCTTTCACAATATGCTTTGCTTTGAAGGTTCCGACCTTCCCGTCATATCCTCTCTTTGTCTTGTAGACCCATTCACCCGATTGGCTTCACGTCTTTCGGTGGTTCTACAAAATCCCAGACATTATTAGAATATTTCGGATTTCATCGCCTTACCCAAGAAGGTGCATTTAGATCTTGTACTGCCTCATCATAGGTCCAGGGATCGATTTCATGTACTCCAGGTGCCAAGTCTGAAGACTCACCCAGTGATAACAGGTGCATGTTCTAGTGGTACACTACTCGGTTCGGCTGGTTCTGAGTCTCGATCATTCTCTCTCGTTTCATTAAGTATCACATCACTTTTGGGCTTGTGATCCATCATATAGTCTTCCTCTAAGTACCGGGCGTTAGAACTTAACGACCTTCTGGTCCTTAGAACTATAGAACACACAACTTTTGTTCTTCTAGGATATCCTTCAAACAACCGCATTTCCGTACGAGGTTCTAAGAGAACCAAGTTTAGGATGTGCGCCGATGTTTCCAAGGCATATCCCTAGAACATGAAGGTAAGTCCGAATAACTCATTATAGTTTTTCACCATTCCCATAAGAGTCCTTTTCCTTCCTTTTGACACACCATTCCTTAGAGGAGTAAATGGTACAGTCAGTTGGGAGTTAATCCCATTCTCTGATCAGTATGCCTTGAATTCTCCAGACAGGTATATGCCTCCACGATCAGATCGTAGGCATTCAATGGATTTACCGTGAAGGTTCTCCACAAAAGCTTTGTACTCCTTGAACTAGTCAAAGTACTTGCTTTTGCGGCGCATCAGGTATCTAAATCCATGTATCGAGTAATCATCAAAGATGAAATACTCGAACCCTCCTCTTGTCTGAGAAGACATAGGTCCGCATACTTCAGAGTGAATCATATCCAATACTTGTCCGAATCTATAGCTTTTAACCTTAAAAGGTTACTTGGTCATTTATTACCATCCAAAATCGATTCACAGGTGGGAAGGTCCACTCCTTCAACACCACTGATTAGACCATCAGTTGTTCAACCTTTGAATACCATTTGGATTAAAATGACCTAGCTTAAGAAGCCACAAGTATAATTGATTCATCCTAGAAGGTTTCTTTCTCTTATTGGTGTTAGATAATGTGTAACTAGTTTCGGTTCGTTGCATCGTGGTAGACTCAGGATTTAACATATACAAATTGTCAACCAATGTGCTAGAACAGATATTATGATCTATTCTTCTTATAATCATTGAATGATCAGAAGAACTAGAATATCCATTTCTTTAGAAACTGAAATCAAATTCTTTCTAAATCCATGCACATAAATACAAGGTATAAAAACCCTTCATTACTCAAAAGTAAATGAATCTCTCCCATTGCAACAGCCGCCACCTTCGCAGCATTGCCCATGAGATGGTGATCTTTTCCTTTCTAAGTCGTCGGGTTTCCTGGAACCCTTGCATCGAAATGCAAAACATGATCAGTGGCTTCCGTATCTACCCACCAGGTGCTGGTAAATATCACCACTAAAAATGTATCAATGACTAAGGAAAAGTTCATTACTCGTTTTTATGAGAGGACAATCACACTTCCAGTGCCCAGACTGCTAGCAATGGAAGTACTTGCCTTGCGGCATACTTATCCCATCTCGTGGTCCAAAATCGACCACTGGGTTTCCGTATCTTGCTTCTTCTTTTTCATCCACCCGCCCATAGGTTCAAAACCATTTCTTGACACGGGAGGACAAAGATAATGAAGTACGTACTCGTACTTCTCTGCAGTTAGGACATTGTCCAGATTTTGATTCCAATCATTCTAAGGGTCGTTGAGTATAAAAAGCCTTATCATATATCATATAGTGGGGCAAAGACATTTCTAACCTATAAGCACATAATACAAACAATTGATTTAATTCCGATACTATCTATCTCAAATAATATCATTAAATCACTAATCGCATCTAAAATCCTATCAGATATGGCAAGCCACGTGGTGTGGACGTTTACCTACCCAAACGATTTAGCAATTAGATTTGCTTCGGTCATACATCACTTATAGCGTAACTTCGTGGGGAAGAATACTATAATGTGTATCTAAGTGTAAACCATTACTCAGTACTAAAGTAAATCGTTTGGAACTGCTACATCACTGCAAGCCACGTGGTGTGGACGTTTACGAAAACTTCACAACTCTTCACAATTCCTTATAACTGTCTACATCAATTAATCCAAAATCCATTAGTATAGCAAGCCACATGGCCATGTGGTGTGGACGTTTAATACACCAAGAGATCTTTATAATTGACTCCCAATTACTTGATCCATTCGATCTTGTAAATCAAGACGCGGAGAATCATAAGCGAAACTCGAAGTTTCTAACCAGTGATTCACCATGCGAACAACCCTATCTCTCATAAATGAGGGAGCCGAGCAGACAATCAATCCACCTTCAAAAGAATGGTACGAAAGTCTCTAATTTGTGTCCTCGACATGACCAAGTGGCTTTGGCTCCATTCCACTCCCCGGGGTGAGAATGAGTCGAATTGACAAATTAGGCATTGTTTGATAAACTTAATCAATGTTTCTCGTAAGAAGAATTACAAGAATTCTCCTCCAATGACTTATCTATACGAACTTCGAAAGTTCATAAAAGTCACCAAGAGAACAACAATGGAGACCATGGGATTGTTTCCAATCCCTCTCCCACTTAGCTTTTTACAATAAGGGATACGCTATCTAATGCATAAATAAATACACATAAGCATGCATACATGAATTAAGCACATAAGATATTATCACATAGTCAAAATAATACTAGAATATTATTTTCCGACTATTATGGCTTTATCGCATCCCCGTACGCATCTTCTAGTCTTCAGTCTTCGTTCTTGAATGCTCCATGTGACGGGAATATTAATTCCAATATTTAAATCTATTTATTTTCAATTAATCCAAAAGTTACTTAATTCGAAAATTAAGTGAATCGAATATATCAAAAATAAAATTAAATATTATTAATATTTTAATTATTCTTATTTCCTTTTTTAATCCATTAAATCTTTAGAATCCTATCCAAGACTCACTTGGAATATTGTAGAAGAATTCCATAATGGAATAAGGAAATAAAATAATTTAGGACTCCTAAACTTTCCAAATTTTATTTATTCCTAATCCATAAATATTCCCAACAATAGGAATAATCAATTTAGGAAAATAAATTTAATACCAAATTAATTCTTTTCCTATTCCATGAATATTCCCAAAATTAGGAATAATCAAAATAGGAAAACCGATTTAATTATGGAAAGTTGGATCTCGGTAGGAGAAGCACGGGGTGGGGATCCCCGCGCCCCCCCACCATCGACTCAAGCCCTAGGAGGTGGCCGGCCACCGTTGCCGGCGGCCCCTCCATGCTAGGGTCGATCGATCCTCATGGATCGACCATGGGATTGGTCGATCCTAGCCCTAATCCCTCTCTTTCGTCTCATCCGTCACATGTCTTCTCCGGCAGTCGTTTCGGCATCGATCCAACGTAAATAAATTACAAAATAAATTTACAATTATCCGGTATCGATTCTACAATGAAATCGACCCTATACAATTTCCGGAAAAATAGAACGTAATAATAAATCCTAAATTCGGTGAACCCCCAAATTTTTACTATTACAAGCATTCACCACATATATAACGAATCTCGACATGTCCGAGAGTTTAATAATCAAGAACAATATTATGACATTAATTAATCAAAATTAAATCTAGCCATAATAGTCGGAAACCCTGCAAGGTAGAACAATTTATCGAAAAATACCGTGAACAAAAACCAACGCTCTGATACCAATTGTTGGAAATCGATATCCCGGAATTAATAAATTTAAATAAAATTAATTAAATAAATTATCTAATTAATTCCGACCGAAATCCTTTGGAGATTGAATATCCGGCGTTGTCAAAATGCGGAACAACAACTCCAAACGAAATCCCGGTTGCCGGAATCCCGCCACGAACCACCACGAAGCCGGACTCAACCAAACCCTAACCGCGGCAAAGCCGCGGCTTGTTCGATCGAGCCCCCGCATGGGGCTCACGGATGATCACGGAAGCCGCCGGGCATGCTCGAAACCTCGCGGACAGCCCCATCATCGAACCCTAGCCGCGGCCAAGCCGCTGCTGCCCGATGGAGGCGTGCGCTCTCACCATGCGAGCGCTAGGGTTCAGCCCGCTAGGAACGCCCTAGCTGCGCCCCGGGTGATCGAGCTCCAGCCACGGTCGAACTCGTGGCTCATGATCACCCCAGTTGCCGCCAGCCACCGCCGCGCGAGCGGCGATCCAGCCGTGGGAGCGGTTGCCTCTTCGCGCGAGCGGAGACAGCCCCCGCGCGAGCGGCGCGTCCAGCTAGGGTTTGTGCTCTCTCGACCCATCCCGTCGAGCCGTTGAGTAGTCGGCGGTCCGGTGGTCTTCGACCACCACCGCCCGGTTCAACCTCGTCATGGGTCGCGTTCTCGGATCTTGATTCAAGGTATTTTCACGATAATTAAACGATTAAAATCATAAAGAGGGTTTTACGATTTACCTCGTTCTCGTTTTTCGGAAAAACGAAGAACTCAATTTGATGACCTTGAGATCTTCCCCCGTATTCCTTGCACTAGCTCGAACGTCGTGTGGGCGACGATCTTCCGAACTCCATGGATCTCCTTCTCTTTCTTTCTCTCTATAGAATTGTGATCTTCAAGTTATGAGAATAGAGAAGACCATGTAGTGCTTTTATAGGCTACGTAGAGGATCTTAAGGAGGTGGAATATTGGGCTTCCAATAATAGTGATCAAATTGAGCCCAAGCCCAAATTTATTAATCCTAACTATTATTAATTATATATTAATTCCACTATATAAATATAATTGCACTCCCAATATTATACCATATTATATCAAATAATATTCTCTGGTAATATTATTTATTCCGCATGTTTAAGATATAAATGTCTGACGGCACACGTTTGTTTGTCGTGGAACAAACGCCGGTCAAAATGAATTTATAATTTAGCCAAACTCAACACTATGGTGTATAGTGATAAGTATGTGGGGTCGGTCCCACGAGGAAGCAATTACAGTAGGTGATCTCGGCTTGCCCAAATGGTTGTCACGATTTTGAAAAAAGGTTTTTGAATTGTTGTTGTGGGCACAACGATTTTTATCAAACTGCTGAACACAAACAATTAAATATAAACTTAAATAACATGAAAAATACAAAATAGACTACTATGACCAAACTGAACAGATAACTAAAATAACGAAAATTAAATAATGAAAACAAGCATCTGGGCATACAACGTCTCTCAGGGTCATCTGGGCAAACTACCGGTCATAGGCACTAAAGATTTCTACCAGCGGTTTGTCAGTGGTTATAGGGCGCTTTAAAAAGATAATAGTGGTCCTATTGCGTCACGCCCACAGTTACCCCACCCCTTATCTGGCCTTACATATTAAAGAAGAGGCAAGCTAACGTTATGCCCAATCCCCTAGATCTGAACAATTCGATACCTATGTAGCCATCATGGATCTAGTTTGCCCAAACCCGCATTTACATCTAGACAGACCCACTCGGCCAATAGCATGCCCGGAACTCCGAGTCATACGACCGCAATCTCCAGCAAGTTCTAGTGCTATGCCCGCAACAATACTACAGGGTACATCTATGCGATTTGCCCAATCACCGGTATCCTAGAGTGGATGAGTTTACTAATGGCTATTTAGTTTGCCCAAACCCCCTGGGAATAGTCCTCAACCAACTTTGCTTCGGGAACAAACCCCCAACCGGCTACTCTAGCCCCATTAGCCTCACGGTTCTATCTTAGCCCAGAATCCCCTTTGATCTGCCCTCTGCCCAGACGCTAAACCTGCTTAGCTACTCATACCGGAAATAAAACAAAAATAAATAAAAGGAAAACGATCTATATTATTCATAACTAAGAAAAGGAAATTGTTTTGAAAACGAAAATGTAAAAACGAAATTAAAAACATCAAAGCATGAAATTGTTTGTGGCCCGTAGGCCCGATCTACTACAAAACAAAAGGAAGAACCGAGCCGTGGTGGCTCTGATCTCTTCCCGATCTCCGGCGGCTGCTCTCGGTCTCTTTGTATTTCGTGATGTGTATCTGGTGTGTGTGATTTTCGTCCTCAATATTATATTTATAGTCTTCAATTAGGGTTAGGAAAGTGGTTAGATGCGTCTGCCCTTGAAAATAGGAGATGCTGAACAACCCTGGACGGATTAGGCAGAATCCCCCTTTTTCAGGAATCTGTTGCGCTGGCGTTCCCATAGCAGCTCTTTGCCCATAGTGTCGACTTTTCCCATAGTGACGACTTTGCCTCCTTGGGTCAAACTGCTCCAGTCACTTAGCCTCGGATCTCAGAGTTTGCCCAAAGTGGACAATTTATTTGCCTTTTCCACACCATTCTCCACCTGTCACCTGCATCCCTGCAGACTTTGCCCAAACACCTAATTGTGCCCTCCCAGACACACTATTGACTCAAATTGACTCAATAAAAGGTGTAAAAACGCTCTAAGATGAGCAAATAAAATGGCTCATCAGAACCGCACACACTTGGATACGCTTGTCCCCACGCGTGTGTTGGAGTTGTGTACTTAATGTCTAGATTTAAGTAACGGTAACTCCCGATCCATTGCCATTAATCTATTTAATGAATAAACAATTATTTGCGTTTAGTTATTTATAATTAAATATATGCAAATTATAGTTCTAGATTATATACGTTGTAGTTAGTTTGGTGTGCGACGTCACACGGAAGATCATACTATCGGTTACTCATATATAATCGAACAGTTGCTCACGACCTAGATGGACACTGACCAATCCATCGGTATAGTCGTTGTATGAGAGAGAAAATAATTTGTCTTGATTATTTTATCATACTTGTACACTTGGTGTATTGGGCGGATCGCTTGAGATTTATCGATTAGGATTGCCTTAGATAATCGATTCAAATCTCAGTGTATTTTATTCTTAATCCCCGATACTATTGCGGGTGTGTATATTTAATATAAGTGACTTTGATTTTCCAAAGGAATTGACCGGTTTAATTACTGGGTCAATTACCGATTAAGTTGGGTCGCTATATTTTATATATGACATGCCGTGAATACTTGACGGGAAAGTGTATCCCAGAAGGGTTGATAATATCCCCGAGATGAGTTCATAAGGAATTATTATGTAAACTCTGCAGGTGGAATTTATTCCGCATAATAATTAAGGTTGAATGGTACTAGTCTCGGATATAAGAGATGAATAAATTAATTAGCAATAAATTAATTTTATTCATGGATATTTATATCTTAAATACACGGAATAAATAATACTAACGGAGAAATATTATTTGATATAATATGGTTTAATATTGGGAGTGCAATTAATTTATATAGTGGAAAATAAATTAATTAATATTAATGGGATAAATAGATTTGGGCTTGGGCTCAATTTAATCATTAATATTGGAAGCCAATATTCCACCTCCTTAAATCCCCTACGTAGCCTATAAAAGCACTACATGGTCTTCTCTATTCTCGTAACTTGAAGATCACAGTTCTAGAGAGAGAAAGTAGAGATGGAGATCCATGGAGTTCGGAAGATCGTCGCCCACACGACGTTCGAGCTAGTGCAAGGAATACGTGGGAAGATCTCAAGGTCACCAATTGAGTTCTTCGTTTTTCCGAACAACGAGAACGAGGTAAATCGTAAAACCCCCTTTATGATTTAATCGTTTATTTATCGTGATTATATCGTGAACCAAGATCCGATGACGAGACCCAAGACGAGGACGAACCGGGCGGTGGTGGTCGAAGACCACCGGACCGTCGGCGGTTCGACAGGCTCGGCTGGACGGGTCGAGGGGCGAGAGCCTCGGCTGGGTGCCGAGACTCAATCGAGCTCATGCTCGATCGCCGCAGACGGACCCGAAGCAAGCTACGGGTTTTCCCGTAGCGGAATCGCTGGACGCGAGTCCCGTCCGGACGCGCTACGGGCTGCTGCGAGCAGCCCGTGGGATCGATCATGGGTGCTGCTGTTGGAAATCGATATCTCGGAATTAATAAATTAATTAAAATTAATTATCTAATTAATTCCGACCGAAATCCTTTGGAGATCGAATATCCGGTGTTGTCAAATTGCGGAACGACAACTCCAATCGACTCCCGTTTGCCGGAACATCCCGCTACGAACCACCACGAAGCGCCGGACTCAACCAAAACCCTAACCGCGGCAAAGCCGCGGCTGTTCGGTCGAACCCCTTCGTGGGGCTCACGGCTGATCACGGCAGCCGCCTAGGGTTTGATCGAGCTCTCGGCGCCCAGCCGAGGCTCACGCCCTCTCGATCCCCGTCCAGCCGAGCCGTCGATCCGCCGGCGGTCCGGTGGTCCAACCACCACCGCCCGGTTCGACCTCGTCATGGGGTTCGTCTTTTGGATCTTACGTTCACGATATAATTACGATAAATAAACAATTAAATCATCGAAGGGGGTTCAACGATTTTACCTTTGTTCTCATTGTACGGAGAAACGAGATCTATGAAGACCTTGAGACCTTCCCACATATTCCTTGCACTAGCTCGAACGTCGGGTGGGCGACGATCTTCCGAACTCCATGGATCTCACTCTCTAATTTCTCTCTCTAGAATTGTGATCTTCAAGTTATGAGAATAGAGAAGACCATGTAGTGCTTTTATAGGCTACGTAGGGGATTTTAAGGAGGTGGAATATTGGGCTTCCAATATTAATGATTAAATTGAGCCCAAGCCCAAATCTATTAATCCCATTAATATTAATTAATTTATTTTCCACTATATAAATTAATTGCACTCCCAATATTAAACCATATTATATCAAATAATATTTCTCCGTTAGTATTATTTATTCCGTGTATTTAAGATATAAATATCCATGAATAAAATTAATTTATTGCTAATTAATTTATTCATCTCTTATATCCGAGACTAGTACCATTCAACCTTAATTATTATGCGGAACAAATCCACCTGCAGGGTTTACATAATAATTCCTTATGAACTCATCTCGGGGATATTATCAACCCTTACGGGATACACTTTCCCGTCAAGTATTCACGGCATGTCATATATAAAATATAGCGACCCAACTTAACCGGTAATTAACCCAATAATTAAATCGGTTAATTTCTTTGGAAAATCAAAGTCACTTATATTAAATATACACACCCGCAATAGTATCGGGGATTAAGAATAAAATACTCTGAGACTTGAATCGATTATCGCCGGCAATCCTAATCGATAAATCTCAAGCGATCCGCTCAATACACCAAGTGTACAAGTGTGATAAAATAATTAAGACAAATTATTTTCTCTCTCACACAACGACTATACCGATGGATTGGTCCGTGTCCATCTAGGTCGTGAGCAACTGTTCGATTAAATACGAGTAACCGATAGTATGATCTTCTGTGTGGGCCCGACACACCATACTAACTACAACGTATAGAATCCAGGAGTATAATTTGCATATATTTAATTATAAATAATTAAACGCAAATAATTGTTTATTTAATTAAATAGATTAATGGCAATGGATCGGGAGTTTCCGTTACTTAAATCTAGACATTAAGTACACAACTCCAACAGCTGCGGGGTTACCCGCAGCGGCTCGCGTGTGCGCGCCCCATCCACGAGCAGCGAGTCGCCGGACTCGCTGCGGGGCTGCTACGAGCAGCCCCGGGGATTGCTACGAGCAATCCGCTAACCCCACGCGGGGGTTCGGCTGGGCAGTCGTGGGTTCTCCCACGGCGGACTGTTCGGTCGCGCCCCGGGCCACGTGGCGTGTTCGTGTTTTCTCCGGCGATCGGGATTTCGTTTGGAGTTGTTGATTCCGCAATTTTAACGACTTCGGATATTCGATCTCCAAAGGATTTCGGTCGGAATTAATTAGATAATGTATTTATTTAAATTTATTAATTCCGGGATATCGATTTCCAACAATTGGTATCTGAGCGTTGGTTTTAGTTCATATTATTTTTCGATAAATTATTCTACCTTGCAGGGTTTCCGACTATTATGGCTAGATATAATTGTTCGTTAATTATTGTCATAATATTGTTCTTGATTATTAAACTCTCGGACATGTCGAGATTCGTTTTATGTGTGGTGAATGCTTGTAATAGTAAAAATTCGGGGGTTGACCGAATTTAGGATTTATTATTATTGTTCTATGTTTTCCGGAAAATGTATAGGGTCGATTTCATGTATAGAATCGATACCGGAATTGTAATTTAAATTATTGTAATTTATTTACGTTGGTTCGATGTTGAGACGATCGCCGGAAGACGAAGAAGATATGACGAAGAGTACAAAGGGGACGAGGGGCCGATCATCCACATGATCGACCCGCCGGCATGGGGGCTCTCCGTGGGAGCTTCCGGCCACGCCGGCCACCGATGGTGGTGGCGCGTGGGCTGGAGGCGGCGGCGGTGCTCCTCCCGGGCGGCGGTCGACGGTGGGGGTGGTGCGGGGACTCCCAACCCGCGCTACTCCTACCATAATCCGACTTTCCTAATTAATTCGGTTTTCCTATTTGAGTGTTCTTATTTGTAGGAACTCTCATGGAATAGGAAAAGAATTAAATTGGAATTAATTTATTTCTTATTTGATTATTCCTATTCTTGGAAATTTTCAATAGTTGGAAATTAATTAATTATGGAAAGTAGAAGAGTCCTGATTTATTTTATTTCCTTATTCTATTATAGAAGTCTTCTAGAATATTCCAAGTTTGACTTGGATGAGATTCTAGAGATTTAATAGAATTAGATAGGAAAATAAAAATAAATAAAAATATTAATAATATTTAATTTTATTTTTGATATATTCGATTGACTTAATTTTTGAATTAAGTAACTTTTGGATTAATTGAAAATAAATAGATTTAAATATTGGGATTAATATTCTCGTCACATAGAGCATTCAAGAACGAAGACTGAAGACTAGAAAATGCGTACGGAGATGCGATAAAGCCATAATAGTCGGAAAATAATATTCTAGTATTATTTTGATTATGTGATAATAGTATGTGCTTTATTTCATGTATGCATGCTTATGTGTATTTAATTATGCATTAGATAGCGTATCCCTTTGTTATAAAAAGCTAAGTGGGAGAGGGATTGGAAACAATGCCATGGTCTCCATTGCTGTTCTCTTGGTGACTTTTATGGACTTTCGAAGTTCGTTTAGACAAGTCATTGGAGGAGAATTCTTGTAATTCCTTTTACGAGAAACATTGATTGAGTTTATCAAACAATGCCTAATTTGTCTTTCTGAAACTGATTTCAAGTCGACTCATTCTCACCCCGGGGAGTGGAATGGAGCCAAAGCCACTTGGTCATGTGGATGACACAAATTAGAGACCTTCGTACCATTTCTTCAAATGGATCGATTGTCTGCTCGTCTCCCTCATTTTATGAGAGATAGGGCTGTTCGCATGGTGAATCACTGGTTAGAAACTTTGAGTTTCACTTATGATTCTCCGCGTCCTGATTTACAAAAATCGAATGGATCAAGTAATTGGGAGTCAATTGTAAAAATCTTTTGGTGTAGTAAACGTCCACACTATCGTGGCTTGCTGCACTGAATGGGATTTTGGATCGATTGATGTAGACAGTTATAGAAGGGAGTAAAGGAGCGTATGTTAACGTCGTGGCTTGCGGTGAATATGCGTATCCCAAACAATCTTCTTAGATACTGAGTAATGGTTTGCACTTAGGTACGCTTCTTAGTATTCTTCCCATCGAAGTAACGCTAATGATGATGTACGACCGAAGCAAATCTAATTACTAAATCATTTGGGTAGGTAAACGTCCACACTATCGTGGCTTGCCATATCTGATGGGATTTTAGATGTGATTAGTGGTTTAATGATATTATTTGAGGGATATAATATCGGAGATTAAATGAATTGTTTGTTGTTATATGTGCTCATAGATTATGGATGGCTTTGAACCCACTTTATGTGATACTTAAGGATTTTAACTCACTGGTCCCTGATTGTATTGATTGGAATAGAGATCTGGACTGTTGGAAATCGACTACCCGGGACATGTCCGTTCGACTACTCGAACATCCGGACAAGCCCAGTCGACCTCCAGCGTGCCTACTGTGTCCATGACGAAGGCCCTGACCCGTCTAACGCCCAGCCATCGCACCCGAGGCACGACCGCGCAAAAACGAGAGGCTTCTGGCCTCTCTGTCGTCCGACACCAGAAGGTGTCGTCCGACAAGCCAATGTCGGCCGACAGCTATACATGTCGGCCGACAGTCGTCGCGAACAGCAGCGCGACGCTGCTGTTCCAGGCTCGTTTCCGGCTGGTTTTTCCGATTCCGACCACCGCTCTTGAAGTCAGCGACTCCACAGTGATCTAGGAACACCAACCACGATCCCGGAACTCGATCGGAGGTTCGTTGTATGATTACGTACGAAAAGAATCGAAATAATGCGGAAATAGGGTTTCGATTTCTTATACCTTTGATGCGTGATTCGGAGAAGCCGAATAGGCGAACACCCTGAGATCTTCTAGTGTGTATCCTAGCCCTCGACGCCGGACGTTGTGTGGGCAACGATCCACCGGAGTCTTCTCTTCTTCTTCTCTCTCAAACCCTCTTTTTCACGTTTTAATTATTCTGTCTCCAGAAATATATTTGCGCTAGCAAATTAATTTCTACAGAAATAAAAACACTGCGCTAATCTAAATTAATTAAGCAGAGAAGAAAATAATTGCGCTAACAAAATAATTTCTCCACAGAATTAATTATAGCGGCGTTTCGTAGGTTAAGAGAAGAGAGATTGAGGGGTATATATAGGCCACACTAGGGACCTTAGGACAATTAATTAATTAGGCTAAATTGTAATTTAATTAAACCGATGTCCTTAAAAGAAAACCTTTAATTAAATCCAATTTTAATTATAATTAATTCCACTATAAAATTATAATTGAATTCCCAATTAATTAATCTATATTATTTTACCAATAATATTTCCGCCGAAATTACATATACGACTTTCCCCGTGTTTAAGATATCGAACGTCCACGAATTCATTTAATTACTAACAATTAAATTAATTCGTTTCTTATTATCCGAGACTAGTACCACTCATCCTTATTATCATGTGGAACGAATCCACCTGCAGGGTTTACATGATAAACTTTATGAGCTCATCTCGGGGACGTCATCAACCCGATAAACGGGACACGGTTTCCTGTCTATAATCTATAGCATGCCGTGCGTACAATTACGATTCCCAATTTACCGAGAATCTCGACTAATCATTTAGTCTCACTCATTGGCAAGTCAAAGAACCGAGAATTGGACACACGCACCTATAATTATATAGGGATTAAGAATTCGTATATCCGTAATATCTGAGGTCTAGTTCGATTACTGCGATTAGTATAAATCGAACGCCCTCCCGTGGTCCTGCTCAATACACCAAGTGTACGAGTGTAACATGATAGTCAAGACCGACTATCTACCAGTCACACTACGACGTACCGATGGATTGTCCCTGTCCATCTAAGTCGTGAGCTACTGTTCGATAGTATACGAGTAACCGACAGTATGATCTTCCGCGTGTCTCCTCACGTCATACTGTCTACAACGTATACATCAAGGACTATTGCATTAAATGCAATCATGTTTGAATCATATCTCGAACTAAGGTATAGATAAGGAGTTCCGTATTTGCACTAAACTAGACATTTAGAATACAACTCCATCAATCTCCCACTTATACTAAAAGTCTAGTCGCCCTCTCCCAAACATCAGATTCCCATAACCTCATCACGCCTACCCAACGCTTTCGCTGGAAGTGCCTCTGTGAACGGGTTTTACCAGGCAATCCTCTCGATGCTATCTAGGTGACAACTGCATCGTCTTACTAGACGATCTCTCGAATCAGGTGGTACTTGCGCTCTACATGTTATCTCCCACTGTGGACTCGTGGCATTTCAAGTTTTCCAATACCGCTATTCAAAATAGCTTTGGGTGAACTAGAAACCACATCTAAGTCCCTTAGGAAGTTCTGGAGCCATACTGACCTTTTAACTGCCTCACAGGCCGTTATCCTTTCAGTTTCCATGGTAGAGTCCGTAATGCATCGCTGCTTTACATTCTTCCATGTGACTGCTCCACTTCACAGTGAGAACACATAGCCTGACTTCGACTTTCGACTGTCCCTGTTTGATTTGGAAATCCAATTCTATGTAATCCAAAGGAAACAACTTGACTGCTTTGTAACTCAGAACATAATTCCTGGTCCTCTGCAGAAGCCTAATCATGTTCTTTACATCAGTCGAGTGATCCTTTCCAGGATTACTATGATATCTTACCACCATGCCCACGACATAGTAGATATCAGTCTCATGCATAGCATTACATACATTAAGCTTCCCACCATTAAGGTGTAGGGAACTGCTTAATCTTCATCTATGTCCTTTATTGTGTCGGACACAAAACTTTAGATAGATGAATTCCATATCTAAAAGGTGAAGACCTTTCTTGGAATTCTGTATGCTGCAACGAGTAAGAATTGTATTTATGTATGAGACTCGAGATAAGTTCTATGTTCTTTTCTGGCGATCATTTGTAACTTTGATCCCAAGAACATTCTCGACTTCTCCTAAGTCTCTTACATTGAATTACTCGGACAACCATCCCTTCATGTCCGACAACATCCTTCATATTGTTGCCAATTTAGAAGGATGTCGTCTACATAAATAATGAGAAAACACCACATCTTTTCTGTCACATCTTTATTACACACAGGACCTAAACATGCCTTGAATGAATCCATGAAATGGATTTTCTCATAGGTCCGCATGTGTCTAAGATCTTAAAGCTTCCTTCAATCCTAAGATTGATTAAGCTTGCTTACCGAATGCTCCTGGCTCTTTTCGATGAATCCCTCTGGCTGTCCCACACAGATGGCCCCGTCAAGACTTCGATTTAGGAAATCTGTCTTGACTTCCATCTTCCATGTGAAGACAAAAGAATCCTGATCGACTTTTGCCAAGACTGAGCATCTTGATCTTTCAGCGTCTCGTCATAGATCCAGGGTTCGGGTTCATGTTCTCCAGGTAACAAGTCCGAAGACTCACCTATAAACATGAGCCTGTTGGGTTGTCTAACAACCCTCCCACTACGACGACGCTCCGGTGTATCTTTAGTGACTAAAGATTACAGTAGTGAACTACTCAGTTAGGCTGGTTCTAAGTCTTGATCAGTCCCTCTAAGCACATTAAGTATTACTCTACTCTTGGGCTTGTGATCTTGCATATATATAGTCCATGTCTAAGAACCGAACATTGATGCAATCAATGAACATCTGGTCCTTTGGACTATATTACATATCTCAATTCGTTTTCTTAGGGTATCCTATAAACAGCCGAATATCAGTACAAGTTTCCAAAGGAATCAAGTTCAGGATAAACGCTGCTGTTTCCAAGCCATATCCCAAAAACGATTTAGGTAACTCCGAATGTCTACTTTCCCATATCTATAAGAGTCCTATTCCTTCTTTACAACACATTATTTTGCCGAGGCATAAATGGAGTAGTCTGTCGGGAGTTAATCCCATTTTCTGATAAGTATGCCTTACTCCTCAAAGAGGTCTGCATATATCAGAGCGAATCAACTCTAGTACTTTCTTGGATCTTTTCCCTTTAACCGTAAAGGGTTTCTTGGTCATTTAAACTTCCAAGTATGATTCGAAAGTTGGAAGGTCCTTTCCTTCAACCTAGCTGAGTAGTCCATCAGCTTTCACCCTTTGAATCGTACTCAAGTTAAAATGATCTATCCTAAGATTCCATAAGTACATTTGATTCATCTTAGAAGGATCTTTACTCTTATTGGGTTTTGACAATGTGTTATTAGCTCCGGTGTGTTGCATCGTGGAAGAACACGGATTTAGTATTAAATTGTCTATCAATGTAACAGAATAGATAATATCCCCGTTTCCTACTCTGATAGGTATGAAACCATCCAAAGAAACGGAATATCCATTCTAAGCCAATTTAGAAATCCGAAATGAAATTTCTTTCTAAATGCCGGCACATAAAGACAATTTGTTAGAACTAAAATCCTACCGTTAAAACATTTAACATCTCCCACTGCAACGGCTGTTACCTTAACAGTATTGCCCATGTAGGTTATAACTTCTTCCTTTCTAAGTCTCCGAGTTTCCTGGAACCCCCGCATTAAGTGCAGACATGATTAATGGTTCCCGTATCCACACACCAGGTACTGGCAGATACTACCACTAAACATGTTTCGGTGACTAATGAAGAGTCAACTTCTTGTTGCTTGAGAGGACAATTAAAACTCCCAGTATCCAGACTGCTTACAACGGAAGCACTTGCCCCTTGGGCTTGCTTGTCCCATTCCGTGGTCCAGATATATTAGGCCCACTGGGTTTCCGTATTTGCTTCTTCTTCCTTTTGCCGCCCGGAGGCCTAGGAAGAGCCAATTTCTCAACCACAAGTGCTTGAGAGCCCTTAGAGATTCCCTCAGCCGCTTGAAGTTCAATCAGGAGTTCCGCCAATGAGTAAGACCCCTTATTCATGTTATAGTTCAGGCGGAACTGCTCAAAACTTCTCGGCAGAGACTGGAGCACAATATCGACTTGGGTTACCCCATCGATAACTGATCCTAGAATCTCTATCTCATTCAGATAGCACATCATCCTAAGAACGTGATCCCTCACGGGTGTTCCTTCGGATGCGATGGCCGTCATGAGTTGCCTCATTGCATTTTGCCCGACTGTCCTGTCCTGATAACCAAAAAGCTTTTTGAGGTTTAAGCATCATATCATAGGTAATGGTCATGGCTTGATCCCGATGTTGCAGTACATTTGACATGAAAGCCATAATATAGCTCCGCGTCATCTCAGAGCCTTGATCCATTTCCATGAGCTTCCTTTCCTCAGGAGTGGAAGCATCATTTGGTTCAGCAGGTCAATTGACTTGGAGTACATAATTGTACTCCTCTGCAGTTAGGACAATGTCCAAGTTTCTTCTTTAATCCATACAAAATAGGTTCAGTGAGTTTGTTGACTTTTAATGGGAATAATACCATATAAAACAAACAATTAGTTTAATTCGATATCATTTCCCTCAAATAATATCATTAAACTACCAATCATTTCCAAAATCCCATCAGACTAGCATGCCACGTTCTTGTGGACGTATACTAATCCAAACGATTTTATAATTGGATTTTTACTTCGGTCGTACATCATTATAGCAGTGACTCCGATGGGGAGGATAGTATAAAGCGTACCTAAGTGTATACCATTTCTCAGTACTAAGTCCACCGCTCGGGAACTACATGCCTACCGCAAGCCACGTTCATGTGGACGTTTACGTTGACATGCGGTCCTCCACGACTTTCTATAACTGTCGAGCCTCAATTAATCCTGTAGTTCCGTTTCCATCTAGCAATCCACGTTAGTGTGGACGTTTACTAAAACAAACAACTTTATTAATTGAATCCCATTTATTTAAATGTCATAGAGTCTCAATTAACCCAAAGTACCGTTTCCATTTAGCAAGCCACGATAGTGTGGACGTTTACTAAAACAAACAACTTTGTTAATTGACTCTTACATTTATTAAATACCACAATTTTATTATTCAAAGCTTGATATCTCGTAAGTGAAACTCGAAGTTTCTAACCAGCGATCAATCATGCAATTAAGCCCTATCTCTCACTAGGTGAGGGAGCCAACCAGACAATCGATCTAGTCATCGAATGACTCGAATGTCTCTAATCTGTGTCATCGACATAAGCAAGCGCTTTGGCTCCATTCCACTCCCCGGGGTGAGAATGAGTCGAGTTGAACTTAGTCTTTGAAAAACAGATTAGGCACTTGCTTTTGAAAAATATAATTGTTCGATTTTTATAAGTGGAATTGAATTCGAATTTTGATCCAGTGATATCCGTGTATCGACTTTATCCGATAGGGAGGATGACACTAAAGCCAACTCGTAAGTCAATACACATCACATTCAAAACAGAGAATGGAGACCGCGGGATTGTTTCCAATCCCTCTCCCACTTAGTATTTTACGATTGAGGGATAACATGCATAGAATAATTAAGCATAATAAAAGGCACGTAAATCACATAAAAAGCAATTAACGTGGCCCCGATTATTATGGCCTTAAGTATTCTCTAATGCACGTCTCTTGGAACTTCATCTCGTTGCTCGTCTCGATCTCGGTCCACCACCGACTCGCTCTAGGGTCAAGAGACGAACTCCTCCCACTAGAGCCTCGTCTCGAGCCTCGTTGAGTCGTCCGTGGGGTCGAACGAACCCCAGCCCCGCTGCTGCCCGTCGCGAACACGGGGTGTGTTCGATGGTTGCCCGTTGCCGGTTCGCCCTCCTTGATCCTCGTTTCTCCGGGTTTTGGTCTCGTCTCGATCCACCAAAATTAGTAAGAAAAATTACAAGAATAAATCTACTAAATCCGGCATCGATCCTATACAAGGTGATCGACCCTATACATGCCCGGAAACGACGGAATAAATAAATAAACCTAACGACTCAACCCGTCGTTTTTATCTATTACAAACAAGCAACGTTATTCCAAAAACAAAACAATCTCGACAAGCCCGAGAGTTTAATCAAACCACAAAATTAAAGCACAACATCCATCACAACATTGGCCATAATAATCGGGTTCATCCTGCATCACAAAACGTACGAACAATACAACAAACCGATAAACCGGCTCTGATACCAATTGTTGGAAATCGACTACCCGGGACATGTCCGTTCGACTACTCGAACATCCGGACAAGCCCAGTCGACCTCCAGCGTGCCTACTGTGTCCATGACGAAGGCCCTGACCCGTCTAACGCCCAGCCATCGCACCCGAGGCACGACCGCGCAAAAACGAGAGGCTTCTGGCCTCTCTGTCGTCCGACACCAGAAGGTGTCGTCCGACAAGCCAATGTCGGCCGACAGCTATACATGTCGGCCGACAGTCGTCGCGAACAGCAGCGCGACGCTGCTGTTCCAGGCTCGTTTCCGGCTGGTTTTTCCGATTCCGACCACCGCTCTTGAAGTCAGCGACTCCACAGTGATCTAGGAACACCAACCACGATCCCGGAACTCGATCGGAGGTTCGTTGTATGATTACGTACGAAAAGAATCGAAATAATGCGGAAATAGGGTTTCGATTTCTTATACCTTTGATGCGTGATTCGGAGAAGCCGAATAGGCGAACACCCTGAGATCTTCTAGTGTGTATCCTAGCCCTCGACGCCGGACGTTGTGTGGGCAACGATCCACCGGAGTCTTCTCTTCTTCTTCTCTCTCAAACCCTCTTTTTCACGTTTTAATTATTCTGTCTCCAGAAATATATTTGCGCTAGCAAATTAATTTCTACAGAAATAAAAACACTGCGCTAATCTAAATTAATTAAGCAGAGAAGAAAATAATTGCGCTAACAAAATAATTTCTCCACAGAATTAATTATAGCGGCGTTTCGTAGGTTAAGAGAAGAGAGATTGAGGGGTATATATAGGCCACACTAGGGACCTTAGGACAATTAATTAATTAGGCTAAATTGTAATTTAATTAAACCGATGTCCTTAAAAGAAAACCTTTAATTAAATCCAATTTTAATTATAATTAATTCCACTATAAAATTATAATTGAATTCCCAATTAATTAATCTATATTATTTTACCAATAATATTTCCGCCGAAATTACATATACGACTTTCCCCGTGTTTAAGATATCGAACGTCCACGAATTCATTTAATTACTAACAATTAAATTAATTCGTTTCTTATTATCCGAGACTAGTACCACTCATCCTTATTATCATGTGGAACGAATCCACCTGCAGGGTTTACATGATAAACTTTATGAGCTCATCTCGGGGACGTCATCAACCCGATAAACGGGACACGGTTTCCTGTCTATAATCTATAGCATGCCGTGCGTACAATTACGATTCCCAATTTACCGAGAATCTCGACTAATCATGTAGTCTCACTCATTGGCAAGTCAAAGAACCGAGAATTGGACACACGCACCTATAATTATATAGGGATTAAGAATTCGTATATCCGTAATATCTGAGGTCTAGTTCGATTACTGCGATTAGTATAAATCGAACGCCCTCCCGTGGTCCTGCTCAATACACCAAGTGTACGAGTGTAACATGATAGTCAAGACCGACTATCTACCAGTCACACTACGTTGTACCGATGGATTGTCCCTGTCCATCTAAGTCGTGAGCTACTGTTCGATAGTATACGAGTAACCGACAGTATGATCTTCCGCGTGTCTCCTCACGCCATACTGTCTACAACGTATACATCAAGGACTATTGCATTAAATGCAATCATGTTTGAATCATATCTCGAACTAAGGTATAGATAAGGAGTTCCGTATTTGCACTAAACTAGACATTTAGAATACAACTCCATCATGGACATTGCCCAGACTGTTAAAGAGTACAAGTTTGTACTCAAGTGAGCTTTGTCCTCCCGAGCCTACCAATGTTTTAACTGATGAGGAAAGAACTAATTTTAAGAAGTGGGAAAATGCTTTTGCAAATAACCACTGATTATGATATCATGTTCAATCTCAAGGAGATGTTTAGACATGATGTAGAGGCTAGACAAGAGGCGATGAGGATACTCATAAAGGCCAGTCGATTCGAGGAAACGCTTAAACACGTTTTTGAGATGATTGACCTTTTGGACGAGTTGAGACGGAAATCGAAAGCTCTTGTAGCCAATACCAAAGGTTTCGAACCTAAAGGCAAAAACCGGGGGAAAGGAAAAGCTAAGCAAAGAAACCCAGTGGTCCTAAGCTACTTGGAACAGGAGATGGGGGCGAGAAAGCCAATAGGCTAGTGTTCTCAATGCAAAACAATCTGGGTACTGGAAGTCTAATTATCCTCTCAAAGGTACGAAATCTTTCTTTAGTCGTGAAAACATAGTCAGTGGTATTATCTACCAGAACCTGGTATGTAGATATGGAACCACTGACGGTATGCGCATTCTAAATGCGAGGGTTCCAGGAAACCCGACGACTTGGAAAAGAAGAAATCGTAGTCTACATGGGCAATGCTGTTGAGGAGGCAGCTGTTGCAGTGGAGGACATTTTATAGGATTTCATTTTGAGTTATAGCTTTTATGTACCTTTCATTTTAGAAATAACTTTGTTCTGGATTTCTAATGAATGGATATTTTATTTCTTTTAATCATTTGATGGTTATAAGAAGAAATAATGATATTATCTATTCTGGTACATTAGCTAGCAATATATAAATGATGATTCCTGAGTCCACCACGATGCAACGAACCGTAGCATATAAGTCGTGTTTATTCAAATAAGAAGTTCAAAGGTCGAAAATTGATATTTTGATCAATTAAGTTGATGGAGTGGACCTTCCGACCTAAGAATCTTATTTGGAAGATAACATAACTAAGCAATCCTTTATGGATATAAGGTATATGATCTGGACAAGTATTAGAATTGATTTACTCTGATGTATGCAGGCAGACCTATGTCTACTCAGACGTAATGGTACGAGTACTTCATTTTATGATTACTCGAAAAATGGATTAGCATACCCGATGAGCCACAAAAGCAAAGTGTTTTGAAAAGTCAATGGACACAAAGCTATTGTGGAGAACCTTCAAGGTATATCCATTTGTAGCCTGCGATTTGATCGCGGAGGCAAGTGCCTGTCTGAGGAATGCATGGCATACTGATCAGAGATTGGGATTTGATCCCAAATGACTACACCATACACTCTAGTGTAGAAATGGTGTGTCGTAAATAAGAAATGGAACTCTTATAGAAATAGTAAAAGCATGAGTTATACGGAACTACCTGTGTTCTATGGATATGTCTGGAAACAACGGCGCATTCAAATGCGGTTGTAGAATATCCTAGAAGAACAAAAGATGTGTGTTCAATAGTACTATGAACCAGAATGACGTTATAACTTCTAACGCCCGGTTCTTAGAGGAAGACTATTAGATGAACCACAAGCCCAAAGTGACGTAATACTTTGAATGAGAGAAAACGATAAGGACTGAGAACCAGCCGAACCGAGTAGCGGTACACCACTAACTGGA
The DNA here is from genome assembly GCA_954870475.1 of Euphrasia confusa. Lineage (NCBI taxonomy): Eukaryota > Viridiplantae > Streptophyta > Magnoliopsida > Lamiales > Orobanchaceae > Euphrasia > Euphrasia confusa. The sequence goes on along the minus strand of OX940953.1, from coordinate 46,876,741 downwards.
GATATTCATAAGACTAGGAGAGTTTTCGGACTCTAGACCTAGTATACATGAAATCGATCCCTGGATCTACATGGAGGCAGTACTAGATCTAAATGTGCCTTCTTGGAAAGCAATAAGGATTATTGCTAAGAGGCAAGATCATTTAGAGTACAAGCTTAGTTGATCCATCTATGGATTGGAACAAAGCATTGAGTTCGTGGTACTTGCAAATTGATGAGATAGTCCATTTTATGGATTCATCAAAGCATAGACGAATCGTGTGTATTGGAAACGTGATGGAACAAAGTGGTGTTTCTCGGGTTTTATGTAGAGAACATTCTTATCATTGGTAACAATGTAAAGATGTTGTCAAGACATAAAATGATGGTTGTCTAGATAAATCAGTATGAAAGATAAAGGAAGAAGTTGGACATGTTCTTGAGATCTTGGATCTCTAGGAAAGAACATTGTACTTCTCCTGGACATCTTACAAATATATGATTATGGTTCGTTTTAACATGCAAGATTCCGAGAAAGGTTCGTTACCTTTCAGATACGGAATGCATCTATCTAAGGATATGTGTTTTGGAACACAAAAGGAGATAGAAGCAATTGATGGAGTTGTATTCTAAATGTCTAGTTTAGTGCAAATATGGAACTCCTTATCTATACCTTAATTCAATATATGATTCAAGCATGATTGCATTTAATGCAATAGTCCTTGATGTATACGTTGTAGATGGTATGGTGTGAGGAGACACGCGGAAGATCATACTGTCGGTTACTCGTATACTATCGAACAGTAGCTCACGACTTAGATGGACAGGGACAATCCATCGGTACGTCGTAGTGTGACTGGTAGATAGTCGGTCTTGACTATCATGTTACACTCGTACACTTGGTGTATTGAGCAGGACCACGGGAGGGCGTTCGATTTATACTAATCGAAGTTTTCGAACTATACCTCAGATATTACGGATATACGAATTCCTAATCCCTATATAATTATAGGTGCGTGTGTCCAGTTCTCGGTTCTTTGACTTACTAGTGAGTGAGACTAATTGATTAGTCAATATTCTCGGTAAATTGGGAATCGGAATTGTACACACGGCATGCTATAGATTATAGACAGGAAACCGTGTCCCATTTATTGGGTTGATGATGTCCCCGAGATGAGCTCATAAAGTTTATCATATAAACCCTGCAGGTGGATTCGTTCCACATCATAATAAGGATGAGTGGTACTAGTCTCGGATAACAAGAAACGAGTTAATTTAATTATTAGTTATTAAACTTAATTCGTGGACATACGATATCTTAAACACGGGGAAAGTCGTATATGTAATTCGGCGGAATTATTATTGTTGAAATAATATAAATTAATTATTGGGAATTCAAATATAATTTTATAGTGGAATTAATTTTAATTAAAATTGTGGAATTTAATTAAGGTTTGCCTTTTAGGACGCCGAGTTAATTAAATTGCAATTTAGCCTAATAATTAATTTCCATAAGGTCCCTGGTGTAGCTCTATAAATACCTCACCCTCTCTTTCTCTAAACCTAAGAAATGCCGCTATTTTAATTTTGCGGAGAAAAATAAATTGTTTGCGAAATTATTTTTCTGTAAAAATAAAAAGATTCTGTAGAAATTAATTGCTAGCGCAATTATATTTCTGAGACAGAAGATCAAAACCTAACTTACGCCGCTATAATTAATTTAGCAGAGAAAATAAAAGCTTGCGCAATTTTTTTTCCTCTGCTTAATTAATTCAGATTAGCGCAGTAATAATTCTGTAGAAATAATTTTGCTTGCGCAAATATATTTCTGAGACAGAGGATATTATTCCTACGGTGGGTTCAAGAGAGAAAGGAGAAGAGGAAGGTTCAGCGGATCGTTGCCCACTCAACGGCTGAACGTCGGGGATAGAGACATACACCGGAAGGCTTCGTGGTCTCAACAATTCGGCTTCTCCGAATCACGCGACAAAGGTATAAGAAATCGAAACCCTTATTCCGCTTTTATTCGATTTCTTTCTCGTTGATTTTACATCGAATCTTAGATCGGGTTCCGGGCTTCGTGGATCATGTTCCTCGACTACTAAGGGGTCAAGGACCTCCGGATCGGTAGTCGGAAGAGGAAAATCGACCCGGAAACGCGCTCGGAACAGCAGGTCGCGCTGCTGTTCGCGGACGAACAGCGCCCGCTGAAGGCAAACGGCGACCGCCGTTTTATGCCTAATCAGCGACCGCTGATTTGTGGGCAGCGCCCGCTGCCCAAGGCAGATCAGCTGCCGTCTCGCGCGGTTGTCCTCCGGGGCGACGGCTGGGCGTGATTCGGCACACGGGCTGTCATGTGAACGGAGTAACGCTTCTGGGAGGTCGACTGGGAGTGTTCGGATGTTCGAGCAATCGAACGAACAAGTCTCGGGTAGTCGATTTCCAACAATTGGTATCAGAGCCGGTTTTGTCGATTCGTTGTATTTTTGCGAGACTTGTTTTGCAGGATTGAACCCGATTATTATGGCCATTGTTATTGTGTTGTATGTTTTGTGGTTTGATTAAACTCTCGGGGTTGTCGAGATCTTTTGTTTTGATACGTTGCTTGTTTGTAATAGTTAAAACGACGGGTTGAGTCGTTTAGGTTCTATTTATGTTTCGTTGAATCCGGATTGTATAGGATCGATCAACCTGTACAGGATCGATGCCGGAAGTAGTTAGTTTTACTTATGTAATGTTCCTACTACTTGGTGGATCGAGAGAAGATCGAAGGCCGGACGAACGAGGGTCGAGAAGTCGAACCCGCGGCTGACTGAGCATGAACAGCGCTCGCTGGATATGGGGCAGCGCCCGCTTCCTGAGGCTTGGCAGCAACGCCGCGGGGGTTCGACGGACACCACGGAACGCTCGTCGAGGCTTGGGGCGATACTCCAGTGGGAGGGGTTCGTCTCTTGGCACTTAGACGAGTCGGTGGTGGATCGAGACCGAGACGAGCAACGAGCCGAAGTTCCGAGAAGACGTGCTTCCAAGATATTTAAGGCCATAATAATAGGGGCCACGTTAAATGCTTTATATGTGTTTACGTGCTTTTATTATGCTTAAATTGTTTATGCATGTTTATCCCTTTTTCGTAAAATACTAAGTGGGAGAGGGATTGGAAACAATCCCGCGGTCTCCATTCTCTGTTTTGATAGTGATGTGTGTCACTTACGAGTTGGCTTTAGTGTCATCCTCCCTATCGGATAAAGTCGACACACGAATATCACTGGATCAAAATTCGAATTAAAAATCTACTTATAGAATTGAACAATTATATTTCTCAAAGCAATGCCTAATCTGTTTTTCAAAGACTAATTTCAACTCGACTCATTCTCACCCCGGGGAGTGGAATGGAGCCAAAGCGCTTGGTTATGTCGATGACACAGATTAGAGACTTTCGAGTCATTCGATGACTAGATCGATTGTCTGGTTGGCTCCCTCACCTAGTGAGAGATAGGGCTCAATTGCATGATTGATCGCTGGTTAGAAACTTCGAGTTTCACTTACGAGATGTCAAGCTTTGATTAATAAAATTGTGAAATTTAATAAATGTAAGAGTCAATTAACAAAGTTGTTTGTTTTAGTAAACGTCCACACTATCGTGGCTTGCTAAATGGAAACGGTACTTTGGGTTAATTGAGATTCTATGACATTTAAATAAGTGAGATTCAATTAATAAAGTTGTTTGTTTTAGTAAACGTCCACACTAACGTAGCTTGCTAAATGGAAACGGAACTTTGGGATTAATTGAGGCTCGACAGTTATAGAAAGTCGTGGAGGACCGCATGTCAACGTAAACGTCCACAAGAACGTGGCTTGCGGTGGACATGTAGTTCCCGAGCGGTGGACTTAGTACTGAGAAATGGTATACACTTAGGTACACTTTATAGTATCCTCCCCATCGGAGTCACTGCTATGATGATGTACGGCCGAGGTGAAATCCAATCATAAAATCATTTGGACTGGTAAACGTCCACAAGAACGTGGCTTGCTATGTCTGATGGGATTTTGGAAATGATTGGTAGTTTAATGATATCACTTGAGGGAAATGATATCGAATTAAACTCATTGTTTGTTTTATATGGTATTATTCCCATTAAAAGTCAACAAACTCACTGAACCTGATTGTATGGATAAGAGAGGAAACTTGGACATTGTCCTAACGTTAGAGGAGTAAAAATATGTACTCCAAGTCGATTGACCTGCTGAGCCAAATGAAGCTTCCACTACTGAGGAAAGGAAGCTCATTGGAAATGGATCAAGGCTATGAGATGACGCGGAGCAACATTATGGCTTTCATGTCAAATGTGCTGCGACATCGGGATCATGCCATGACCATTACCTATGATATGATGCTTAACCTCAAGATTTTTTTGGTTATCAGGACAGGACAGCCGGGCAAAGTGAAATGAGGCAACTCATGACGGCCATCATGTCGGAAAGAACGCCCGTGAGGGATCACGTTCTTAGAATGGTGGGCTATCTTAATGAGATAGAGATTCTGGGAATAATTATCAATGGGGTAACCCATGTTGATTTTGTGCTCCGGTCTCTGCCGAGAAGTTCTGAGCAGTTCCGCCTAAACTATAACATGGATAAGAGGTCTTATTCATTGGCGGAGCTCCTGGTTGAACTTCAAGCGGCTGAGGGAATCTTTAAGGGCTCTCAAAACACTTGTGGCTGAGAAATTGGCTCTTCCTAGGCCTTCGGGCGGCAAAAGGAAGAAGAAGCAAATACGGAAACCCAGTGGGCCTAATAAATCTGGACCACGGAATGGGACAAGCAAGCCCAAGGGGCAAGTGCTTCCGTTGTAAGCAGTCTGGATACTGGGAGTTTTAATTGTCCTCTCAAGCAACAAGAAGTTGATTTTTCCTTAGTTACCGAAACATGTTTAGTGGTGTTATCTACCAGTACCTGGTGTGTGGATACGGGAACCACTAATCATGTCTGCACTTAAAAGCGGGGGTTCCAGGAAACCCGGAGACTTAGAAAGGAAGAAGTTATAACCTACATGGGCAATACTGTTAAGGTAACAGCCGTTGCAGTGGGAGATGTTAAATGGTTTTAACGGTAGGACTTTAGTTCTTATAAATTGTCTTTATGTGCCGGTATTTAGAAAGAAATTTCATTTCGGATTTCTAAATTGGCTTAGAATGGATATTCCGTTTCTTCTGATAGTTTTATACTTTTCAGAGTAGGATACGGGGTTGTTATCCATTCTGGTACATTGATAGACAATTTAATACTAAATCCATATTCTTCCACGATGCAACATACCAGAGAAAATAACACATTGTCGAACCCCAATAAGAGTAAAGATCCTTCTAGGTGTTGAAAAGAAGGAATAGGGCTCTTATAGATATGGGAAAGTAGAAAATGAGTTATTCGGAGTTACCTAATTCGTTTTTGGGATATGACTTGGAAACAGCGGCGTTTATCCTGAGCTTGTTTTCTTTGAAAACTTGTACAGATATTCGGGTGTTTATAGGATACCCTAAGAAATTGAATTGAGATATGTAATATAGTCCAAAGGACCAGATGTTCATTGATTGCATCAATGTTCAGTTCTTAGACATGGACTATATATATGCAAGATCACAAGCCTAAGAGTAGAGTAATACTTAATGTGCTTAGAGGGACTAATCAAGACTTAGAACCAGCCTAACTGAGTAGTTCACTACTGTAATCTTTAGTCACTAAAGATGCACCGGAGCGTCGTCATAGTGGGAGGGTTGTTAGACAACCCGACAGGTTCATATTTATAGGAGAGTCTTCGGACTTGTTACCTAGAGAACATGAAGCCGACCCCTGGATCTATGACGAGACGCTGAAAGATCAAGATGCTCAGTCTTGGTAAAAGACGATGAAATATGAGATTGAATCTTTGGATTCAAATCATGTCTGGGATCTTGTAGCACCGCCCAAAGGTGTAAAAGCCATTGGCTGCAAGTGGGTGTACAAGATGAAAAGAGGGTCTGACGGGAAGGTGTGAACCTTAAGGCTAGGCGAAAGGGTGCACTCAGAAAGAAAAGGATCGATTATGAGTAAACTTTTTCGTCGGTAGCTATGCTAAAGTCAATCCAGATTCTTATGTCTTCACATGGAAGATGGAAGTCAAGACGGATTTCTAAAATCGAAGTCTTGACGGGACCATCTGTGTGGGACAGCCAGAGGGATTCATCGAAAAGAGCCAAGAGCATTCGGTAAGCAAGCTTGATCAATCTTAGGATTGAAGGAAGCTTCAAGATCTTGGACACATGCGGACCTATGAGAAAATCCATTTCATGGATTCATTCAAGGCATGTTTAGGTCCTGTGTGTAATAAAGAAGTGACGGAAAGGATGTGGTGTTTTCTCATTCTTTATGTAGACGACATCCTTCTAAATTGGCAACAATATGAAAGATGTTATCGGACATAAAGGGATGGTTGTCCGAGTAATTCAATGTAAGAGACTTAGGAGAAGTCGGGAATGTTCTTGGGATCAAAGTAATAAATGATCGCCAGAAAAGAACATAGAACTTATCTCGAGGCTCATACATAAATACAATTCTTACTCGTTGCAGCATACAGAATTCCAAGAAAGGTCTTCACCTTTTAGATGTGGAATTCATCTATCTAAAGTTTTGTGTCCGACACAATAAAGGAGATAGATGAAGATTAAGCAGTTCCCTGCACCTTAATGGTGGGAACCTTAATGTATGTAATGCTATGCCTGAGACTGATATCTACTATGCCGTGGGCATGGTGGTGAGATATCATAGTAATCCTGGAAAGGATCACTCGATTGATGTAAAGAACATGTTTAGGCTCCTGCAGAGGACCAGAAATTATGTTTTGAGTTACAAAGCAGTCAAGTTGTTTCCTTTGGATTACATAGAATTGGATTTCCAAATCAAACAGGGACAGTCGAAAGTCGAAGTCAGGCTATGTGTTCTCACTGTGAAGTGGAGCAGTCACATGGAAGAATGTAAAGCAGCGATGCATTACGGACTCTACCATGGAAACTGAAAGGATAACGGCCTCTGAGGCAGTTAAAAGGTCAGTGTGGCTCCAGAACTTCCTAAGGGACTTAGATGTGGTTTCTAGTTTACCCAAAGCTATTTTGAATAGCGGTGTATTGGCAAACTTGAAATGCCACGAGTCCACAGTGGGAGATAACACGTAGAGCGCAAGTACCACCTGATTCGAGAGATCTTCTAGTAAGACGATGCAGTTGTCCCCTAGATAGCATCGAGAGGATTGCCTGGTAAACCCGTTCACAGAGGCACTTCCAGCGAAAGCGTTGGGTAGGCGTGATGAGGTTATGGGAATCTGATGTTTGGGAGAGGGCGACTAGACTTTTAGTATAAGTGGGAGATTGATGGAGTTGTATTCTAAATGTCTAGTTTAGTGCAAATACGGAACTCCTTATCTATACCTTAATTCAATATATGATTCAAGCATGATTGCATTTAATGCAATAGTCCTTGATGTATACGTTGTAGACAGTATGGCGTGAGGAGACACGCGGAAGATCATACTGTTGGTTACTCGTATACTATCGAACAGTAGCTCACGACTTAGATGGACAGGGACAATCCGTCGGTACGTCGTAGTGTGACTAGTAGATATTACGGATATACGAATTCCTAATCCCTATATAATTATAGGTGCGTGTGTCCAGTTCTCGGTTCTTTGACTTACTAGTGAGTGAGACTAATTGATTAGTCAATATTCTCGGTAAATTGGGAATTGGAATTGTACACACGGCATGCTATAGATTATAGACAGGAAACCGTGTCCCATTTATGGGGTTGATGATGTCCCCGAGATGAGCTCATAAAGTTTATCATGTAAACCCTGCAGGTGGATTCGTTCCACATGATAATAAGGATGAGTGGTACTAGTCTCGGATAACAAGAAACGAGTTAATTTAATTATTAGTAATTAAAGTTAATTCGTGGACATACGATATCTTAAACACGGGGAAAGTCGTATATGTAATTCGGCGGAATTATTATTGTTGAAATAATAATTAAATTAATTCGTTTCTTATTATCCGAGACTAGTACCACTCATCCTTATTATCATGTGGAACGAATCCACCTGCAGGGTTTACATGATAAACTTTATGAGCTCATCTCGGGGACGTCATCAACCCGATAAACGGGACACGGTTTCTTGTCTATAATCTATAGCATGCCGTGCGTACAATTACGATCCCCAATTTACCGAGAATCTCGACCAATCATTTAGTCTCACTCATTGGCATATTAAAGAACCGAGAATTGGACACACGCACCTATAATTATATAGGGATTAAGAATTCATATATCCGTAATTTCTGAGGTCTAGTTCGATTACTGCGATTAGTATAAATCGAACGCCCTCCCGTGGTCCTGCTCAATACACCAAGTGTACGAGTGTAACATGATAGTCAAGACCGACTATCTACCAGTCACATTACGGAGCAGACAAGCATTTCCTTTGGATTACACTCTCTTAGATTTCTAATCAAATAAGGACCGGTGTAAGTCGATATCAGGCTATGTGTTTCACTATTAAAGGAGGAGGAGTTTTAACATGGAAGAGTGATAAGCACGATGCTTTTCGGACTCTGCCATAGGTAACCAAGAATAGCGGCCTCAGAGGCAGCGGAAGTTCTGGTAAAACTCCGGGATATTCTCTGGGACTTAGATGTGATTCTTAGTTTGCCAAAGGCTATGTAAATAGCGGTGCGATGGCAAATGGTAAGAAATCACAAGTCCATAAGTGTAAGATAACACATAGAGCAAGTACCACCTGATAAGAATCATCGTCAGGGAAGACGACGCTGTAGTCACCAAGATAACTTCAGAGCGGCAACCTAGATTGCTCATTCACATGGTACTTCTAGGAAGTACAGTTTAAGCACGTGATGAGTATGGGAGTCGGGAGTTTGGAGGAAATGACTAGACCTTAGTGCTGGAAATCGATATCTCGGGCTATTAAAATTGCGGAAACTAATAACCCGAACGAAATCCTCGATCGCCGGAGATCCGAACGCGAACCATCGCACGAGCCGGGGCCCGACCGAACACCCAGCGAGGCCCGAAGGCCGCGAGCGTCCAGCCGAGCCCCCGCACGGGGCTCGCGATCATCTCCATGATGATCGCTGGGGATGCACGAGGCATCCCCGGGGCTGCTCGTAGCAGCCCCGCAGCGGGTCGCGTGACCCGCTGCACAACGCGCTGGGCTCGTCCCAGCGCACCGCTGCGGGAAGTCCCGCAGCACGCCACGAGTCGCTGCGGGTTACTCCCGCAGCTCCCAGCGATCGAGCCTACGGGCTCGATCGACCCCTCGGCCCCTAGCCAAGGGTGTCCGCGCTGCACGCGCCGCCGCCGACGGAGGTCGGCGGATCCTCCCGCCGTGGCACCAGCCCATGGCGGATCCCCGACGATCGAACCCTAGGTTCGATCGTGTGCCCCGGCGTCAAGCCGGGGCTCCCCTCTCGCGTCGCGCGTTCCCGGCGGTTGAACCCTAGGTTCGGACGCCTCTCTCGATCCTCGCCGGGGATCTCGAATCCCCGTCCCCGAGGCTCGTCGTTTTTCCGGATCGTGTGTTCATGTATATGTTACAATTAATTCACATAAAATCATAGAAAGGGTTTTATGATTTTACCTTTGATTCGTTGTTCGGAGAAACGAAATCAAACACCTTTGAAGACCTTCGAATCTTCCTACGTATTCCTTGCACTCCGTTCGAACGTCGTGTGGGCGACGATCTATCGAACTCCTATGGATCTCCTTCAACTCTCTAGAACTATCAAATATTGATATTCTTGTCTTATGATTTATGAAGGCCATGTAGTGCTTTTATAGGCTACGTAGGGGATCAAAAGAAGGTGGAATATTGGGCTTCTAATATTGATGATTAAATTGAGCCCAGCCCAAATCTATTAATCCTTATCAATATTAATTAATTTATTTTCCACTATATAAATTAATTGCACTTCCAATATTAAACCATATTATATCAAATAATATTTCTCCGGTAGTATTATTTATTCCGTGTATTTAAGATTTAAATATTCATGAATAAAATTAATTTATTGCTAATTAATTTATTCATCTTTATATCCGAGAATAGTACCATTCAACCTTAATTATTATGCGGATTAAATCCACCTGCAGGGTTTACATAATAATTCCTTATGAACTCATCTCGGGGATATTATCAACCCTTACGGGATACACTTTCCCGTCAAGTATTCACGGCATGTCATATATAAAATATATTGACCCAACTTAACCGGTAATTAACCCAATAATTAAATCGGTTAATTTATTTGGAAAATCAAAGTCACTTATATTAAATATACACACCCGTAATAGTATCGGGGATTAAGAATAGAATACTCTGAGATTTAAATCAATTATCAACGGCAATCCTAATTGATAAATCTCAAGCGATCCGCCCAATACACCAAGTGTACAAGTGTGATAAAATAACTAAGATAAATTATTTTCTCTCTCACACAACGACTATACCGATGGATTGGTCCGGGTCCATCTAGGTCGTGAGCATCTGTTTGATTAAATACGAGTGACTGATAGTATGATCTTCTGTGTGGGCCCGACACACCATACTAACTACAACGTATAAAATCCAGGACTATATTTTTGCATAATTAATTAATAATAATTAAATGCAAATAATTGTTTATTAATTAAATAGGTTAAATGCTATGACCGGGAGTTTACCGATACTTAAATCTAGACATTAAGTACACAACTCCAACAATCTCCCACTTGTACTAAGGTCTAGTCATTTCCTCCAAACTCCCGACTCCCATACTCATCACGTGCTTAAGTTATACTTCCCAGAAGTATTATGTGTATGAGTAATCTAGGTTGCCGCTCTGAAGTTGTCTTGGTGACTATTGCGTCGTCTCCCTAGACGATGACTCGAATCAGGTGGTACTTGCTCTATGTGTTATCATCACCCTTTTGAACTTATGACTTCTTCCAGTTTACCATGCACCGCTATATACATAGCCCTTGGTGAACCAAGAATCATATCCAAGCTCAGAGGTCATTCCGGAACCTAACCAAACTTCCGCTGCCTCTGAGGCTGCTATTCGGTTTATGATAGAGTCTGAGAAGCATCATGCTTATCACTTTTTCATCTTTAGGTTCCACCTCTTTTAAAAGTGAACACATAGCCTGATATCGACTTACACTGGTCTTTCTCTTATTTTGGATCTGAGAAAATGCAATCCAAGAAGAATTCGCATTGCTCCGTAAGCCAGTACTTTGAAAGTACTCTTACAGCATTCGAATATCTTTTGTTAAGATTACTTTGATATCCTCCCACTACGCCAATCGCATAGTTGATATCAGGTTCTTGTTTTTATAACATTGCATCTATAAAGCTTTCCACACTGAAGTGTAGGAAAACGCTTTATCTCTATCTATCTCCTTTATGTGTTCAAGACACATACCTTTAGATAGATGTATTCTGTTCCCTAAGGCAATAACCTTTCTCAGAATTATGCATGTTTTAAAACAAACCATAATCGTATAAGATGTCTTAAGAGAAGTACAATGTTCTTGTCTTAGAGATCGAAGGATTCTAAGAACATGATCTAACTTCATCTTAATCTTATATCTCGATTTATTTAGACAACCTCTATTTTATGTTTGACAATACTTTTACATTGTTGCCAATGATGAAGCGTTATCTGCATAAAATTCCGAGAAACACCATCTTGTTTCCATTACGTCTCTAACACACCTTTCCTTGTCTATGCCCTTTGATGAATCCATCTAATGGACTATCTCATCAATTCGCAAGTTCCACACTTCTAAATGATCTTGCCTCTTAACAATAATCATATTGCTATCCAAGTAGGCACTTTTAGATTAGTACCGCCTCTTATGCAGAGCTAGGGATTGATTTCATCTCTACCAGATCCAGAGTTCAAAAAAACTCCTCCAGTCTTATGAACATCTCTGGTCGCTTAACAACCTCCCACTGCAATATGCAGAGCTAGGGATCGATTTCATCTATACTAGATCCAGAGTTCAAAAAAAACTCCTCTAGTCTTATGAACATCTCTGGTCGCTTAACAACCTCCCACTGCAATGGCGTTCCGGTGTATAACAGTAATAACATTAGGTGCAGTTAGTGGTGTACTACTACTCGGTTAGGCTGGTTCTCAGTCTTCTCTTTTTCTCATTTCAAAGTACCTTTGTCAGTTAGGGCATTGTAGTTCACCTAATAGTCTTCCTCTAAGAACCGGGCGTTGACGTCCTTCTGGTTCATAGTACTATTGAACATACAATTACTTGTTCTTCTAGGATATCCTACAACCACATTGAATGTGCCGTTGTATCCAGAAATATCCATAGAACATAGGTGGTTCCGAATAAACTTGCCCTTTTACTATTAGAATCCCATTTCTTATTCCTAACACACCATTCCTACACGTGAGTGCATGGTGCAGTCCTTTGAGACTTAATCCCAATCTTTGATTTATGCTATGTGTCCTTTAGACAGGTGGTAACCTCTGCGAACAAGTCGCAGGCTTCTAATGGATATACTTCGAAGGCTCCCCATAACAGCTTTGTGTTTATTGACTAGTCAAAACACTTTGCTTTTATGGCACATCAAGTATTCTAATCCATCTTCAAGTATTCCTAAAAGGAACTACTCATACCTTTCTAATTACATATATGTCTGCATATATCATCTTTTATCATGATGGAGTTATATTCTAAATGTCTAGTTTAGTGACAATATGGAACTCCTTATCTGTGTTTTGTTATCTATTAATCAAACAGTCTGCATTTTGTTTATTATAACTCTGTGCTCTATAGTCCTAGATATATACGTTGTAGACAGTATGGCGTGAGGAGACACGCGGAAGATCATACTGTCGGTTACTCGTATATTATCGAACAGTGGCTCACGACTTAGATGGACAGGGACAATCCATCGGTACGTCGTTGTGTGACTGGTAGATGGTCGGTCTTGACTATCATGTTACACTCGTACACTTGGTGTATTGAGCAGGACCACGGGAGGGCGTTCGATTTATACTAATCGCAGTAATCGAACTAGACCTCAGATATTACGGATATACGAATTCCTAATCCCTATATAATTATAGGTGCGTGTGTCCAATTCTCGGTTCTTTAACTTGCCAATGAGTGAGACTAATTGATTAGTCGAGATCCTCGGTAAATTGGGAATCGTAATTGTACTCACGGCATGCTGTAGATTATAGACAGGAAACCGTGTCCCGTTTATTGGGTTGATTACGTCCCCGAGATGAGCTCATAAAGTTTATCATGTAAACCCTGCAGGTGGATTTGTTCCACATGATAATAAGGATGAGTGGTACTAGTCTCGGATAATAAGAAACGAATTAATTTAATTATTAGTAATTAAATAAATTCGTGGACGTTCGATATCTTAAACACGGGGAAAGTCGTATATGTAATTTCGGCGGAATTATTATTGTTGAAATAATATTAAAATTAATTTCGGGAATTCAATTATTATTTTATAGTGGAGTTAATAATAATTAAAATTGAAATCGATTAATTAAGGAATTGCTTTTACGTATTCCAAGTTAATTAATATTTCAATTTAGCCCTTAATTAATTTATCCTAAGGTCCCTAACGTAACTCTATAAATATCCTACCTTGCCTATCCTAAACCTACATTCCGCAGCTTTTTATTTTTCTGAGAAAACATTATTGCGTTAGCGCAATTAAGTTTTTCTCTGCAAAAATAATACAGTATAGCGCAATTATTTTTCTCTCATCAGAGAATAGAAAATATAACGCTGGTAGAAAAGGAGAAAGCAGAAAAGGATACCCAACGGATCGTTGCCCACACAACGGTTGGAGTCAAAGGATCTGAGGCATACGTTAGAAGCATCTAAGGTCTCAACAATCGACCGAGAAGGTATGAGATCGATTCTCTTTTCCGCAATTTATTCGATCTCATATTTCGTTGATCATATTTTGAACGTAGATCGGATCCCGTGGCTTGGATGTGACATTCTCGGACTGCTGGGAGGTTTCTGACCTCCGGCATGGCAGTCGGATCGAGAAAATCACATCGGAACAGCCAGAACGGGCGAATCCCGCCGCTGTTCGCGACGGGTGTCGGACGACAGGTTTTACTGTCGGCCGACAGGCTTGTCGGACGACACCTTCTGGTGTCGGACGACATTGAACGGGCTTGTCGGACGACACCTTCTGGTGTCGGACGACAGAGAGGCCAGAAGCCTCTCGTTTTGCGCGGTCGTGCCTCGGGTGCGATGGCTGGGTGCATTTCGGGTCAGGGGCTTCGTCGTGAACACCTTGGGCAGACCGGAGGTCGACTGGGCTTGTCCGGAAGTTCGAGTAGTCGAACGGACTTGTCCCGGGTAGTCGATTTCCAACAAATGGTATCAGAGCCGGTTTTGTTCGTTCTTTGTATGTTTTGCGAGATTTGTTTTGCAGGTTGAACCCGATTATTATGGCCAATTTATTTTTGATATTTTGTGCTGTATGTATGTGGTTTTGATTAAACTCTCGGGCTTGTCGAGATCGTTTTTTTTGGAAAGTTGCTTGTTTGTAATAGATAAAAACGACGGGTTGAGTCGTTAGGTTTATTTATTTTTTTCGTTGCATCCGGGACTTGTATAGGTTCGATCAAAATGTATAGGATCGATACCGGACTTAGTAGAATAATTTTGTAATTTATTTCTGCTATTGGATCGAGACGAGATCGAAGCTCGGAGGAACGAGAATCGAAGTTGAGACGAGCAACGAGTTCGAGTTCCAAGAGACGTGCATTCAAGATTTTAAGGCCATAATAATCGGGCCACGTTAATTGCCTTTTGTGTGTATATCCCTAAATCGTAAAATACTAAGTGGGAGAGGGATTGGAAACAATCCCGCGGTCTCCATTCTCTGTTTCGAGAGTGATGTGTATTGACTTACGAGTTGGCTTTAGTGTCATCCTCCCTATCGGATAAAGTCGATACACGGAAATCACTTTGATCGAAATTCGAATGAAATTCCAATTTTAAAATTGAACAATTAAGTTTTTCAAAGCAAATGCCTAATCTGGTTTTCAAAGACTAAGTTCAACTCGACTCATTCTCACCCCGGGGAGTGGAATGGAGCCAAAGCGCTTGCTTATGTCAATGACACTGATTAGAGACATTCGAGTCATTGGATGACTAGATCGATTGTCTGGTTGGCTCCCTCACTTAGTGAGAGATAGGGCTCAATTGCATGATTGATCGCTGGTTAGAAACTTCGAGTTTCACTTACGAGATATCAAGCTTTGATTAACAAAATTGTGAAATTTATTAAATGGAATTCAATTAACAAAGTTGTTTGTTTAGTAAACGTCCACACTATCGTGGCTTACTAGACGGAAACGGAACTTTGGGTTAATTGAGGCTCGACAGTTATAGGAAATCGTAAAAGGACCGCATGTCAACGTAAACGTCCACACTAACGTGGCTTGCGGTGGATATGTAGTTCCCGAGCGGTTAACTTAGTACTGAGAAATGGTATACACTTAGGTACGCTTTACAGTATCCTCCCCATCGGAGTCACTGCTGTAATGATGTACGACCGAAGTAAAAGTCCAATTATAAAATCGTTTGGACTAGTATACGTCCACATGAACGTGGCATGCTGGTCTGATGGGATTTTAGGATTGATTGGTAAATTTAATGATATTAATTAAGGGAGTTAATATCGAATTAAATTTGACGGTTTGATTTGTCTCTTTTATAGATATGGCACTCAACCCGCTGTCTGTGATACTAAAAGAAAACAAACTCACTGGTCCAAATTATGTTGATTGGAAACGAAACTTGGACATTGTCCTAACTGCTGAGGAGTACAAGTATGTACTCCAGGTCGAATGTCCTGTTGCACCTACTGAAACATCCTCTCCTGAGGAAAAGGAAGCTCATCGGAAGTGGGTCAAGGCTGATCAGATGGCGCGGTGCTACATTTTGGCATCTATGTCAAATGTGCTGCAACATCAGCATGAAGCCATGGACACTGCCTATGATATGATGCTTAACCTTAAGGAGATGTTTGGTAGTCAGGACAGGGCAGCCAGACAAGATGCTATGAGGAAACTCATGACGGCCACTATGTCCGAAGGAACGCCCGTGAGGGATCACGTTCTTAGGATGATAGGCTATCTGAATGAGATAGAGATTATGGGAGGAGCTATCGATGGGGAAACCCAGATCGATATAGTGCTCCAATCTCTGCCTAGGAGTTTTGAGCAGTTCCGCCTGAACTATAACATGAACAAGAGGTTATATACGTTGGCAGAACTCCTGACTGAACTCCAGGCGGCAGAGGGAATCTTCAAGAACTCTCAAGCACTTGTGGCTGTGAAATCGACTCTTCCTCGCCCTTTGGGGATTAAGAAGAAGAAAAAGCAAGGACGGAAACCCAGTGGGCCCAGAGTTGGTGGACCACAGAATGGAGTGAACAGGCCTAAGGGCAAGTGTTTTCCGTTGCAAGCAGTCTGGACATTGGAAGTCTAATTGTCCTCTCAGACAAGGAGGTATGAACTTTTCCTTAGTCACTGAAACATGTTTAGCGGTGTTATCCACCGGTACCTGGTGTGTGGATACGGGAGCCACTGATCATGTCTGCAATTCTTTGCAGGGGTTCCAGGAAACCCGGCAGCTTAGAGAGGGAGAGATCACCATCTACATGGGCAACGCTACGAAAGTGGCGGCGGTTGCAGTGGGAGATGTTCATTTATCTTTTAATAATAATGTTTTGGTATTGAATAATTGTCTTTATGTACCGGATTTTAGAAAGAACCTTGTTTCGGTTTCTAAGTTGGTTTTGAATGGATATTCAGTTTCTTTTGATAACTCTGTTATTGTCAAAAAGAATGGTGATTATATCTGTTCTGGTGCATTGATAGGCAACTTATATATACTGAATCCTAATTATTCCACGATGCAACGAGTAGAGTCTTATAACACATCTAGTACCAATAAGAGAAAGGAGCCTTCTAGGATGAATCAAAAGTACTTATGGCATCTTAGGCTAGGTCATATTAACTTGGGCAGGATTCAAAGGTTGATAACTGATGGAATACTCAGTGATGTGAAAGATGAGGACTTTCCAACCTGCGAATCATGCCTGGAAGGAAAAATGACCAAGCGACCCTTTAGTGATAAGGGGTATAGATCCAAGGAAGTACTGGAATTGATTCACTCTGATTTGTGCGGGCCTTTATCTGTCCAAGCGAGAGGAGGTTACGAATATTTTGTAACCTTCACTGATGATTACTCAAGGTATGGTTTTATATACCTGATGCGCCGCAAGAGCGAGTGTTTTGACAAGTTCAAGGAGTACAAAGCTCTTGTGGAGAACCTTCATGGTAAGACCATAAAGACTCTACGATCTGATCGTGGAGGAGAGTACCTCTCGGGAGAGTTTAAAGCGTACTTATTAGAGAATGGGATTGACTCCCAGATGACTGCACCATACACGCCCCAGCAGAATGGTGTAGCCGAAAGAAGGAATAGGACTCTTATGGAAATGGTAAGATCTATGATGAGTTACTCAGAACTACCAGTTTCGTTCTGGGGATATGCCTTGGAAACAGCGGCTTATATCTTGAACTTAGTTCCATCCAAATCAGTCCCTAAGACACCCTCGGAATTGTGGACAGGGCGTAAGCCAAACTTGAAACACATTCGGATCTGGGGTTGTCCAGCACATGTGCTGAAGCACGGGGCTGATAAGTTGGAATCACGTTCAGATATTCGGTTGTTTATAGGATATCCTAGAGGAACGAAAGGCGGTCTATTTTATAGTCCTAAGGACCAGAAGATCGTTGTTAGCACCAACGCTCGGTTCTTGGAAGAGGATTATATAATGGACCACAAGCCCAATAGTGAGATAATACTCAACGAACTGAGAGGGAACGATCAAGGCTTAGATCCAACCCAACCGGGTGATACGCCACCACAGTCTGCACCTGTAGTTACTGAGGTTACACCGGAGCATCGTCGTAGTGGGAGAGTTGTTCGACAACCCGATAGGTTCATGTTTATAGGTGAGTCTTCGGACTTGTTACCTGGAGAACATGAAGCCGATCCCTGGACCTACGACGAGGCGCTTAAAGATCAAGATGCTCAGTCTTGGCAAAAGGCGATGAAATCTGAGATTGAATCTATGGATTCAAATCAGGTCTGGGATTTTGTAGCACCGCCCAAAGGTGTAAAAGCCATTGGTTGCAAGTGGGTGTACAAGAGGAAAAGAGGGTCTGACGGGAAGGTGGAAACCTTCAAAGCTAGGCTTGTTGCGAAAGGGTACACTCAGAAAGAAGGGATCGATTATGAGGAAACCTTTTCGCCGGTAGCTATGCTAAAGTCGATCCGGATTCTTTTGTCTATAGCATCTCATATGGATTATGAGGTGTGGCAAATGGACGTCAAGACAGCATTCTTGAATGGGAATCTTGACGAGACCATTTATATGAGACAGCCAGAGGGTTTCATCGAGAAAGGCCAAGAGCATCTAGTGTGTAAGCTAAAGCGATCCATTTATGGATTGAAGCAAGCTTCTAGATCTTGGAACATGTGGTTTGATGAGGTTATCCAGTCTTATGGATTCATTCAAAGCATGGACGAGTCGTGTGTATATCGGAGAAGTGACGGAAACAGCGTGGCGTTTCTCGTGCTTTATGTAGACGACATTCTTCTAATTGGCAACAATGTGAAGATGTTGTCGGACATAAAGGGATGGTTGTCCAAGCAATTCGATATGAAAGACTTAGGACAAGTAGGGCATGTTCTTGGGATCAAGGTTATACGAGATCGCCAGAAAAGAACATTGAGCTTGTCCCAGGCTTCATATATTGATACTATTCTAGCTCGTTTCAACATGCAGAATTCCAAGAGAGGTTCTCAACCTTTCTGCCATGGAATTCATCTATCTAAGGATATGTGTCCCAAGACACAAAAGGAGATAGATTACATGAAGACAGTTCCTTATGCTTCGGCAGTGGGAAGTCTAATGTATGCCATGTTGTGCACGAGACCTGATATCTGCTATGCCGTGGGCATGGTAGCTAGATATCAGAGTAACCCTGGACAGGGTCACTGGACTGCTGTAAAGAACATACTTAAGTACCTGCGAAGGACTAGGAATTATGTTCTAAGTTACAAAGCGTCTGAATTGATTCCTGTGGGTTACACAGACTCGGATTTCCAATCTGATAAGGAACAGCGAAAGTCTACATCAGGCTATGTGTTCACATTGGGAGGTGGAGCAGTTTCATGGAGGAGTGTTAAGCAGTAATGCATTTCGGACTCCACCATGGAAGCCGAATATGTAGCAGCCTCTGAGGCAGCTAAAGAATCGGTGTGGCTCCGGAACTTCATAATGGACTTGGATGTGATTCCTGATTTGCCTAGAGCTATCACAATTTATTGTGACAATAGCGGTGCAGTGGCAAATGCGAAGGAACCACGAGCCCACAATGCGAGTAAACACATAGATCGCAAGTACCACCTGATTAGAGACATCGTCAAGAGAGGCGATGCGGTTGTCACCAAGATTGCATCAGCGGATAACCTGGCAGACCCCTTTACGAAGGCACTTCCAGCGGAAGCGTTCAAGAGACACGTGAAGGGGATGGGTATCGGATGTATGGGAGAGGGCAACTAGACTTTTAGTATAAGTGGGAGATTGATGGAGTTATATTCTAAATGTCTAGTTTAGTGACAATATGGAACTCCTTATCTGTGTTTTGTTATCTATTAATCAAACAGTCTGCATTTTGTTTATTATAACTCTGTGCTCTATAGTCCTAGATATATACGTTGTAGACAGTATGGCGTGAGGAGACACGCGGAAGATCATACTGTCGGTTACTCGTATATTATCGAACAGTGGCTCACGACTTAGATGGACAGGGACAATCCATCGGTACGTCGTTGTGTGACTGGTAGATGGTCAGTCTTGACTATCATGTTACACTCGTACACTTGGTGTATTGAGCAGGACCACGGGAGGGCGTTCGATTTATACTAATCGCAGTAATCGAACTAGACCTCAGATATTACGGATATACGAATTCCTAATCCCTATATAATTATAGGTGCGTGTGTCCAATTCTCGGTTCTTTAACTTGCCAATGAGTGAGACTAATTGATTAGTCGAGATCCTCGGTAAATTGGGAATCGTAATTGTACTCACGGCATGCTGTAGATTATAGACAGGAAACCGTGTCCCGTTTATTGGGTTGATTACGTCCCCGAGATGAGCTCATAAAGTTTATCATGTAAACCCTGCAGGTGGATTTGTTCCACATGATAATAAGGATGAGTGGTACTAGTCTCGGATAATAAGAAACGAATTAATTTAATTATTAGTAATTAAATAAATTCGTGGACGTTCGATATCTTAAACACGGGGAAAGTCGTATATTTAATTTCGGCGGAATTATTATTGTTGAAATAATATTAAAATTAATTTCGGGAATTTAATTATTATTTTATAGTGGAGTTAATAATAATTAAAATTGAAATCGATTAATTAAGGAATTGCTTTTACGTATTCCAAGTTAATTAATATTTCAATTTAGCCCTTAATTAATTTATCCTAAGGTCTCTAACGTAACTCTATAAATATCCTACCTTGCCTATCCTAAACCTACATTCCGCAGCTTTTTATTTTTCTGAGAAAACATTATTGCGTTAGCGCAATTAAGTTTTTCTCTGCAAAAATAATACAGTATAGCGCAATTATTTTTCTCTCATCAGAGAATAGAAAATATAACGCTGGTAGAAAAGGAGAAAGCAGAAAAGGAGACCCAACGGATCGTTGCCCACACAACGGTTGGAGTCAAAGGATCTGAGGCATACGTTAGAAGCATCTAAGGTCTCAACAATCGACCGAGAAGGTATGAGATCGATTCTCTTTTCCGCAATTTATTCGATCTCATATTTCGTTGATCATATTTTGAACGTAGATCGGATCCCGTGGCTTGGATGTGACATTCTCGGACTGCTGGGAGGTTTCTGACCTCCGGCATGGCAGTCGGATCGAGAAAATCACATCGGAACAGCCAGAACGGGCGAATCCCGCCGCTGTTCGCGACGGGTGTCGGACGACAGGTTTTACTGTCGGCCGACAGGCTTGTCGGACGACACCTTCTGGTGTCGGACGACATTGAACGGGCTTGTCGGACGACACCTTCTGGTGTCGGACGACAGAGAGGCCAGAAGCCTCTTGTTTTGCGCGGTCGTGCCTCGGGTGCGATGGCTGGGTGCATTTTGGGTCAGGGGCTTCGTCGTGAACACCTTGGGCAGACCGGAGGTCGACTGGGCTTGTCCGGAAGTTCGAGTAGTCGAACGGACTTGTCCCGGGTAGTCGATTTCCAACAGATCATTCTTAATACTTGTCCGAATTCCACCCTTTAGAAGGTCCACTTAGTTGTATTATCTTCCAAATTTAGTTCTTAGGTCGGAAGGTCCATTCCTTCAACTATAATTGATCAAATCAATTTCGACCTTTGAACCTTATTTGAATAAATATTACTAAGTACAAGAATTCACAAGTATAATGATTAATAAAGAAATATATCTAATAAGAAAAACAAGTTATACATATCGGTTCGTTGCATCGTGGTAGACTAAGGATTCATCATTCATATATTGCTATCTAATGTATTAGAATAGATATCACCATTATTTCTTATCCAAACCATCAAATGATTAAAGAAATAAAATATCCATTAATAATAGAAAACCAGAACAAAAGTTCTTTCTAAAATAAAAGGTACATAAAGCAATAAACTTGAAATGAAATCCTATAATTATCGAAACAGATAAATGTCTTCCACTGCAACCGCTGCTTCCACAACAGCTTCGCCCATGTGGACTCGAACTCTTCTTCTCTAAGTCGCCGGGTTTTCTGGAACCCCTGCATTTAAAATGCACATACCGTCAGTGGTTCCATATCTACACACCAGAATTCTGGTAGATAATACCGCTGACTATGTTTTTACGACTAAAGAAAAATTCGTACCTTTGAGAGGACAAGATATAGACCCCCAGTACTCAGACTGCTTTCCTTGGGGATATTTGCCAGAAGGCTTCTTTATCCCCCTTTTGGTCCAAGTCCCTTAGGACCACTGGATCCCCTTGTCTTCTTCTCCTTTTCCTTATGTATGCCCTTAGGTTCGAAACCTTTGGCCTTGGCTATAAGAGCTTGCGATTGTTTCAACTCGTCTAAAAGATCCATCTTCTCAAAAACGTGTTCAAGCGTTTCCTCGAAGCAACTGATCTTTATGAGTATCCTCATCGCCTCTTTTCTAGCCTTTACATCATGTCCAAACATCAACTTGAGTTTAAGCATGACATCATGATTAGCGGCTAATGCATGAGCACTATCCCACTTTTCAAAGTCAACTATTTCCTCATCAGTTGAGTTAATGGTAGGTCTAGGAGGACAAGTTTCACTGAGTACGTCTTTGTACTCCTTTACAGTCTGAGTAATGTCTAACTCTTCTTTCCATTCAATACAGTATGGAACCAGTGTATTGAATTCCTCAAGTATCAACGAAAGTGGATTCATAGCAATTCTCTAAACCTATAAGCACATATAAACAAACAATTAATTTAATATCCGATATTATCTCCCTTGAATAATATCATTAAATTACTAATTACGTCTAAAATCCCACCAGGTAAGGCAAGCCACGTGGTGTGGACGTTTACCTACCCAAATGATTTAGAAATAAGATTTTCTTTGGCCATACATCGATTATAGCGTAACTTCGTGGGGAAGGATACTATAACGCGTATCTAAGTGTAAACCATTACTCAGCACTAAAGTACATCATTTGGAATTGCTACATCACCGCAAGCCACGTGGTGTGGACGTTTACGACAACTTCACAACTCTTCACAATTACTTATAACTGTCTACATCAATTAATCCAAAATCCGTTAGTATAGCAAGCCACGTGGTGTGGACGTTTACTACACCAAAAGACTTTTATAATTGACTCCCAATTACAAGATCCATTCGATTTTGTAAATCAAGACTCGGAGAATCATAAGTGAAACTCAAAGTTTCTAACCAGTGATTCACCATGCGAACGACCCTATCTCTCACAAATGAGGGAGCCGAGCAGACAATCGATCCATCTATCAAAGAATGGTACGAAGGTCTCTAATTTGTGTCATCCACATGACCAAGTGGCTTTGGCTCCATTCCACTCCCCGGGGTGAGAATGAGTCGACTTGAGGTCAGCTTCAGAAGGACAAATTAGGCATTGTTTGATAAACTTGATCAATGTTTCTTGTAAAAGGAATTACAAGAATTCTCCTCCAATGACTCATCTATACGAACTTCGAAAGTCCATAAGAGTCACCAAGAGAACAGTAATGGAGACCATGGGAATGTTTCCATCTCCTCTCCCACTTAGCTTTTTACAATAAAGGGATACGCTATCTAGTGCATAAAATTAAACACATATAGCATGCATACAAGTAATAAAGCACATATCACATAGTCAAAATAATGCTAGAAAATTATTTTCCCGACTATCATGGCTTTACTCCATCTTCATATGCATCTTCTAGTCTTCAGTCTTCGTTCTTGAATGCTCCATGTGACGAGAATATTAATCCCAATATTTAAATCTATTTATTTTCAATTAATCCAAAAGTTACTTAATTCGAAAATTAAGTCAATCGAATATATCAAAAATAAAATTAAATATTATTAATATTTTATTTATTTATTTTCCTTTTCTACTCCATTAAATCTTAGAATAATCTGTCCAAGACCCACTTGGATTATTCTAGAAGATTTCTATAATGGAATAAGGAAATAAAATAAATTAGGACTCTTCTACTTTCCATAATTAATTAATTTCCATCTAATGAAAATTCCCAAGTATAGGAATAATCAAATAGGAAATGAATTAATTAGATTCCTAATCCATGAATATCTCCATAATAGAAATAAAACAATAGGAATCCTAATTAATTCCAAATTGATTCTTTTCCTTATCCATTAGAGTTCCCAAAAAAAAAATTAGGAGTACTCAAAAATGAAAAATCCGAATCAAATTAGGAAAGTGAATCTCGGTAGACGTAGCATGGGTTGGGAGACCCCACCCCACCCCACCAAGATCGACCACCAAGGGGAGGGCCGCCGCCGCCACCACCTTAGCCGGCCAGCCACCACCCACTGGCGGCAGCCCACGGCCAAGGAAGGCGTCGCCTCCTCCCTCTTTGATCGATGCAAGGGTCGATCATGGGGATGATCGGCCCTTCGGTCCTTCGTCTCTTCGTCACACATTCGACTTCCGCCGATCGTCTCTGTTGGAAATCGACTACCCGGGACGTGTCCGTTCGATCACTCGAACATCCGAACACGCCCAGTCGACCTCATGTGACAGCTCTACGCTGACGACGAAGCCCCGCAGCCGATTCTCGCCCAGCCGTCGCGCACGAGGCGCAACCGCGCGAACCGGCTACTGCCCGCTTCAACCAGCGGGCGCTGCCCGCCACCAGCGGCCGCTGTTCACGTTCAGCGGCCGCTGCTCAGCCACCAGCGGGCGCTGGAGAGGCCCTTGGCAGCGCGCGCTGCGTGGCTTCCAGCGGGCGCTGCTCGTGACGAACAGCAGCGCGCTGCTGCTGTTCCGGGCTCGTTTCCGGTCCGTTTTTCCTCTTCCGACCACCGTTCCGAAGGTCCTTGACCCCCAGTAGTCGAGGAACACGTACCACGACTCCCGAAACCCGATCGTTCGTCCGATGTATTTTTAACGAATCAAGAGATCGAATATTGCGGAAATAGGGTTCGATCTCATACCTTTGTCGCGTGATTCGGAGGAGCCGAATTGTTGAAACCTTAGACGTTTCTAGCGTATGCCTCTTCCCGACTCCAACCGTTGTGTGGGCAACGATCCGTTGGGTCTCCCTTTTCTGCTCTCTCCTTTTCTACTCTGAGAATAATTTTATTTGCGTTAACAAATTAATTTTAACAGAGAAAAATCTTAATTGCGCTAACGCAATTATTTTCTCTGCTGAAATGAATTGTTGCGGCGTTCTGTAGGTTTAGGAGAGGCAAGGGGGGATATTTATAGAGTTACACTAGGGACCCCTTAGGTAAATAAATCCCGGGCTAAATTGCAATTTAATTAAACCGGTGTCCTTAAAAGAAAACCTTTAATTAAATTCAATTTTAATTATAATTAATTCCACTATAAAATTATAATTGAATTCCCGAAATAAATTTAATATTATTTCAACAATAATATTTCCGCCGAAATTACATATACGACTTTCCCCGTGTTTAAGATATCGAACGTCCACGAATTTATTTAATTACGAATAATTAAATTAATTCGTTTCTTATTATCCGAGACTAGTACCACTCATCCTTATTATCATGTGGAACGAATCCACCTGCAGGGTTTACATGATAAACTTTATGAGCTCATCTTGGGGACGTCATCAACCCGATAAACGGGACACGGTTTCTTGTCTATAATCTATAGCATGCCGTGCGTACAATTACGATCCCCAATTTACCGAGAATCTCGACCAATCATTTAGTCTCACTCATTGGCATATTAAAGAACCGAGAATTGGACACACGCACCAATAATTATATAGGGATTAAGAATTCATATATCCGTAATTTCTGAGGTCTAGTTCGATTACTGCGATTAGTATAAATCGAACGCCCTCCCGTGGTCCTGCTCAATACACCAAGTGTACGAGTGTAACATGATAGTCAAGACCGACTATCTACCAGTCACACTACGACGTACCGATGGATTGTCCCTGTCCATCTAAGTCGTGAGCTACTGTTCGATAGTATACGAGTAACCGACAGTATGATCTTCCGCGTGTCTCCTCACGCCATACTGTCTACAACGTATACATCAAAGACTATTGCATTAAATGCAATCATGCTTGAATCATATCTCGAATTAAGGTATAGATAAGGAGTTCCGTATTTGCACTAAACTAGACATTTAGAATACAACTCCATCAGTCTCAATATCGAACCAACGTAAATAAATTACAAGAAATAAATTTACAATTCCGGTATCGATTCTATACATGAAATCGACCCTATACATTTTCCGGAAAACATAGAACGTAATAATAAATCCTAAATTCGGTCAACCCCCGAATTTTTACTATTACAAACATTCATCCACAAAAAACGAATCTCGACATGTCCGAGAGTTTAATAAACGAATAATCATGATAATTAATTAACACAATAATTAAATCCAACCATGATAGCCGGAAATCCCTGCAAGGTAGAACGATAATAGAACATATACATGAACACGAAACCAAACACTCTGATACCAATTGGTGGAAATCGATATCCCGGGCTATTAAAATTGCGGAAACTAATAACCCGAACGAAATCCTCGATCGCCGGAGATCCGAACGCGAACCATCGCACGAGCCGGGGCCCGACCGAACACCCAGCGAGGCCCGAAGGCCGCGAGCGTCCAGCCGAGCCCCCGCACGGGGCTCGCGATCATCTCCATGATGATCTCTGGGGATGCACGAGGCATCCCCGGGGTTGCTCGTAGCAGCCCCGCAGCGGGTCGCGTGACCCGCTGCACAACGCGCTGGGCTCGTCCCAGCGCACCGCTGCGGGAAGTCCCGCAGCACGCCACGAGGGTGTCCGAGCTTCACGCGCCGCCGACGACGGAGGTCGGCGGATCCTCCCGCCGTGGCACCAGCCCACGGCGGATCCCCGACGATCGAACCCTAGGTTCGATCGTGTGCCCCGGCGTCCAGCCGGGGCTCCCCTCTCGCGTCGCGCGTTCCCGGCGGTTGAACCCTAGATTCGGCCGCCTCTCTCGATCCTCGCCGGGGATCTCGAATCCCCGTCCCCGAGGCTCGTCGTTTTTCCGGATCGTGTGTTCATGTATATGTTACAATTAATTCACATAAAATCATAGAAAGGGTTTTATGATTTTACCTTTGATTCGTTGTTCGGACAAACGAAATCAAACACCTTTGAAGACCTTCGAATCTTCCTACGTATTCCTTGCACTCCGTTCGAACGTCGTGTGGGCGACGATCTATCGAACTCCTATGGATCTCCTTCAACTCTCTAGAACTATCAAATATTGATATTCTTGTCTTATGATTTATGAAGGCCATGTAGTGCTTTTATAGGCTACGTAGGGGATCAAAAGGAGGTGGAATATTGGACTTCTAATATTGATGATTAAATTGAGCCCAACCCAAATCTATTAATCCTTATCAATATTA
Organism: Euphrasia confusa; assembly: GCA_954870475.1. Lineage (NCBI taxonomy): Eukaryota > Viridiplantae > Streptophyta > Magnoliopsida > Lamiales > Orobanchaceae > Euphrasia > Euphrasia confusa. The sequence continues at coordinate 46,849,424 of OX940953.1, read as the reverse complement.
ATTAATTTATTTTCCACTATATAAATTAATTGCACTCCCAATATTAAACCATATTATATCAAATAATATTTCTCCGGTAGTATTATTTATTCCGTGTATTTAAGATTTAAATATCCATGAATAAAATTAATTTATGGCTAATTAATTTATTCATCTCTTATATCCGAGAATAGTACCATTCAACCTTAATTATTATGCGGATTAAATGAAGGTTTTCGATGCCGATCCAATCGCATGATTACCTCGTTCGTGTGTGCGGAAGCGTGTAAAACGAGTAAACACGAACAACAAGATCTAGTGCACACATATATATGTATAAAAACATATTTTTATATATATATATACATCCAATATATATGTATATATAAGGATTAACGAGAACACTTACAACCGGTGTAGCGTGCCTCGTTGATGTTGATTAAGGTGGTGTTGAGTCGATTGAACCACCTTAATGGATCAGCCATTAGATGCTCTCCTTGTGAATGACCTCGTCACGCCTTTGGATCGTCCGGATGTTTAAGCCGCACAAATGGCCCGGCCTCTACGTGTTGCACACGAACCCGGATGATGAATACCTTGCTTGCTTGAAGTGGTTCTCCAAGAACACTCTCTATTCTCTCCTTTTGGTGTGAATTTCGTGGCTGATGATGATGGTGTTAGAATGAGACATGAAAATCTGATTTTCATGCTCATTATACCTCTTTTACTTCACATGTAACCCCCACCATAATGTGTGTGTCATAACCACACATAATGGGGTGTTATGGTGAAGTTCAAAGGTCACCTCCACATAATCATGCCAAATCATGATATGTGGTCCCATTGGCTTGTGTGGCATGCCATGTCACACTATGTGACATGCATTCCATGCAAGCCATGCATCCCATGCATGTGAAAATCGACGTAAATATTGATTCTAAATCAATATTATTATCAAGCAACGTATATCAATATCGAGTCCGTGTGTGACCCTGTAGGTTTGATTATCGATCAATATTATATTGTTCCCAACAATTAATATTATCGACTAATCATTTAACATCCATAGAAGACCTTATGACTTTATCGATTGCACACGTAGGATCGAAGGACATATCCCAACAATCTCCCACTTGGCCTTCAGAGCCAGTGTGCTGCCAATTTCCTGTTGTCACTTTATGTCTAAGTTTGAACTTGAGGCAAGACTTGAGTCATCCTCAATCGGTTCAAACCTTTCTTGGACTATGAGTCAGACTGTAAAACCAGATTTATCACTATGATACGAATCTGGACGTGGCCACGTATTTTCCACAGTCTCGACTCTCCAAGTGGCCGGTAAGACATATATCCCATTATAAAAATGGAGGACAATCCCATCTTGTCAATCCAAGCTCTCCCACTTGCTTCCTGATATACCCAATAACAAGTTTTATAGCCTCCTTTTACGAAAGGCGTTTACTTGTATCAAAGTATACCATTTCACAATGGAGTCACTCTGGACTACTCAGGTCAGAGGAAATTGCTCGACAATCAATGAAATAGTATTATGACTCGAAATCTTAAATACTATTCCAGTCGGGTCTGTTCGATCATTAGCTCCCAGCTAATATCTATGTAATTTTACTTGATGTCCCACATCACTAGCCCATGAAGCGGAGCTATAGTACACATTACAATCTAGTTCATTGTATTATCGGTTTGTCCGTACTCGATTATACGAACCAGGAACAACTATATGATTCAAGTATATCAGTTCAACCATTGGGACTTCATTATGCGGTAAGTCGACCTCATAACCCAATTGATATTACTTAATCATTTGGACAATTCATATAAATTAAACCATATTTATATGAAGAAATATGTATTATACATATGAGTGAATGTTTATAAGATCTCCAAAAGTATATAATACAGTAATAGAAATCACAACCCATCTCTAAGATGTCTGATCTCTATTGCAGTCGTGAAAACCTCAAGCTTAGACTGCTGGAGAGGTTTAGAAAGCGGGTTTGCAACCTTACCAAAAGTTGCAACATTATTATCTTGATGTCTCCACAAAACTATCTCCCAGATAATGTGGAACTTCCTGAGCACCAGTTTTAGACTTGTGGTGCTTCCTAGCTCATTGGCTTGCGCGATAACTCTACTATAAATAGAGAACTATCGGATGGGCTGAGCTAGTTACGCCACCTAGTTCATTCAAGAACTTTCAAATCTTAACTGCCAACATTACTGCATCCAATGGAATACTGTGCTCAGCTTCTGTAGTTTAATCAGCTATATTGCATTGCATGGAACTATTCCAGCAAATTTCACCTCTAACTAGACAAAAGATATAACCAGATTAAAATCGGAAATTATCTTAGTCTGTTTTGAAGTTAGCATTCAAACAACTTGTTAATATCAACTCTTTTTGTCTTCCAAAGACAACAAAATATTCTTTAGTCCATCTAAGGTACATAAGAATATTCTTGGCCGCAGTCTAATGCGCCTCACCTGGGTTTCCTTGAAACTGAATCGTCATGCTCAAAGCATACGATACATCCGGTCGTGTACAAATCATGGCGTACATTATAGACCCTATAGCCGAAGCATAAGGAATGTTTTCCATCTTCCTTTGCTCATCAGGTCCCGAAGGGCACTGCCTCTTGCTCAGAGATGTACCATGAGTCATTGGAATGAGACCCTTCTTGGCGTCTTTCATTCTGAACCTGTCAAGCACCTTATCAATATAGGTGGCTTGACTAAGTCCAAACATCCTTTTCGATCTGTTCCGACAGATCTTGATGCCCAATATGTACTGTGATTCTCCAAGATCCTTTATTGAAAAACAATTTCCAAGCCATTCTTTAATAGAATTAAGCATAGAAACATTGTTTCCAATAAGGAGTATGTCATCGACATACAACACAATGTATACAACGTAACTCCCACTGTTCTTCTTGTAAAACAAGACTCTTCAGAGTTCCTCTGAAATCCAAAACCCAGTATGGATTCATTGAACTGAAGATTGCTACTCTGATATGCTTTGCTTTATTCCATAAATGGAATTATAAGATTGCATAATTTCTCAGCCTTATTAGGATCGATAAAACTCTTTGGCTGTGTCAAAACACATTCTCTTCTAGAATCCAATTCAAGAAGTTAGTTTTAACATCCAATATTACCATAACTCATTATCAAGATGAGTAGCAATGGCTAAGATAATCTGAATGATTTAATCAAAGCAACTGGTGAAAGTTTTTCCATAATCCACCTCGTGAATAAAACTTTTACCATCAACCTTGCTTTGAAAACCCTAGGTTTTCCATCTGTCTGTTTAGATCTTAAAGATCTATTAGCATTCATTGGGTCTAACCTCGTGATGCAAATATATCAAGTTCCAAACTTGATTATCAGATATTGATATCATCTCAGATTTCATGGCACCATGCCAATTTTAAGTAGCTGGACTCGTCATAGCTTGAATATAGGTCGAAGGTTCATCGCTTTCCAAAAGCATGAATTCATATCTCTCATTGATCACAATATCTAAGTATTTGAATAATAGAGATCTATGCATTTCTGGACCTACGAGGGCTGGTATGGTTTCCAAAACCATAAGAATACTCTCAACCCAGTCTTGAAATTCATCATTAGTTGTTCCATTTGAACCTCGTTCAAGACAACCGAGCTCCCACTGAATTTCTAGGAAAGACTACTCTTTTAAAGAAAATCACTATCTCGAGCAACAAAATATTGTTCTCAGATAGATCGTAGAAGTTGTACCCTCGAGTTTCTTATGAATACCATAAAGAAACTTTTATCCCATTTGAGTTCAAGCTCTATAGAGATAAATCTCGTCAGAGAAGCTTTTAGAACCTCAAATTTTGATGAAAACAGTTTAGGGACCCTCCCTTTCCATACCTAGTATGGTGTCTTATCAACAGCTTTTGACAGCGTCCTATTCAGTGTATAAGTTGAAGTCAAGAATTGTGTGTTCCCAAAAGAGACCAGTAGTTCATTTAGACCTCTAATCGAATGGTCGAACTATATCTAATATAGTTTGTTTTCTCTTTTCCGAAACATAACCTTCATGTGCTTGTGAATTGATAGGTTCCACATACATCAGTATGGATCATCCCTAATTAATCACTCACATGTTCTCCTTTCTCCAAGAAAGATGACATTGTTATCTTGTCCATCATATATCATATACATGTATCAAATAACTCCAAGTCAAATGATTATAGAATGCATTCTAAAAGAAGCTTCGTTACATGTTTAGATTTTGATTTGATCTAATCAACAATGTTTCAGTTATGTCTCATTGAGACTTATTCGATTTGGCCTTTGGTGTTTAATGTTATATATGATTTGTCAAGTTAAAGTATACATAAACAATATAATAATCGTACCAAAACAAAGAATAATTCACAATTAAAATAGTTGCCAAACTATTTAATAGTGAAATCTAATCCATCAGTATCCAATACTGAACCAATATTCATTGTTTATTAAAGGTACGAAATTACATGGTTATAATACTAAAACAAGGCCCTAAGGCAAAATAACATCATATGATCATACGGCTAATGCAGCGCCCTTCGCTCTATTTCTCGCCCGTAGATCGACATCTCTACTCACCAAACTTATACTTCTATGTAGTTCCTCCACATACAAATGTGAGAACCACATTTGGCATCCAATACCCAATAAGTTAAATTTGTGAAGTTTAATGTCTATAACATTAATATCTGAAGATGAAGCAACCCCGTTCTTCACATCTTCTTTGAACTTTGGGCAAATTCAATTATTCCCAATAATTGAGTCTCATTCAAATTTCCCATTCAAAATTACCCCAATATCAAAACGTGATAAATCGTAAGTGAAAACTCGAAGTTTTCTAACCAGCGATAATATCATGCAATTGAAGCCCTATCTCTCATAAAATATGAGGGAGCCAACCAGACAATCGACTAACGCCATCCCATGGCTCGAAAGTCTCTAATTTGTGTCATTTATGAACTAAGTGTTTTGGATTAAATCACTCCCCGAGGTGAAAATAATCCTAACTTTAGAATCCATCATATGAAAGACAAATTAGGCATTTGTTTTGAATTTGAATAAAATATGAACTTCTACATATTTGCAAGTAGTGTCCAACACCTTTGCAGTAGACGCATTCAGATTCCCTAGGAACCCTAGTAGCCTTCTTGCCCATGCTCTTTTGATTACCTCATCCTTTATAACAAGAATATCCCTCTTAGGGTCCATTTTTAATTGACGACTCATCATCTTAGAAAAATTTAGGAGATCACTTAAAGCAAATAATCCAATCATTTGCTGTACATGTGGTCCTTATAGATTTTTCTTATTCAGTCTAGCTGAAGCGATGACCCTGGTAATTCAGAACTGCTCAATCTTAGCATATTCCCCGAACATGCTATTGAGTTGTTCAATGATATCTTAGGATGTGGTTATCTAACACATTTTCCTTGTCTTCGTGTTTGAGGACCATCCTCAAATTACGTTGTGAATCAAGAAAATTTGTTCAATTTTTCATAATCAAGAATTGAACCAAACTTGAATTGAGTTGATATTTGACATGATAAACTATAAAAGAAAGATAACTAAAGTATGTAAACATCCACAAATCGGTAAACAAATAAGGTTGTCTAACAATTGAACTTATTTATTTCATTTTGTTCAATTGATATCCAATATCATTGTCCCTTAGAACAAAACGATCCCGAGATCCTCATCTTGCAAATCTTTAAGCCGACTGAGTCCGCACTTAAGTATTTCAAGATAGGTAGACATACCCATGTCAATGATATCTAATATCACTCTCGGTCGATGAGAATCCCATTCTCATCTCATGTCTCGATAGCCACGCCTGCAGTGGATCTATCGATGAGAAAACCAAACTCACGTGTAAAGGTCTAACCTTTACTCCCACTTATCCCAAGATAACAAGTAGTACCCCGCTGAGGCGGACCTACCAACTTATGATCGAGGGCTTCATGAGTGTGATGTTTTGGACAAGACATTATACTCATTATTTTTGGGACATGCATGTTAAGGTTTGTATGTACGTTGGTTGAACATTTATAACATAATCAACCTAGAACTAGCAAAGCATGTAAATACGTATTCGAAAGGCCCCTAGAACCTCACAACTCTCAAATGAAAAGATTAAAAGCAACAAAATAGGCCTTGAACATCTTCTGGACTGGTCCGTGCACGCCGTTTCAGTTTCGCGCCCGCCGATTTAGGTCAACCTTAGTCCGTACCCTAAAAACCACGAACGGCGCCCGCCGTTTCACAAACGGCGGTCGCCGAACACCACTGGCGGTCGCCATTTCCAAAACGGCGCCCGCCAAAAAGGTACAGAATCGGGGCTGACCTAAAAATAGCCTTTCGGCGGTCGCCGTTTCCAAAACGGCGCCCGCCGAATCAAAACGGCGCCCGCCGAATCAAAACAGCGCCCGCCGGAGCTAAAACGGCGCCCGCCGTTTGGCTCCAGCAGCCCGGTTTTCGCCCGTTTCGCTTCGTTTTGCTTCGTTTCTTCTCGTTTTCGCCGGAGAGCCGATATCCAATGTCGATCCATGGAATCAATCCATTGCTTACACATTGAACAATACATTTTTTTAATATAAAAAACCTATCTATTACAAAAGATTCCAAGGGACGCAGCCCTCCAAAACTATGGCCAATCGTACGTAAAAAACGACAATTTCATTCACCCGACCACTAACGGTGGCCGGCCTTATATCTAAACACATAATCACATAATCACAATTAAGCCAATTATGTTGATTTAAACATATTGTGTCCAACACAAAAGTGTGCACGAGCCCTAGGCTCTGATACCAATTGAAGGTTTTCGATGCCGATCCAATCGCATGATTACCTCGTTCGTGTGTGCGGAAGCGTGTAAAACGAGTAAACACGAACAACAAGATCTAGTGCACACATATATATGTATAAAAACATATTTTTATATATATATATACATCCAATATATATGTATATATAAGGATTAACGAGAACACTTACAACCGGTGTAGCGTGCCTCGTTGATGTTGATTAAGGTGGTGTTGAGTCGATTGAACCACCTTAATGGATCAGCCATTAGATGCTCTCCTTGTGAATGACCTCGTCACGCCTTTGGATCGTCCGGATGTTTAAGCCGCACAAATGGCCCGGCCTCTACGTGTTGCACACGAACCCGGATGATGAATACCTTGCTTGCTTGAAGTGGTTCTCCAAGAACACTCTCTATTCTCTCCTTTTGGTGTGAATTTCGTGGCTGATGATGATGGTGTTAGAATGAGACATGAAAATCTGATTTTCATGCTCATTATACCTCTTTTACTTCACATGTAACCCCCACCATAATGTGTGTGTCATAACCACACATAATGGGGTGTTATGGTGAAGTTCAAAGGTCACCTCCACATAATCATGCCAAATCATGATATGTGGTCCCATTGGCTTGTGTGGCATGCCATGTCACACTATGTGACATGCATTCCATGCAAGCCATGCATCCCATGCATGTGAAAATCCAGGTAAATATTGATTCTAAATCAATATTATTATCAAGCAACGTATATCAATATCGAGTCCGTGTGTGACCCTGTAGGTTTGATTATCGATCAATATTATATTGTTCCCAACAATTAATATTATCGACTAATCATTAAACATCCATAAACGACCTTATGACTTTATCGATTGCACACGTAGGATCGAAGGACATATCCCAACATTAAATCCACCTGCAGGGTTTACATAATAATTCCTTATGAACTCATCTCGGGGATATTATCAACCCTTACGGGATACACTTTCCCGTCAAGTATTCACGGCATGTCATATATAAAATATATTGACCCAACTTAACCGGTAATTAACCCAATAATTAAATCGGTTAATTCCTTTGGAAAATCAAAGTCACTTATATTAAATATACACACCCGTAATAGTATCGGGGATTAAGAATAGAATACTCTGAGATTTTAATCAATAATCAACGGCAATCCTAATTGATAAATCTCAAGCGATCCGCCCAATACACCAAGTGTACAAGTGTGATAAAATAACTAAGATAAATTATTTTCTCTCTCACACAACGACTATACCGATGGATTGGTCCGGGTCCATCTAGGTCGTGAGCATCTGTTTGATTAAATACGAGTGACTGATAGTATGATCTTCTGTGTGGGCCCGACACACCATACTAACTACAACGTATAAAATCCAGGACTATATTTTTGCATAATTAATTAATAGTAATTAAATGCAAATAATTGTTTATTAATTAAATAGGTTAAATGCTATGACCGGGAGTTTACCGATACTTAAATCTAGACATTAAGTACACAACTCCAACACTTAGTACAAGTGGGAGATTGTTGGAGTTGTGTACTTAATGTCTAGATTTAAGTAACGGTAACTCCCGATCCATTGCCATTAATCTATTTAATGAATAAACAATTATTTGCGTTTAGTTATTTATAATTAAATATATGCAAATTATAGTCCTAGATTATATACGTTGTAGTTAGTATGGTGTGCGACGTCACACGGAAGATCATACTATCGGTTACTCATATATAATCGAACAGTTGCTCACGACATAGATGGACACGGACCAATCCATCGGTATAGTCGTTGTATGAGAGAGAAAATAATTTGTCTTGATTATTTTATCATACTTGTACACTTGGTGTATTGGGCGGATCGCTTGAGATTTATCGATTAGGATTGCCTTAGATAATCGATTTAAATCTCAGTGTATTTTATTCTTAATCCCCGATACTATTGCGGGTGTGTATATTTAATATAAGTGACTTTGATTTTCCAAAGGAATTGACCGGTTTAATTACTGGGTCAGTTACCGGTTAAGTTGGGTCGCTATATTTTATATATGACATGCCGTGAATACTTGACGGGAAAGTGTATCCCGGAAGGGTTCATAATATCCCCGAGATAAGTTCATAAGGAATTATTATGTAAACCCTGCAGGTGGAATTTATTCCGCATAATAATTAAGGTTGAATGGTACTAGTCTCGGATATAAGAGATGAATAAATTAATTAGCAATAAATTAATTTTATTCATGGATATTTATATCTTAAATACACGGAATAAATAATACTACCGGAGAAATATTATTTGATATAATATAGTTTAATATTGAGAGTGCAATTAATTTATATAGTGGAAAATAAATTAATTAATATTAATGGGATTAATAGATTTGGGCTTGGGCTCAATTTAATCATTAATATTGGAAGCCCAATATTCCACCTCCTTAAGATCCCCTACGTGGCCTATAAAAGCACTACATGGTCTTCTCTATTCTCATAACTTGAAGATCACAATTCTAGAGAGAGAAAGTAGAGAGGGAGATCTATGGAGTTCGGAAGATCGTCGCCCACACGACGTTCGAGCTAGTGCAAGTAATACGTGGGAAGATCTCAAGGTCATCAATTGAGTTCTTCGTTTTTCCGAACAACGAGAACGAGGTAAATCGTAAAACCCCCTTTATGATTTAATCGTTTATTTATCGTGATTATATCGTGAACCAAGATCCGATGACGAGACCCAAAACGAGGACGAACCGGGCGGTGGTGGTCGAAGACCACCGGACCGTCGGCGGTTCGACAGGCTCGGCTGGACGGGTCGAGGGGCGAGAGCCTCGGCTGGGTGCCGAGACTCAATCGAGATCATGCTCGATCGCCGCGGACGGACCCGCAGCGAGCTACGGGTTTTCCCGTAGCGGAATCGCTGGACGCGAGTCCCATCCTGACACGCTACGGGCTGCTGCGAGCAGCCCGTGGGATCGATCATGGGTGCTGCGGGGTTACCCGCAGCGGCTCGCGTGTGCGCGCCCCATCCACGAGCAGCGAGTCGCCGGACTCGCTGCGAGGCTGCTACGAGCAGCCCCGGGGATTGCAACGAGCAATCCGCTAACTGTTGGAGTTATTTACTTAATGTCTAGATTTAAGTATCGGTAAACTCCCGGTCATAGCATTTAATCTATTTAATTAATAAACAATAGTTTGCATTTAATTATTAATTAAATATATGCAAGATATAGTCCTGGATTCTATACGTTGTAGTTAGTATGGTGTGCGACGTCACACAGAAGATCATACTATCGGTTAATCGTATTTAATCGAACGGTTGCTCACGACCTAGATGGACACGGACCAATCCATCGGTATAGTCGTTGTGTGAGAGAGAAAATAATTTGTCTTAATTATTTTATCACACTTGTACACTTGGTGTATTGGGCGGATCGCTTGAAATTTATCAATTAGGATTGCCGTTGATAATTGATTTAAGTCTCAGAGTATTTTATTCTTAATCCCCGATACTATTGCGGGTGTGTATATTTGATATAAGTGACTTTGATTTTCCAAAGGAATTAACCGATTTTATATATGACATGCCGTGAATACTTGACGGGAAAGTGTATCCCGTAAGGGTTGATAATATCCCCGAGATGAGTTCATAAGGGATTATTGTGTAAACCTCATGAGTGGATTCGTTCCGCACAATAATTAAAGTTGAATGGTACTATTCTCGGATATAAGAGATGAATATAATTTATTGAGCAATAAATAAATTTATTCATGGATATTTAAATCTTAAATACACGGAATAAATAATACTACCGGAGAAATATTGTTTGATATAATATAATTTAATATTGGGAGTGCAATTAATTTATATAGTGGAAAATAAATTAATTAATATTAATGGGATTAATGGATTTGGGCTAGGCTCAATTTAATCATTAATATTGGAAGCCCAATATTCCACCTCCTTTTGATCCCATACGTAGCCTATAAAAGCACTCCATGGCCTTCATAATTCACACACATCGTAAGACAAGAATATCATACTTGATATTGCTTGAAAGTTGAAGGAGATCCATAGGAGTTCGATAGCTCGTCGCCCACACGACGTTCGAACGGAGTGCAAGGAATACGTAGGAAGATTCGAAGGTCTTCAACGTTTTTATTTCGTTTCTCCGCACAACGAATCGAGGTACAAAATCATAAACCCCCTCTATGATTTTATGTGATATATAATTGTGATGTATACATGAACACACGATCCGGAAAAACGACGAACCTCGGGGACGGGGATTCGAGATCCCCGGCGAGGATCGAGAGGGGCGGCCGAACCCTAGGGTTCGACCGCCGCATGCGCGCGACAAGGGGAGCTCCGGCTGGACGCCGGGGCATGCGATCGACTTCGGTCGATCGCCGGGGATGCCGCGGACTGGTGCCGCGGCGGATCCCCCTTCCCTCATCGCCGCCGGCGCGGCTACGGGGAACCCTCGGCTGGAGCCGAGGGATGCGATCGATCCTCGGATCGATCGCGGGTCAGCTGCGGGGCAACTCGCAGCGACCCCGTGCAAGCTACGGGTTCGCCCGTAGCGGCTCGCACGGGGTGATCCCGTGCGCTGGGGCAGCGAGTCAGCGACTCGCTGCGGGGCTGCTGCGAGCAGCCCGGGGATCGCTCGTAGCGATCCCAGCGATCGTCCGTAGACAATCGCGAGCCCCTCGCGGGGGCTCGGCTGGCGCACGCGGCCTTCAGGCCTCGCTGGGCGTTCAGTCGGGCCCCGGCTCGTGAGGTGGTTCGCGTTCGGGTCTTCCGGCGATAGGATTTCGTTCGGGGTTATCGGTTCCGCAATTTTTGATACCTCGGGATATCGATTTCCAGCACTAACCCCACGCGGGGGTTCGGTTGGGCAGTCGTGGGTTCTCCCACGGCGGGCTGTTCGGTCGCGCCCCGGGCCACCTGGCGTGTTCGTGTTTTCTCCGGCGATCGGGATTTCGTTTGGAGTTGTTGATTCTGCAATTTTAACGACTCCGGATATTCGATCTCCAAAGGATTTCGGTCGGAATTAATTAGATAATTTATTTATTTAAATTTATTAATTTCGGGATATCGATTTCCAACAGCGTGGGCTCTGATTTGCCTGACTCAAGACCAAAGTGAAAACAGAAGTGAAAGAAATAGGGAGAAATAAAACAACGGACTTTAGCATGATCAGTACGGGGCATAGTACATACAAATAACACAAAATTCAAGTAAAGACAAAAATAAGTCAAGAGTCTGTTAAAGGTCTTTGGGTACACTCCCTCATAGTGTTTCTCTCTTTTTAGTGTATGGGCTCAATGACACTCATTTTCTGTTGTGACTCTACTTTGCCTAAATTTGTCATATTGCTAATTTGAGTTTGTTTTAACTAAGCAGGGGGATTATCAGAGGGACTTTTATTGGGTTGTAGTGTAGGGCTCATATGGGTAGATTTTTGGGAGTAGGCTCTATTTGTGCAGAGGGCTTTTTGATGTTAGCCTTTTCTCTGCCACTTTGCCCCTTTCTTACGGGCCTAAGCACAACAACTTTTATTCATCTTTTTTTTTTTTTGAGGATTTTTTTTTTCTTTTCTGAACACTATGCCCTAACTCCCTCTTTTCTCTCTGGTTGCCTATGTAATGTGGGCATAATACCAGATGGGTTCACAAAGAATATTCAATCAGGCTCAAAGGGCTAGCAAGGGACAGTGTTATTTATTCAAGCAAAATGAAACAAGAAAATGCCCTAATCATTTAACAACCCTACTCAGTCAAACTACTCATTTTAGCAAACAGGCAAAGACAAGCATTGTTAGATATCACAGCAGACTCTCAAAGAAAGAAATCATATATTAATGTAGGCTCAGATCTCACGGGTTGCCTAGAACAGTTCCATCATCCCTATTTCATGCATCTTAACTATAAAGTTTGAGTTACTGTATGTATGTTTGCCCATAGTGATAACAAAATCATGCTGACTCGATTAGAAATAGGGTTTGCCCTTTCCCTTTCCCCCCTCACACACTTTGCCTTGGAAAAGTGTGCAAAAGTAATAAGATTGGTAGGGGCTACCCACGACCAGACTATGACTCTAAAATCGTCGGCGCACTTTCCCCCTCACACACTTTGCCTTGGGCAAAGTGTGTCAATGAAAAGATCAATCCTTGTCTCAAAGGAAAACCGACTAAAAAATAAAAGAAAAAATAAAAAAATTGGGAGGGCAAATAAGGAGGAGGTAAATGCAAGGTAGAACCTGAATTGGGCACGGGCAAAGACGTTCAGTAATGTGTTATGTAGCTCTGCCATGACTTTTTACATGCTGCCTTATCGCCTTAGGACTTTGCCCGGAATCAGTAGCTTGAGCGCGTTTGCCCAGACCTTGACTTCGTTCCAGGGGTCATCCTTGAAACTTCAGGGAGCTCATTCATCTTCTACTGTGAGCTGGGCTGTCCTGCGCTATGCCCACACCGTCCTCTTATGCCCCTTGTATCCTGCACATCAAGAACGAACAAACCCTTCCCCTCTCTTGGGTTGAGACAAGTCAAAGTGCTATATCCGCGAAGAAGTTTTATTCCGAAAGAAAATGAAAGAGAAACATACCAGTTTGCCTCCTGGTTAGCGCCCTTGTTGTCGTCATGGGCATGACGTGATAAATGTTTACCATTCTTCATGATGGAAGGGCTTAAGCTTCTCCTCGTTATGCCCATATGAGGCCTTCAGGTACTTGAGTAAGTCTGTGCAGTTGCTCATCATCCATCCATGTAAAGTGCCTGGTAGTTTTCCAAAACCAAATCGTATTTGCACGTTGGTCAGGGGCAACTTGCTCTCTTTCTTCACACTAAGGAACTTCAGCTGGGGGTCTTGTATGGGCACAGGTACTTCTTCAAACATGATGTGACGCTTGCATATGGTAGGGCTAATACCCCTGATGTCTGCCACTGGCCATCCTATGCCTTTCTTGTGTTGCCCGACCGCTTCCGTGAGCTTCTCTTCCTCTAGGCGCTTCGGAAATGCATTGACGCTTGCAGGCAAAGTGTCGGTTTGCCCTAGCAACAAGTTCTTCAAATTCCCTGGAGGCATATCAAGTTCTAACATTGATGGTTTATCAAGAGGGTGTGTCATGAAAGTCTCCTCTGGTGTTGACAGTATGCCTAAAACGCCAGTGTTATTTTCCAGCGACCTAAACTCTTGGTCAGTTTGGTCATAGACCCCACATTCGTTAGATATTTCCTCAACGGCCTCCTCGATTTGATAGACATATTGAACCTCTTCAGTGTCTACGAAGTGCTTCTTAGACCTGTATAGGTCAAAGGTGGCCGTCTATTCCTCAAATTTACATCTCAGCCTCCCAGTTTGACAATCAACGTCATTCTTGGTCGATTTCAAGAACGGTTTGCCCAGGATCATCACTGGCTCTTTATTCGATTTGCCCATATCCAGCACATAGAAATCGGCAGGGAAAATGAAGTCCTCCACTTTGACCAAAACATCTTCCAGTATGCCCTCGGGGTAGACATTTGACCCGTTGGCTAGCTGAATTATAGCCCTCGTGGATTTCAGTTGCCGTATGCCCAGATCGTCATACAATGTCTTTGGCATGATATTGATTGATGTGCCCAGATCCAACATGGGTTTTTCGATTTTCCTCCTACCAATGATGCATGGAACGTGAAACATCCCTGGGCCTCCACACTCGGTCAATCCATTATTCTTTATAATCCTGGACACATTCTCTTTGACTTCAAACATTGCATCCCTACGGTATTTGACTTTCGTTGTAGACAACTCCTTTAAGAACTTGGCACACCTGGGCATAGAGTTCAAAATGGTAAGAAGAGGCATATTAATTTTTACCTTATTATACAATTGGATCATCTCGATTGCATCCCCCCTTTCATTATTTCTAATCAATCTATCCGGGAAGGGAGGTCGAATCACTGGAGGTGGTGACTTGTCTCGCTTTTCCCTTAGTGCCATATCTTTCATCGTTTGGTCATTCGCGATGTGTCCTTGGGGCTCTTCTTTATGTTCTTCTCTAGATTCTTGATCCTTCTCTACTAGTCTAACTACTTCAGGTGGACATTTGTCGCTCTTAACATGAATCGCATACACTTGATCCTTGTGCAGTTCGGTTTGGGCAGACAACTCCTCTGCTTTCTTTTCTACTTTGGCCACTGTCTGGGCAAGGTATGCCAACTGTGAATTAATATTTTGGAGTTGCCCACATGAATCTACCTTGAACTTCTCATTCTCCTGCTGGGATTTCAGGCTCTCTTTGACCAAATTCTGGACCATCTCGGATAGTGAATTAAGGTTCTGAAATTGCCCACGTGCCTCAGCCTTGAACCTCTCATTCTCTTGTTGAGCCCTCAAATTCTCCCTAGCCATTGTATTGACCAGTTCTGCAAGTGAGGGTTCATTGTTTTGGTTCTGCTGAGGGTATTGCCCCTAAAATTGCTGCTGATGGTAGTGCTGGGTATATTGATTTGCATGCTGAACCTCCAATGGTTTGTTCTCGTACATGGAATCTTCATGGTACCTCCATCCGGAGTTGTATACGTCTGAGTGGGGGTCATAGTGATGTTTTCCCTAGCTTTACCCATATCCGTTGGCTTGACCCATTGGATTTACTTTCTTAAGGAAGAGTCTTGGGCATTGATCCGTATCGTGATCTTCATCCTTACATATTTTACACACCTTGACCACTTTATTTGACCCCATCAACATGTTGTCCATGAATTTCTCCATGGTACTACACAACTTGTCGATTTTGGAGTCTGTCACTGTGGGCAAAGGCATGTTCTGTTTGGGCAGATCACTTCCATCTTCTCTCGAAGCCTCTGCCATCTCCTTGAGCAATCTGAATTCATCATCCGCACTCTTGTTTAACACTGATCCTCCACATGCAATATTGACGAGTTTCCTCTCTGTTGGGCAAAGTCCAGACATGAAGTATTGGATCAGATCATGGTTTGGAATTTGATGTTGAGGACATTTGACCAAATTTTCTTTTAACCTAGCCCAGTAGTCATGGAAGTTCTCATTATTCCCCATCTTTATGTTGTAGATCCTGTTCCTCACCTGCTGAATCTTTGATATTGGGAAATACTTCTCAAGAAACTTCTGCTTGAGCTGTGCCCAGGTGGTCACCTCTCCTTTGGGCAAAGTATAGAGCCAATCTCTTGCTGCATCGGCCAAAGAGAATGGGAACGCCAAAAGTCTGATGTATTCGCCCAAAGGGGCTGCTACTTGGATAGTTCCACATGCTAGTTCAAAGTCTTGGATATGCCTTTGAGGATCCTCCCACGGCATGTCACTGAATTTGGGTAGAATTTGTAGGAAATTATGCTTCATCTCCCAATTCTCATTAATATGGGGCAACACTATGCCCAGAGGTCGCAAATTCAGATTTGTTGGGAACATCATGTCCCTTAGTGTCCTGTTTGCCTCTCCCATCGTGGATTTTGAGGTTAGTATGGGGCAAACTCTTCTTGTCTCATCTGCCCTGGCTCTTGTTTGGGCAGGATAATTACTTTGGGTTGCACGTGCTGTTTGCCCTGCTTTCCTCGTCTAACTCCTTTTTTCCCTATATGGTCAACCTGGAGAAAAGACATAAAAAATATCAGGTCAAATAGCACAGAAGACTTACTGCTGGAATATTGCCTCCCTGGCAACGGCGCCAATTTTGACGGCACACGTTTGTTTGTCGTGGAACAAACGCCGGCCAAAATGAATTTATAATTTAGCCAAACTCAACACTATGGTGTATAGTGATAAGTATGTGGGGTCGGTCCCACGAGGAAGCAATTGCAGTAGGTGATCTCGGCTTGCCCAAATGGTTGTCACGATTTTGAAAAAAGGTTTTTGAATTGTTGCTGTGGGCACAACGATTTTTATCAAACTACTGAACACAAACAATTAAATATAAACTTAAACAACATGAAAAATACGAAATAGACTACTATGACCAAACAGAACAGATAACTAAAATAACGAAAATTAAATAATGAAAACAAGCATATGGGCATACAACGTCTCTCAGGGTAATCTGTGCAAACTACCGGTCATAGGCACTAAAGATTTCTACTAGCGGTTTGTCAGTGGTTATAAGGCGCTTTAAAAAGATAAAAGTGGTCCTATTGCGTCACGCCCACAGTTACCCCACCCCTTATCTGGCCTTACAGTTTAAAGAAGAGGCAAGCTAACGTTATGCCCAATCCCCTAGATCTGAACAATTCGATACCTATGTAGCCATCATGGATCTAGTTTGCCCAAACCCGCATTTACATCTAGACAGACCCACTCGGCCAATAGCATGCCCGGAACTCCGAGTCATACGACTGCAATCTCCAGCAAGTTCTAGTGGTATGCCCGCAACAGTACTACAGGGTACATCTATGCGATTTGCCCAATCACCGGTATCCTAGAGTGGATGAGTTTACTAATGGCTATTTAGTTTGCCCAAACCCCCTGGGAATAGTCCTCAACCAACTTTGCTTCGGGAACAAACCCCCAACCGGCTACTCTAGCCCCATTAGCCTCACGGTTCTATCTTAGCCCAGAATCCCCTTTGATCTGCCCTCTGCCCAGACGCTAAACCTGCTTAGCTACTCATACCGGAAATAAAACAAAAATAAATAAAAGGAAAACGATCTATATTATTCATAACTAATAAAAGGAAATTGTTTTGAAAACGAAAATGTAAAAACAAAATTAAAAACATCAAAGCATGAAAATTTTTGTGGCCCGTAGGCCCGATCTACTACAAAACAAAAGGAAGAACCGAGCCGTGGTGGCTCTGATCTCTTCCCGATCTCCGGCAGCTGCTCTCGGTCTCTTTGTATTTCGTGATGTGTATCTGGTGTGTGTGATTTTCGTCCTCAATATTATATTTATAGTCTTCAATTAGGGTTAGGAAAGTGGTTAGATGCGTCTGCCCTTGAAAATAGGAGCTGCTGAACAACCCTGGACGGATTAGGCAGAATCCCCCTTTTTCAGGAATCTGTTGCGCTGGCGTTCCCATAACAGCTCTTTGCCCATAGTGTCGACTTTTCCCATAGTGACGACTTTGCCTCCTTGGGTCAAACTGCTCCAGTCACTTAGCCTCGGATCTCAAAGTTTGCCCAAAGTGGACAATTTATTTGCCTTTTCCACACCATTCTCCACCTGTCACCTGCATCCCTGCAGACTTTGCCCAAACACCTAATTGTGCCCTCCCAGACAAACTATTGACTCAAACTGACTCAATAAAAGGTGTAAAAAAGCTCTAAGATGAGCAAATAAAATGGCTCATCAATGTCCATGAGTAAATTATATTTATTGCTAATATTATTTATTCATCTCTTATAATTCCGAGAATAGTACCACTCAACTTTATTATCATGGGGATCATAATCCACTTGCAAGGTTTACATGATAATCCTTATGAGCTCATCTAGAGGACATTATCAACCCTTATCGGGACACGCTTTCCCGTCAAGAATTCACGGCATGTCATATATAAAATATAGTGACCCAACTTTACCGGTAATTGACCCATTAATTAAATCGGTAAATTTCTTTGGAAAATCAAAGTCACTTATATTAAATATACACACCCGCAATAGTATCGGGGATTAAGAATAAAATACTCTGAGATTTAAATCAATTATCAATGGCAATCCTAATTGATAAATCTCAAGCGATCCGCCAAATACACCAAGTGTACAAGTGTGATAAAATAATTAAGACAAATTATTTTCTCTCTCACACAACGACTATACCGATGGATTGGTCCTTGTCCATCTTGGTCGTGAGCAACTGTTCGATTATATACGAGTGACCGATAATATGATCTTCCGTGTGACGACGCACACCATACTAACTACAACGTATATAATCTAGGACTATAATTTGCATATATTTAATTATCAATTAATTAAATGCAAATGATAGTTTATTATTAAATAGGATAAATGCTTTAGACGGAGTTCAGATGTTACTTAAATCTAGACATTAAGTATACAACTCCATCACTACAAGCTCTTAGACGAAGGGTTGATCTATGCCGTTGCCGATAGCCGATGGGTTAACCCGGTTCATGTGGTCCTGAAGAAAGGACGCATCACCGTGGTCGAGAACCAGAAGGGAGAGCTACTTCCCACTCGTGTTACTACCGGGTGGCGTGTTGGAGTTGTGTACTTAATGTCTAGATTTAAGTATCGGTAAACTCCCGGTCATAGCATTTAACCTATTTAATTAATAAACAATTATTTGCAATTAATTATTATTAATTAATTATGCAAAAATATAGTCCTAGATTTTATACGTTGTAGTTAGTATGGTGTGCATGGGCGCACAGAAGATCATGCTATCGGTTACTCGTATTTAATCGAACAGTTGCTCACGACCTAGATGGACACGGACCAATCCATCGGTATAGTCGTTGTGTGAGAGAGAAAATAATTTATCTTAATTATTTTATCACACTTGTACACTTGGTGTATTGGGCGGATCGCTTGAGATTTATTGATTAGGATTGCCTTGGATAATCAATTTAAATCTCGGAGTATTTTATTCTTAATCCCCGATATTATTGCGGGTGTGTATATTTAATATTAGAGACTTTGATTTTCCAAAGGAATTAACCGGTTTTATTATTGGGTTAATTACCGGTAAAATTGGGTCGCTATATTTTATATATGACATGCCGTGAATACTTGACGGGAAAGTGTATCCCGGAAGGGTTGATAATATCCCCGAGATGAGTTCATAAGGAATTATTGTGTAAACCTCATGAGTGGATTCGTTCCGCACAATGATAAAGGTTGAACGGTACTAGTCTCGGATATAAGATATGAATATTATTTATTGAGCAATAAATAAATTTATTCATGGATATTTAAATCTTAAATACACGGAATAAATAATACTAATCGGAGAAATATTATTTGATATAATATGGATTAATATTGGGAGTGCAATTTTATTTATATAGTGGAAAATAAATAAAATTTAATATTGATAAGGATTAATGGATTTGGGTTGGACCCAATTTAATCTTCAATATTTAGAAGCCCAATATTTAGTCTACTTATGATCCCCTACGTAGCCTATATAAGCACTACATGGTCTTCACTTTTCACAACACATAATAATTGACCTACGCCAATCATAAAGTCTTGGAGAGTGAAGGAGATCCATAGGAGTTCGATAGATCGTCGCCCACACGACGTTCGGACAAGGTGCGAGGAATACGTAGGAAGATCGCAAGGTCGTCAATTGGATTCGTTTCTCCGTACAACGAATCGAGGTAATATAATCGAGAACCCCCTCTTTGATTATGTGCTTGTTTAATTGTGATATATACATGAACGCACGATTCGGGAAAACGACGAACCTCGGGGACGGGGATTCGAGATCCCCTGCGAGGATCGAAGGAGGCGGTCGAACCCTAGGGTTCGGACCGCCCCAACGCGCGACGAAGGGCGAGCCCCGGCTGGACGCCGGGGGCACGCGGTCGACTTCGGTCGAACGCCGGGGTGCCACGGGCTGGTGCCGTGGCGGACCCTAGCCGCCGTCGTCGGAGGCGCATGCCGCGCGAAGCCCTCGGCTGGAGCCGAGGGGCGATCGAGCCCGTGAGCTCGATCGCGGGCGTGCTACGGGATGACCCGTAGCTGCCTCGTATGCGCTACGGGTTCACCCGTAGCGAGGCGTGCGAGGGCGACGCCCTCGCGAGCAGCGAGTCACGCGACTCGCTGCGGGGCTGCTACGAGCAGCCCGGGGATCGCTACGAGCGATCCCAGCGATTGTCCGAGGACGATCGCGAGCCCCTCGCGGGGGCTCGGCTGGGTGCACGCGGCCTTCGGGCCTCGCTGGGCATTCGGTCGGGCCCCGGCTCGTGAGGTGATTCGTGTTCGTGGTTTCCGACTCGCGGGGGACTTCGGCTGGGGGCGGGCTGCGTGTCTTCGGGCGCGTAGTCTCCAAAGGTCGGACTCCTGCGGATGAGTCGGTGTTTGGGTCTTCCGACAATCTAGGGTTTTCGGTCGGGTTATCGGTTCCGCAATTTTTTTTGATAGCCCGGGACATCGAATCCCAGCAATTGGTATCAGAGCGTTTGGTTTCGTGTTCATGTATATGTTCGATTATTGTTCTACCTTGCAGGATTTCCGGCTATCATGGTTGATTTAATTATTGCTTAATTAATTATCATGATTATTTATTAAACTCTCGGACATGTCAAGATTCGTTTTTGTGTGGTTGAATGTTTGTAATAGTAAAAATTCGGGGGTTGACCGAATTTAGGATTTATTATTACGTTCTTTATTTTTCCGGAAAATGTATAGGGTCGATTTCATGTATAGAATCGATACCGGATAGTGTAATTTAATTCTTGTAATTTTAATTACGTTGGTTCGATGATGAGACGATCGCCGGAAGACGAAGACGTGTGACGAAGACGAAGAGGACGAAAAACCGGGGGGTCGATCATCCCCATGATCGATCCCCATGAGGATCGATCGACCCCATCCCGGGGGCTGCCCGCTAGGGCTTCCGGCCACGCCGGCCACCGGTGGTGGTGGCGCGTGGGCTGGGGGCGGCGGTGGTGGTGGTCCCGGGCGGTGGAGGTCGACGGTGGGGATGGCGTGGGATCTCCCAATCCCATGATATTCCTACCAAGATCTACTTTCCTAATTAATTCGGATTTTTCCTATTTGAGTGTTCTCCTTTTTGGAAACTCTCATGGATTAGGAAAAGAATTAATTTGAATTAATTTTATTCCTATTGATTTATTTCCTTCATGGAATTATTCAAGGATTAGGAATTTAATTAATTTAGTACTAAATTTATTTTTCCTATTTGATTATTCCTACTCATGGGAATATTCATGGATTAGGAATAAAAATAAATTTGGAAAGTAGTGAGTCCTAGTTTATTTTATTTCCTTGTTCTATTATAGATATCTTCTAGAATATTCCAAATTTTACTTGGATAGATTATTCTAGAGATTTAATAAGAACTAGATAGGAAAATAAATAAATAAAAATATTAATAATATTTAATTTTATTTTTGATATATTCAATTGACTTAATTTTCGAATTAAGTAACTTTTGGATTAATTGAAAATAAATAGATTTAAATATTGGAAATTAATATTCTCGTCACATGGAGCATTCAAGAAACGAAGACTGAAGACTAGAAGATGCATATGAAGATAAAGCCATGATAGTCGGGAAAATAATTCTCTAGCATTATTTTGACAATGTGATCTATGTGCTTTATTGCTTACATGCATGCTATATGTGTTTATTTTATGCACTAGATAGCATATCCCTTTATCGTAAAAAGCTAAGTGGGAGAGGGGATGGAAACATTCCCATGGTCTCCGTCACTGTTCTCTTGGTGACTTTTATGGACTTTCGAAGTTCATATAGACAAGTCATTGGAGGAGAATTCTTGTAATTCCTCTTACAAGAAACATTGATCAAGTTTATCAAACAATGCCTAATTTGTCTTTCTGAAACTGACTTCAAGTCGACTCATTCTCACCCCGGGGAGTGGAATGGAGCCAGAGCCACTTGGTCATGTGGATGACACAAATTAGAGACCTTCGTACCATTCTTTGATAGGTGGGTCGATTGTCTGCTCGGCTCCCTCATTTATGAGAGATAGGGTCGCTCGCATGGTGAATCACTGGTTAGAAACTTCGAGTTTCACTTATGATTCTCCAAGTCTTGATCTACGAAATCGAATGGATCTTGTAATTGGGAGTCAATTATAAAAATCTCTTGGTGTAGTAAACGTCCACACCACGTGGCTTGCTATACTAACGGATTTTGGATTAATTGATGTAGACAGTTATAAGTGATTGTGAAGAGTTGTGAAATTGTCGTAAACGTCCACACCACGTGGCTTGCGGTGACGTAGCAATTCCAAGAGATGTACTTTAGTGCTGAGTGATGGTTTACACTTAGATACGCGTTATAGTATTCTTCCCCACGAAGTTACGCTATGATTGATGTATGACCAAAGAAAATCTAATTGCTAAATCATTTGGGTGGGTAAACGTCCACACCACGTGGCTTGCCTTACCTGATGGGATTTTAGGTGCAATTAGTAATTTAATGATATTATTTAAGGGAGATAATATCGGACATTAAATTGATTGTTTGTTTACATGTGCTTATAGGTTTAGAGAATAGCTATGAATCCACTTTCTGTGATACTCAAGGAACATAAACTCACTGGTCCCAATTACATTGATTGGAAGAGAAATTTGGACATTGTCCTGACTGCTGAAGAGTACAAGTTTGTACTCTATGAGCAATGCCCTGCTGAACCCACGGCCGCCTCAACTGATGAGGAAAAAGAAGCATATCGGAAGTGGAAAAAGGCTGATGAGATGGCTAGGTGCTATATTTTGGCTTCCATGTCAAATGTACTCCAAACCCAACATGAGCCGATGAACACTGCCGAGGATATGTTATTTAACCTCAAGGAGATTTTTGGGCATCATGACCGTGCGGGTAGGCAAGAAGCAATGAGAGTCCTCATGTCGACTACTCAGTCTGAAGGAACACCCGTTGAGGAGCACGTTCTCAAGATGATGAGTTTGTTGAATGAATTGGAGGTCCTAGGAGCTATGATAGATGGTGAGACGCAAGTAGACATCATACTCCAGTCTCTGACCCCTAAGTTTGAGCAGTTTCGTATGAGTTATAATATGGGTAAACTATCTTATACTCTTGCGCAACTCCTGACTGAACTGAAGGCGGCAGAGGGGATCTACAAGAAGGGCAAGTCTCAAGCGCTTGTGTCTACCAAGTCCAAAAGCTTGAAAGCTATTGGAGGTAGGGGCAAGAAAAGGAAGCAAGCCATAAAACCCAGTGGTGCCAAGAGGAATGGACCACGAGTGGGGGCTAGTAAGCCAAAGGGCAAGTGCTTCCGATGCAACATGTCTGGACACTGGAAGTCTGAATGTCCTCTCAGAGGTACGAATTTTTCTTTAGTCGTAAAAACATAGTCAGCGGTATTATCTACCAGAATTCTGGTGTGTAGATATGGAACCACTGACGGTATGTGCATTGTCTTAAATGCAGGGGTTCCAGAAAACCCGGCGACTTAGAGAAGAAGAGTTCGAGTCTACATGGGCAAAGCTGTTGGGGTAGCAGCGGTTGCAGTGGAAGACATTTATCTGTTTTAGGATTTCATTTCAGTTATTGCTTTATGTACCCCTTTATTTTGAAAAAGAACCTTTTGTTCTGGTTTTCTTTATTATAAATGGATATTTTATTTCCTTAATCATTTGATGGTTTGGATAAGAAATGATGGTGTTATCCATTCTGGTACATTAGATAGCAATACATGAATCCTTAGTCTACCACGATGCAACAAACCGTTATGTATAACTTGTTTTACTTATTGGATGTATTTCTTTATCAATCATTATACTTGTGAATTCTTGAACTTGGTAGTATCTATTCAAAAGGGATACAAAAGGTCGAAATTGATTTGATCAATTATAGTTGGAGGAATGGACCTCCCGACCTAAGAATTGATCTTGAAAGATGATACAACTGAGTTAACCTTTCTGGATAAAGGATGGAATTCGGACAAGTATAGAAAATGATTTATGATTAATGCGGTATGTGTAATTAGAGAAGGTACGAGTCGTTATTTCAAGAATACTCGAAGATGGATTAGAATACTTGATGTGCCATAAAGGCGGAGTGTTTTCAACACAAAGCCATTATGGGGATCCTTCAAAGTATATCCATTGGGAGCCTGCGACTTGTTCGCGGAGGCTAACACCTATCTGAATAACACATAGCATAAATCAAAGATTGAGATTAAGTCTCAAACGACTACACCATACACTGAAGTGTAGACATGGTGTGTCAGGAATAAGAAATGGAATTCTAATGGTAAAAGAACAAGTTTGTTGGGAACTACCTATGTTCTATTGATATTTCTGGATACAACGGCACATTCTATGTGGTTGTAGAATATCCTAGAAGAACAAGTAATTGTATGTTCAATAGTACTACGAACCAGAGGGGTGTACTCGCCCGGTTCTTAGAGGAAGACTATTAGATGAACTACAATGCCCTAACTGACAAAGTACTTTAATATGAGGAAAGGGAAAGACTGAGAACCAGCCTAACCGAGTAGTGGTTCACCGCTAACTGCACCTAATGTTATTACTGTTATACACCGGAACGCCATTGCAGTGGGAGGTTGTTAAGCAACCAGAGATGTTCATAAGACTAGAGGAGTTTTGAACTCTGGATCTAGTAGACATGAAATCGATCCCTAGTTCTGCATAAGAATTTGCGAGAAAGGTGTGTTAGAGACGTAATGGAAACAAATGTGGTGTTTCTCGGAATTTTATGCAGATAACACTTCATCGTTGGCAGCAATGTAAAAGTGTTGTCAGACATAAAATAGAGGTTGTCTAAATAAATCGAGATATAAGATTAAGATGAAATTGGATCATGTTCTTAGAAATCTTTCGATCTCTAGATAAGAACATTTGTACTTCTCTTAAGATATCTTATACGATTATGGTTTTTTTAAACATGCACAATTCTGAGAAAGGTTATTGCCTTTCGGGAACAGAATACATCTATCTAAAGGTATGTGTCTTGAACACATGAAGGAGATAGATATAAACAAAGCAGTTTCCTACACTTCAAGTGTAGAGAGCTTTGTAGATGCAATGTTGAAAAACAAGAACCTAATATCAACTATGCGGCTAGCGTAGTGGGAGGATATCAAAGTAATCTGGATTACTAGCAAAACGAAATCTTCTTAGATTACAGTTTCTCAGATCCAAAATCAGAGAAAGACCAGTGTAAGTCGATATCAGGCTATGTGTTCACTTTTAGAAGAGGTGGAACCTAAGGATGAAAGAGTGATAAGCGTGATGCTTCTCGGACTCTATCATAAACCGAATAGCAGCCTCAGGGGCAGCGGAAGTTTTGGTTAGGTTCCGGAATGACCTCTGAACTTGGATATGATTCTTGGTTCACCAAAGGCTATGTACATAGCGGTGCATGGAGAACTGGAAGAAGTCATAAGTTCAAAAGATGATGATAACACATAGAGCCAGTACCACCTGATACGAGTCATCGTCAAGGGAGACGATGCAGTAGTCACCAAGATAACTTCAGAACGGCAACCTAGATTGCTCATTTACATAATACTTCTGGGAAGTATAACTTAAGCACGTGATGAGTATGGGAGTCGGGAGTTTGGAGGAAATGATTAGACCTTAGTACAAGTGGGAGATTGTTGGAGTTGTGTACTTAATGTCTAGATTTAAGTATCGGTAAACTCCCGGTCATAGCATTTAACCTATTTAATTAATAAACATTTAACCTATTCGACATGAAGGACTTAGGATAAGTTAGGCATGTTCTTGGCATCAAAGTTATAAGGGATCGCCAGAAAAGAACATAGTACTTATCCCAAGCCTCATACATAAATAAAATTCTTGCTCATTTTAGCATGCAGAATTCCAAGAAAGGTTTTCACCTTTTAGATGTGGAATTATTTATCTAAAGTTTTGTTTCTGACACAATAAGAAGATAAATGAAAAGTAAGTAGTTCCCTACACCTTAACGGTGGGAAGCTTAATGTATGCAGTGTTGTGCACGAGACAGATATCTACTATGTCGTGGGCATGGTGGTGAGATATCATAGTAATCCTGGAAAGGATCACTCGACTGATGTAAAGAACATATTTAGGTACCTGTAAAGGACTAAGATAATATGTTCTAAGTTACAAAACAGTCAAGTTGTTTTCCTTTGGATTACAGAGAATTGGATTTCCAATCAAACAGGGACAGTCGAAAGTCGAAGTCAGGCTATGTGTTCTCACTGTGAAGTGGAGCAGTCACATGGAAAAGTGTAAAGCAGCGATGCATTACGGACTCTACCATGGAAGCTGAAAGGATAACGGCCTCTGAGGCAGGTAAAAGGTCAGTGTGGCTCCAGAACTTCCTGTGGTGATTTCTAGTTTGCCCAAAGCTATTTTGAATAGCGGTATATTGGCAAACTTGAAATGCCACGAGTCCACAGTGGGATTGGCAAACTTGAAAAGCTATTTCGATAGATCGTCTAGTAAGACGATGCAGTTGTCACCTAGATAGCATCGAGAGGATTGCCTGGTAAAACCCGTTCACAGAGGCTCTTCCAGCGAAAGCGTTGGGTAGGCGTGATGAGGTTATGGGAATCTGATGTTTGGGAGATGGCGACTAGACTTTTAGTATAAGTGGGAGATTGATGGAGTTGTATTCTAAATGTCTAGTTTAGTGCAAATACGGAACTCCTTATCTATACCTTAATTCTATATATGATTCAATCATGATTGCATTTATTGCAATAGTCCTTGATGTATACGTTGTAGATAGTATGGCGTGAGGAGACACGCGAAAGATCATACTATCGGTTAGTCTTATACTATCTAACTGTAGCTCACGACTTAGATGGACAGGGACAATCCATCGGTACGTCGTAGTGTGACTGGTAGATAGTCGGTCTTGACTATCATGTTACACTCGTACACTTGGTGTATTGAGCAGGACCACGGGAGGGCGTTCGATTTGTACTAATCGCAG
This sequence comes from Euphrasia confusa, assembly GCA_954870475.1. NCBI lineage: Eukaryota > Viridiplantae > Streptophyta > Magnoliopsida > Lamiales > Orobanchaceae > Euphrasia > Euphrasia confusa. The sequence continues at coordinate 46,821,972 of OX940953.1, read as the reverse complement.
TAATCGAACTAGACCTCAGATATTACGGATATACGAATTCCTAATACCTATATAATATAGGTGCGTGTGTCCAATTCTCGGTTCCTTGACTTACTAGTGAGTGAGACTAATTGACTAGTCAATATTCTTGGTAAATTGGGAATCGGAATTGTACACACGGCATGCTATAGATTATAAACAGGAAACCGTGTCCCATTTATTGGGTTGATGATGTCCTCGAGATGAGCTCATAAAGTTTATCATGTAAACCCTGCAGGTGGATTCGTTCCACATGATAATAAAGATGAGTGGTACTAGTCTCGGAAAATAAGAAATGAATTAATTTAATTATTAGTAATTAAAGTTAATTCGTGGACATACGATATCTTAAACACGGGGAAAGTCGTATATGTAATTCGGCGGATTTATTATTGTTGAAATAATATAAATTAATTATTGGGAATTCAATTATAATTTTATAGTGGAATTAATTATAATTAAAATTGTGGAATTTAATGAAGGTTTTCCTTTTGGGACGCCGAGTTAATTAAATTGCAATTTAGCCTAGTAATTAATTTACATTAGGTCCCTGATGTAGCTTTATAAATACCTCACCCTATCTTTCTCTAAAGAAACGCCGCTATTTTATTTTTGCGGAGAAAAATAAATTGTTTGCGCAATTATTTTTCTGTAGAAATTAATTGCTAGCGCAATTATATTTCTGAGACAGAGAATAAAATTCATACTCTGGGTTCAAGAGAGAAAGGAGAAGAGGAAGGTTCAGCGGATCGTTGCCCACTCAACGGTTGAACATCGGGGATAGAGACATACACCAGAAGGCTTTGTGGTCTCAACAATTCGGCTTCTCCGAATCACGCGACAAAGGTAAAGAATCAAAAACCCTCTTCCGCATCTTTTTCGATTCTTCTCGTGCGTAATCATACAACGAGCCAACGATTGGTTTACGGGGGTCAAGGTAGATTTTCTCCGACTTCTGGGCGGTTGAAGACCACCGGATCGGTGGCCGGACGGAGAAAATCAAATCGGAAACGGCCCGGAACATCAGCATCGCGCTGCTGTTCGAACCAGGTAAGCGCCCGCCTGGGTGGCAGGCGCCCGCTCGCGCTGGGTCGCGAGCGACCGCTTGGGCAGCAACAGCAAGCGCCTGCTTGCGCGGGTGCGCGAGCGCTCGCCTGGGCGGCAGGCGGTTGCCTGCTCCGGGCAGATTGCGAGCCGCGGCCTTGGCTGCGGCGGACGCACGATCTCTTGGGCGGGTGGCCATGGCTGTTAAGAGGTGACCTCCAGAAGTCGATTGGGCATGTCCGGATGTTCGAGGGTTCGAAAGGACATGTCCCGGATAGTCGATTTCCAACAGAACCACCCAACTCAGGCTGAAGTTCCCAGCCCCGAATCTAAGTCGCGGCCGTCGACTTCCCAGCAGCTCCGGCACTTCGCCATCGTCGTCCTCGCCGCCGACCGCCGCTCAACTACCTCACAACAACTTCACTGAATTCCCGTGAACACCGGTGAGTTGATCCGTTTCGATTCAACCTCAGGCTTCCACAGCTCCGCCCCCGTTCAGTCATCGAGCCGAGCACCCCCGTCCCGTGCCTCGTCTTCGTTCACGACAGTCCCGTGAATTAACTCCGGTAGCCTCGTTCCAAGTTCACGGCAGTCCCGTGACTCGTCTTCGACTTCAACTCTCGGCAGCCGGACTCGACTTTCGTTTGTTACTCACGGCAATCCCGTGATTACTTCCGGCAATCCCGGTAACTTCTCAACTCTTTCGGCTTATTTAGACTAATATGGTTTTCACTCGCAGCAAAAAGAAATCCCCGGCATCTAAGAAAGCTCGGACTGATGAGGGCCCTTCCAGAGAGGGTCCGGATCCCGACGAAGAGGAGAGACATCCCACTCCTCAAAGGCAGCTTACTCCTCAACCGCAGTCGGATCCACAACCACAGCCACCACCGGTTAATCGTCGGACTGATCTCCGGGACGAGTACGGCGCCGACTTTCCCATTTACGACCACAAGGAAGGTCGCCGGCTCCTAGCTTTCAAAAAACATGACTTTGAATTTCCCCGTCCCTTCGATTGGGAGCTAGTCCGGAAGTTGGGCGTCCTCGAGAACGTTAAGAAATATTTGAAGCTCTTGGGGATGTGGACATATGCAAGGCAAGATTTCGGTTACTCTAATTCCCTCGGCCTCGAGATGTTATGCACATTGGAGCGACACTCGAATGGACGATTCTACACTTGCCGTCTCATGGGCCGAGAAGCCGAGCTTAACGCAAAGTCATTCGAGACGACTTTTCTCTTTCCTTTGGACGGAGTTCAGAGAGATATTCCCGACAAATACGACATGAACGCAGCATGGGAGGCCATTACTTCGGTGCCCAAACACACCGGAAAGAGTGTACAAATCGCCGACCCCGCACTACTCCTCGTACACCGTTTCATGGCCTACAACATCTCCGGGAAAGATGAAGGCAGCAAGGTCAATAGGGCAGAACTCTACCTTCTCGAGCGTGCATACAAAGGATATGCTACTACCCCGGTTGACTACTTGCTAGGACAGATTATGAGGACGATCCAGCGCGGGACCCATCATGCCTCATTTTTCTACATTGCTGCGGGTCTCGCACATTCCATGCACTTACTCGACCTCGAAGATCCGGACACGCTTCCACCAGATTTTGTGAAGAGTCCTCGGACTATTGATTTGCAGGAGCTCAATGGTTCCCACCTCCTCGACAAGAAAGGGCAATTCCTCCCTCACTCCGTACGCATAAGGGCAGCCTCGAGGAATGCCGCGTCGACGAGCACCGCGCCTCCTATTCAGCCCTCGGCCCATCCACCTCAGCCGGAGTACTCCGCGGGCTACGTTGCTGAGATCCCTTATCCGGCCTATTCATCGTACACCGCCAGTTTCCACGACATGATAAACCAGTTTCAGGATATGCGGACTAGTTTCGAGGACGCGGAAACTAGTAGGAGGGAGATCGAGTATGATATGCGAGAGGATTTTCGGACGACTTCGGGAGCTACTCGGAGCTACATTGATGACCGGTTCAACCGGATGGAGGCTCAAGCTACTCTTCAGTATGACCATTTCAATGGTCGGCTCGACCGGATCGAGGCCCAGCAGGCCACTCATCATGAATCCTTTGTAGCCGAGAATGCCCGCCGGCAGGCCCGTGAGGACACCGAGCACTCCTAATTCATGTTGAATTCCCCTAACCTTAGTTAGAAAATTAGCTACTCATAACTAGAGTTTGGAAACTATGAACGTTGAAAGAATTCATAAACGAGACAAAGGAATCAAGCAAGCAATTTGGACAAAAAGAACAAAGCAATAAAATTAAAAACTAATTAAGATGAAAAGAAAACAACTTACTAAATTACTTGTTCGAGAAATAAACCAAAATCGGGTGTCACCCCCGATCGAATATCCACGAATAAAAGCAAGGAAAATCGATGTTAAAAACCTAGAGAAACCAGTCTAATGTCTTCTACCAATATGCAGGAACAAAGTGAAAAAGACATGTGTTTGTTTCGGGTCAAAACCCTACTTATAGTACGAGAAAAACGAGGTCAAAACGCGGTCAAAATCTGGAATAAGGAAGCAGGCGGGCGCCTGGGGGTGCAGGCGGGCGCCTGGTGCAACACGAGGCAGCTTTCATCAATCCTCGGAATGAGATGCGGGATTCGCAGCCGCGGGGTGAAAAAATGGACCAGGCGGGCGCCTGGGGAGCAGGCGGGCGCCTGGTCCTTCTGTGTGCGCAACTTCTCGACTTTCGTCATATCTTTTTCGTCCAAACTCCGATTGCCTCGATTAAAAATTCCTTGGAATCTAGACTTCAAGATCTTTCCAACCGTATATGGCATAAACCAAGGTTCAAAGCGAATTATAGAAGTTTTGGACGTGAAGTTGCTGCACTTTTTTTATTCGGCTCGTCGTCTCGTTTTAGCCCGATTATGCTTGTTTCTTCGACCTTTTTCGCCCATGCATGCACACAAACCTACACACTCAATAAAACATCAAACATACCACAAACAAAGAGAAACACACACGAAACGACTCCAAACGACACATTTCAAACAAAAAGAAACTAAGAAAAACAACCCAAAAATATATAAATCACCTATCCAAATGATTTAGCAATTAGATTTACTTCGGTCGTACATGATTATAGCGTTACTTCGTTGGGAAGAATACTATAAAGCGTACCTAAGTGTAAACCATTACTAAGTACTAAGGTGAATTGTTTGGAATCGCTACGTCACCGCAAACCACGTTTGTGTGGACGTTTACGACAACTCACAATCCTTCACAATTCCCTATAACTGTCTACATCAATTATTCAAAAATCCCATTCAGTATAGCAATTCACGTTTGTGTGGACGTTTACTACACCAAAAGATTTTTATAATTGACTCTCAATTACTTGATCCATTCGATTTTTGTAAATCAGGACGCAGAGAATCATAAGTGTAACTCGAAGTTTATAACCACTGATTCACCATGCGAACAACCCTATCTCTCATGAAATGAGGGAGCCGAGCAGACAATCGATCCATTTCAAGAAATGGTACGAAGGTCTCTAAATTGTGTCATCCACATGACCAAGTGGCTTTGGATCCATTCCACTCCCCGGGGTGAGAATGAGTCGATTTGAAATCAGTTTCAGAAAGACAAACTAGGCATTGTTTGATAAACTTAATCAATGTTTCTTGTAAGAGGAATTACAAGAATTTGTTGGGGATCATGCATGTATACGCAGCGGAAAACAAAAATTTTATGAAAAACCGTTTTTCATTAATGTAAACATTTTACATTATATTTATTTTATTTTATTGAAAATTATATTTTCAATATTACATGCATTAATTGATTTAATTCAAATCTATTAGAATCAATAATTCACCATTTAATTTAATTATCAAATAAATAAATATTTAATTCATGCATCCCATACTACACAAATTAAATCTAACGCAATTATATTTATCATATAAATTAATTACTTCTAGCGAAACTATATTAATCATATTAATATATTACTTATAGCGCAATTATATTAATCATATTAATATATTACAATTAATTACGTAAACATGCAGACATAATTAATTTGCGTCAAATTGACAATTAACATAATCTTATTATTTAATTCTAATCAACTTGAGTTTATGTAAACATCCGCACATAATTAATTTGCATTAGATTGACAATTAACATAATCATATTATTTAATTCTAATCAACTTGAATTGTGCAATTAAATTAATCAAATTAATTAATTACACATATATAATTAATTACGTAAACATGTGCACATAATCAGTTTGCGTCTAATTGACAATTAAGATAATCATATTATTTAATTCGAATCAATTTGAATTTAATTGACATTTAAATTAATCACAATTAATTTATCTTTATCAATTAAAAATCCCATAGCGCAAACATTAACAGTACATAGCGCAAACATTTAACGCAAACAATTAAATCTAAATTTAATCATAAGTACCTCAGAGATTCATCGGACGAAACGAGGTTCGTCGGAAGTCGCGCAGATGCGACGCGGGGACGGCACGGGTCGTGTGCGGGGAGAGTCGGGCGAGTGGCGGGGCTCTCGGCTGGACTCGTGTGTCACGGCTGGAGCGCACGGGCGCGACTCGGGCTGTGCTCGGGCGTTCCTTCGGCGTCTCTTGTCTAATCAGGTTTCACCTCGTATAGGTAATCCAACTTACGTATTGCACTAGAAACACGTAAGGGAGAATACGACGGGAAAAACGAGCCGGAAAACGGTGCCGGAATCGGATTCCGGCGAGGGGAGGCGGCTGCCGGCGACGGCACTAGGCGGCGGCGGGCGGCGGCTCCGGTTGTCGGCGGTCCTCCGAGGTAGGGGCCGAGGGGGCGGACGAGAGGGAGAGAGGAGAGGAGAGAAAGTGAGGCTAGGGTTTTGAGCTCTTCACTTTGGTGTGTTTATTCTCATGCCTATGAAGCTCCTTTTATAGGTGAAGAAAGGAGCTTGTTGGGCTCAAACCCTAATGGATCGGATCCATTAACCCTAGCCGGCCCAATACATTAGCCGTCAATACGTTTCTCCAAAATTGACAATCAATTTCATCTCCGAAAAATATAACGATTATACTTTCTTTCTCGTTTTAATTTTCTCATCAATATGAGATAAAAATAAAAATTTCCAATTTCACAAAATCGGAATGCCCATTTCAGGGGTAATGCTAAATCGAGAAATTTCCCAAAATAGAAAGTGTACACCATCGTGTCCGTTTTCTTTAGCTCAGTATTATTTCCCACTCATAATCACAATTATGAATCTCGGATTCAATCATATTGACCTCCGACTATATGTACTTAATTAACAGTTAATTAATACATGATCGTATTCAAGGATCGGTTTACACGAGAATGTGACCCTCAATGGTTCAGGTGTATAACTAGCCGTGGGCTCTCAACATATTGTAATTCGAACAACATATTGTTCTTATTTCAACTACTCCCAAGAGTTTTAGATTAATAATCATATTATTTAATCTCCGAACAAGTCGGTGCCCAACGAATCAGTGACGAGCGTCTAGCAACCACGCTTCACTAATTCCCTAGATACAAATGAAGTGCCTGCAAGAACCTTGTAATATAGTTAGCGTACAGTACGATCCCTCCGATACATATGTCCCGATCAAACTAGAGATATTGGTTAATCGAGATCTCTTGTTGAGGTTGATAACTGTGCGTACGTTCTAGGTTTCGTAAAATCCATTTGTGATTGATTCAGAGAAACACATTTCTCCAATCACCTCACTATTCAACTCTGGCCAGAGATTCCGGGACTACGAACCATCAGAACACACAGGACATCCATGATCTATATCAAGCGATCAGATCCCCTACTACCATGCACAGACTTCACATCAGATTTCGAACTGCACGAACATTGTCTCCTTTTTCGACTTACTCCCTTTCCAGGGAATCAGAGACACGTCACGATACAGCTAGTCCTCTGATGAAGTCACGGTGATGTCTGGGTCTTAAGGATTAATTGTGTACAACTATATTATGGAATTCTCTACTCGATCAGTGATAACCACTTAGAGATTCCAGGGAGAGGGGGTTCAGTGAACTCATCAACAGTGAGCACCCACTCAAGTATGTCGATGTCCCAACACCGAGGCTCGAGATTAGCCCACATACACTAAGTGCTAGTCTCAAGGGGGAAAGGCCGGGTATCCTTGTTATTGGCGTAACCCATCGACTAGGAACTGAGTTTGACCAGTTACGTTGCGTTAACAGAATTATTTCTCGGTTTCCACAAAACCGAATTCATACAACATGTGTAACTGTACAGGACTATATCTATGATTCAACATTGGGAGCAGATATAGTATATGCCATTAATATAGGTTTCATTAATTAACGAAATAAACCGTTATATAACGGAATACGGTTAACCGCTCGGCCAACCGTTGGCTCGCTGGTCACCTATTCAAACAGAATTATCATCCAATAACATGTCTATATGAACATCGAAAGTTCACAAATGTCACCAAGAGAACAGTAATGGAGACCATGGGATTGTTTCCAATCCCTCTCCCACTTAGCTTTTTACAATAAGAGATACGATATCTCATGCATAATTAAATACTCATAAGCATGCATACATGAAATAAAGTACATAAGTATTATCACATAATCAAAATAATACTAGAATATTATTTTCCGACTATTATGGCTTTATTCCATCCCCGTACGCATCTTCTAGTCTTCAGTCTTCGTTCTTGAATGCTCCATGTGACGAAAATATTAATCCCAATATTTAAATCTATTTATTTTCATACAACATGTGTAACTGTACAGGACAATATCTATGATTCAACATTGGGATCAGATATAGTATATGCCATTAATATAGGTTTCATTAATTAACGAAATAAACTGTTATATAACGGAGGTTAACCGCTCGGCCAACCGTTGGCTCGCTGGTCACCTATTCCAACAATCTCCCACTTGACCTAGAGCCAACTATCCATGAATCTTAGTCCCATCGACCCTCGATGTTTCTCGCGGACATATTCAGATAAAGGCCTAGTACAGGGATCTACAAAGTTATCTTCCGAAGTGACACTCTCGACTCAGACGTCACCTCTGTCATTGATCTCTTAGATCACATGATATTCTCTCAAGTACATGTTTGGACTTTCGATGAGATCTCGGTTCCTTAGCATTCGCTACAGGACACCGTATAATCACAGTACAAGTTACTTGATTATTTGCGTCCGGAACTATAACCAACATTTGGATAAAGTTCCGTGTCCAAAACAGTCTCTTTTACAGCTTTAGATGCTGCAACATATTCAGGTTCTCGTGGTAGAATCATTAGTCGTTGCAGGAACCATTCCAGCATGCGACACCACCTCTAAGCTCGAATATGAATCCTGATATCGACTTTTAGTCATCCACATCCGGTTGAAAACTAGAGTTCGTAAGTACCTCTAAATTCAACTCGGACCTCCCATAGACTAAGAACAATTCCTTAATGCTTTTGATTGCTAGTGCTCAAGGATTTCGTCCTTCACGACATCAAATAAGCCGGTCTTGGGTTTGACTGATATTCACTTGTGACACTCACAACATTTATAATATCACGTCTAGTACACAGCATGCCATACATAATGCTCCCTAGTGCGGAGATATATGTGTTGTCCATTTCATCTCCTCGAATTCCATCAACATTACAGTCACACGAATTACGAGAGATGAACCCCATGGGACATTGGCAAGAATCTCTTCAGGATTCTTCCATGCTAAACCATTTCAGAAACAGTTTCTATGTACAAGGATTGAGAAGATTTTGCATCCTTCTAGATCTATATCTATAGTGACGTATCACAATACGTAGGATGCCTCTGCTCAAATCCTTTATTCGAGAAACGTGTGGATAACCGTGCTTTCGTTGACTGCAACATCACTCAATCATCCCTATGATTAGTATGTCATCAACGTACAACACTTAAATTTCACTGCGCTCCCACTAACCTTCTTGAATACAAGGTACCTTTAAGTTTTATACCAAGTCAACGCTTTGACTATTGTATTTAAAACACATGTTCCATTTTAGGGATGCTCGTTTCAATCCATAAATGGATCGCTGGAGTATGCAAACCTTTTGCTCCTTTCCAGAAAATATGAAGCCTTTCGGCTGCGCTACAACTCTTCCAAAATATCACATTCAAGGAAAGTAGACCTCATATCTATTTTCCATATCTCATAGTCGTACTATGCAGAAATGGCCAGCAAAATTGTAATGGACTTAAGCATAGCGACTAATGGAAAGATTGCCTCATAAATAACACATTGTCTTTGAGTAACTTCTTTCGCCATCATCCTTGCTTTAAAGGTCACATCTTTCTATATATATACTCTCACGTCATAATTAATAGATCAATATGCAGCCTTTGGGAACGATTCCCTTTGGTGGATCTACCAAGGTCAAACCTTGTTGGAGTACATACAGTCCATTATGAATTTCATGGCAATAAGCCAATGTCCCATATTCATATCAAATACGAACCAGTTGAAGTTTATTGGATCATATCCATCGTCAACTTTATCTTTATCATTATCAAGTTGGAACCGTCTACCAGGTACCTTCCGAACATTTTCGGATTTACGAACCGATAGATGAAGAGGTATATTAGTGGTTTGTTGAATTGGTTCATCTCCAAGTACTTGTGTTTGAACTTCATAGTGTGGTTCATATTCTCGAACTATTTCGAGATTTACTATATTGCCTTTTCTATCGAATAGAAACTTCTTCTCTAAGAAGGCAACATTTCTTTAAACAAAAATTTTGTTTTAGAAATATAGTAGAACAGGTATCCTTGTGAATGTTCAGGATACCCCACAAAATGGCATAAGCCGGATCTATTATCCAACTTATCTCCCACTAGCCGCTTCACGCAAGCAGGATACGGGAGTGCCCAAGTTCATATGGTGTGGTTTTAACTGCTTTGGTGGTAACACTATTCAGCAAATGGACGACTGTCAAAAGTGCAGGACTTTTACAGTTTCGTCGACAATTTGGTGAACCCCTTTGTGGATCGAACCATGTCCAACAAAGTTTGATTCCAACATTCGGACACTCAATACAATTAAGGAGTTCCAGACGGAGTCTATTGCCAGAGAATCGTATTCTCCTTTAGATAGTCAATAAGCTTGGTGCTTAAATATTTATTACCACGATCATATCGTAATTTAGCAACCAAGTTGATTTCCTACTTTGATGTCTAAAATTATTGAACATTTCAAAATTAGAGACGTGTACTTCATAAGTACATTAGGTAGTTGAAAAACACCCCAGCACTAACACATTAGTGGATCACACATCTCCGTTTGGATTAAATCCAATACCTTCAACACACTCAACTAGCGTGCTAAAGTTGTGCGGGGTTTTGACTTCTATCCATTGCTGATATTTGGGTTTAGTTCATTCTTGTTTATTTGTTTATCGTCTTTAGCAAATCATATTTGCTTTCTTTTGTATAAAGGAAATCGGATTTCCAAAACAAAATTAAAACCTTTACCTTCTATATCAAATATAGAAGTAATATCTAATAATAGAACATTTCTATTAATAGCAGTTTTCTAAATTTAGACGAAACAAATAATCAATTGTTCAAAACAATAGAATAACTATAACCCAATACGAACCTTTGTCAGAACGTTTCTGCCCAAGGTATTTTAGTAGTTATGGTACTTAGACCTTCATTCACACAATGATGGCAAGCGTCATCAACTCATTTGTTGACCTTGTTCTTAGTCGCCCTTCTAGTACCACCTTTATCCATCTTTATGCTTAGACCGGAAACCATATCCGTCATTTTCTTCAAGAAGAACACTTCTTTCATGAAGAAGCAATAATGAGAACAAATTTCTTGTATTGATGGTTGACTCGTTGATCAACATCTTGAACTACTTATCCATTTAAGGATCGAGCTTGTTCATGTTGCAGTTCAGAATGAACGATTCATAAGAACTAGGAATTCACTTCTCATAATTGGAAGTCCTCAGCAGTCAAAGGTTGAGTGAGATTATCAAATAATCTATTCTCAAGTACATAGAGGCACTCATCATTTTAAATCACAAGATTGAGATACCAATTCAAATGGTTTGGGCCAGTGAGTTTTGATTTGGATTGGTCGAGTATCGATGTTACGGGATATCTTAGAGAATATTATTGAGAAATATTAAGAAGATTAACATTGAGATAATTCGTTATTAATGATTACAATTAAATGTTTGGTCTTTATCATTTAATTGCCTCCCACTAAATTTTTCGAATTCCGCTATCCTCTAGCAGACAGACGGGAAAACTTATTTTTACTTAGTTGGGCTTTAGGTCCAATAGCGTGAATATAACCCGTAGTTAATCTAGCCCGATTACATTCACCTAAAGGTAGAAACATTTTCAATCACATCCCTATGTGACCCTAAAGATTACTTTTCCTCACCATGACAATGAACTACGTTAATCGTACCCTTCAAAGTCAACCATGTGTCAAGACCGACCTACCGATGTGAGAAGTGAAAGATGGACTCCAATAAACATGTGTAAGCCCATAGTTAATCTATCCGACCACGCATATTTAAAAGAATCGTAGCTAACACCTCTCCATCTTATGTCAATAAATTACAGCTTAACTCACAAGCAGTACTCCCTGCTAACACGACATACCATACTACTTGTAAGTGGCTTTCTCATAATTTATTGTCGGTAGAAGGAAAGGAGAAAGAACGACACATCGGTTCTCCTTTAAGGCTTGATATACATTCTCGGGAGAGAATTGAGGAGTATAGGATTGGTTATCTCATCAGAATAATCGTTATACATTCTCAGGAGAGAATGAAGTGAGTGATCGATTGTTGATTCTTAACAACTATGTCCTCTATAGGTCATCCTAACGAGCACATACGATCATAACATATATCACAATATATATATCTCACATAATTCACATAGCATTTAATCACAATTAAAACAAGGTATGCAAATTAAATGGTGCTCTATTAATTAACTTGATTTAACAATTAAATCAAATAATTAATTTATCACCTTGTTGATCGAATATTTAAATCAATTATTTAATTGGTCAATAAATAATTTCACTAAATTAAATATTGATACTTCCTTTCTATTTCAATTTATTAATATCTTAATAATCAAAACGTGATGTCTCGTAAGTGAAACTCGAGGTTTCTAACCAGCGATTCATCATGCGAGCGACCCTATCTCCCATAAATGGGGGAGCAGAGCAGACCATCGAATCATGCCATCATATGGCTCGATGTCTCTAATTTGTTTTAACAAAAACAAGTCTAGATGAATCACTCCCCGAGGTGCATTCATGTTCGACATTGAATTGTTACTTGATAACAAATTAGGCATTGTTTGGATCTATTAGATAAAAATAAATATCTTAATAGAAACAACTAAGTCCCAATTAAACAACATTAAATCAATCAATTCAACAAACAGCATGCTTTAGGTGATTATATTCATAGAAAATTAATCAATTTCAGAACCTACGCTCTGATACCACTGTTGGGGATCATGCATGTATACGCAGCGGAAAACAAAAACTTTATGAAAAACCGTTTTTCATTAATGTAAACATTTTACATTATATTTATTTTATTTTATTGAAAATCATATTTTCAATATTACATGCATTAATTGATTTAATTCAAATCTATTAGAATCAATAATTCACCATTTAATTTAATTATCAAATAATTAAATATTTAATTCATGCATCCCATACTACACAAATTAAATCTAACGCAATTATATTTATCATATAAATTAATTACTTCTAGCGAAACTATATTAATCATATTAATATATTACTTATAGCGCAATTATATTAATCATATTAATATATTACAATTAATTACGTAAACATGCAGACATAATTAATTTGCGTCAAATTGACAATTAACATAATCTTATTATTTAATTCTAATCAACTTGAGTTTATGTAAACATCCGCACATAATTAATTTGCATCAGATTGACAATTAACACAATCATATTATTTAATTCTAATCAACTTGAATTGTGCAATTAAATTAATCAAATTAATTAATTACACATATATAATTAATTACGTAAACATGTGCACATAATCAGTTTGCGTCTAATTGACAATTAAGATAATCATATTATTTAATTCGAATCAATTTGAATTTAATTGACATTTAAATTAATCACAATTAATTTATCTTTATCAATTAAAAATCACATAGCGCAAACATTAACAGTACATAGCGCAAACATTTAACGCAAACAATTAAATCTAAATTTAATCGTAAGTACCTCAGAGATTCATCGGACGAAACAAGGTTCGTCGGAAGTCGCGCGGATGCGACGCGGGGACGGCACGGGTCGTGTGCGGGGAGAGCCGGGCGAGTGGCGGGGCTCTCGGCTGGACTCGTGTGTCACGGCTGGAGCGCACGGGCGCGACTCGGGCTGTGCTCGGGCGTTCCTTCGGCGTCTCTCGTCTAATCAGGTTTCACCTCGTATAGGTAATCCAACTTACGTATTTCACTAGAAACACGTAAGGGAGAATACGACGGGAAAAACGAACCGGAAAAATGGTGCCAGAATCGAATTCCGGCGAGGGGAGGCGGCTGCCGGCGGCGGCACTAGGCGGCGGCGGGCGGCGGCTCCGGTTGTCGGCGGTCCTCCGAGGGAGGGGCCGAGGGGGCGGACGAGAGGGAGAGAGGAGAGGAGAGAAAGTGAGGTTAGGGTTTTGAGCTCTTCACTTTGGTGTGTTTATTCTCATGCCTATGGAGCTCCTTTTATAGGTGAAGAAAGGAGCTTGTTGGGCTCAAACCCTAATGGATCGGATCCATTAACCCTAGCCAGCCCAATACATTAGCCGTCAATACGTTTCTCCAAAATTGACAATCAATTTCATCTCCGAAAAATATAACGATTATACTTTCTTTCTCGTTTTAATTTTCTCATCAATATGAGATAAAAATAAAAATTTCCAATTTCACAAAATCGGAATGCCCATTTCAGGGGTACTGCTAAATCGGGAAATTTCCCAAAATAGAAAGTGTACACCATCGTGTCCGTTTTCTTTAGCTCAGTATTATTTCCAACTCATAATCACAATTATGAATCTCGGATTCAATTATATTGACCTCGGACTATATGTACTTAATTAACAGTTAATTAATACATGATCGTATTCAAGGATCGGTTTACACGAGAATGTGACCCTCAATGGTTCAGGTGTATAACTAGCCGTGGGCTCACAACATATTGTGATTCGAACAACATATTGTTCTTATTTCAACTACTCCCAAGAGTTTTAGATTAATAATCATATTATTTAATCTCCGAACAAGTCGATGCCCAACGAATCAGTGACGAGCGTCTAGCAGCCACGCTTCACTAATTCCCTAGATACAAATGAAGTGCCTGCAAGAACCTTGTAATATAGTTAGCGTACAGTACGATCCCTCCGATACATATGTCCCGTTCAAACTAGAGATATTGGTTAATCGAGATCTCTTGTTGAGGTTGATAACTGTGCGTACGTTCTAGGTTTCGTAAAATCCATTCGTGATTGATTCAGAGAAACACATTTCTCCAATCACCTCACTATTCAACTCTGGCCAGAGATTCCGGGACTACGAACCATCAGAACACACAGGACATCCATGATCTATATCAAGCGATCAGATCCCCTACTACCATGCACAGACTTCACATCAGATTTCGAACTGCACGAACATTGTCTCCTTTTTCGACTTACTCCCTTTCCAGGGAATCAGAGACACGTCACGATACAGCTAGTCCTCTGATGAAGTCACGGTGATGTCTGGGTCTTAAGGATTAATTGTGTACAACTATATTATGGAATTCTCTACTCGATCAGTGATAACCACTTAGAGATTCCAGGGAGAGGGGGTTCAGTGAACTCATCAACAGTGAGCACCCACTCAAGTATGTCGATGTCCCAACACCGAGGCTCGAGATTAGCCCACATACACTAAGTGCTAGTCTCAAGGGGGAAAGGCCGGGTATCCTTGTTATTGGCGTAACCCATCGACTAGGAACTGAGTTTGACCAGTTACGTTGCGTTAACAGAATTATCTCTCGGTTTCCACAAAACCGAATTCATACAACATGTGTAACTGTACAGGACTATATCTATGATTCAACATTGGGAGCAGATATAGTATATGCCATTAATATAGGTTTCATTAATTAACGAAATAAACCGTTATATAACGGAATACGGTTAACCGCTCGGCCAACCGTTGGCTCGCTGGTCACCTATTCCAACAGAATTATCATCCAATAACATGTCTATATGAACTTCGAAAGTTCACAAATGTCACCAAGAGAACAGTAATGGAGACCATGGGATTGTTTCCAATCCCTCTCCCACTTAGCTTTTTACAATAAGAGATACGATATCTAATGCATAATTAAATACTCATAAGCATGCATACATGAAATAAAGTACATAAGTATTATCACATAATCAAAATAATACTAGAATATTATTTTCCGACTATTATGGCTTTATTCCATCCCCGTACGCATCTTCTAGTCTTCAGTCTTCGTTCTTGAATGCTCCTTGTGACGAGAATATTAATTCCAATATTTAAATCTATTTATTTTTAATTAATCCAAAAGTTACTTAATTCAAAAATTAAATCAATCGAATATATCAAAAATAAAATTAAATATTATTAATATATATATATATTTTTTATTTTCCTTTCTAATTCTATTAAATCTTTATAATTCTATCCAAGTCAAACTTGGAATATTCCAGAAGACTTTTATAATAGAATAAGGAAATAAAATAAATTAGGACTTCTCTACTTTCCATAATTAATTAATTTCCATCCATGAAAATTCCCAAGAATAGGAATAATCAAATAGGAAATAAATTAATTCCAATTTAATTTTTTTCTATTCCATGAGAGTTCCTAAACTTAGGAATACTCAAAATAGGAAAACCGAATCAATTAGGAAAGTCGGATCTTGGTAGGAGAAGCACGGGATGGGGTACCCCGCGCCACCCCCACCATCGACCACCACCTACCGCCGCCGGCCAAGGCCCACGCGCCACCTCCCTTGGTGGCCGGCGTGGCCGAGAGCCCTAGGGCAGCCCGGGGTCGATCGATCCTCATGGGGATCGATCATGGGGATGATCGACCCCCCCGGTTTTTGTCCTCTTCGTCTTCTTCGTCACACATCTTCTCCGGCGGTCGTTTCGGCATCGATCCAATGTAAATAAATTACAATAATTTAAATTACAATTCCGGTATCGATTCTATACATGAAATCGACCCTATACAATTTCCGGAAAACTTAGAACAATAATAATAAATCCTAAATTCGGTCAACCCCCGAATTTTTACTATTACAAGCATTCATCCACACAAAACGAATCTCGATATGTCCGAGAGTTTAATAAACGAATAATCCTGACAAAAATAATTAACGAAATTACTAAACCATGATAGTCGGAAACCCTGCAAGGTCGAACGATAATCGAATACATACATGAACATGAACCAACGCTCTGATACCAATTGTTGGAAATCGATATTCCGGGCTATCAAAAATTGCGGAACCGATAACCCTACCGAAATCCCGTCGCCGGAGAACACGATCGCGAACCACCTCACGAACCGGGGCCCGACCGAACGCCCAGCGAGGTCCGAGGACCGCGTGCGCCAGCCGAGCCCCCGCGAGGGGGCCGCGATCGCCGTGCATGGCGATCGCATGGGGACTGCCCAGCAGCCCCCCGGCGGTGAGTCCGGCGACTCACCGCCATCGTCGTAGGTGGGGAAACCACCAGCCGCGGCGCCAGCCCGCGGCATCTCCCCCCGGCGATCGAGAAAGGGCTCGATCGCCCCAGCCCCGGCGTCCAGTCGGGGCTTCCCTCGAAGCACGCCGGCGGCGAGGGAGCGAGAGGATCCGCCGCGGCACCAGCCCGCGGCTTCCCCGACGATCGACCGAAGTCGATCGCATGCCCCGGCGTCCAGCCGGGGCTTCCCCTCGTCGCGCGTCCGGCGGTAGAAACCCTAGGGTTCGACCGCCACCCCTCGATCCCTATGGGGATCGCACGATCTCCGTGTCTAGGTTTCGATCGTCCCGGATCATCGTTCATGTATTCATCACAATTAATCCACATAAAATCATAAAGGGGGTTTCATGATTTTACCTATGTCTCGTTGTGCGGAGAAAAGAGATGATTTGAAGACCTTCGAATCTTTCCTATGGATCTCCTTCACGAACTGTCAAGAATATCAAGTATGATAATCTTATGGTGTGTTAATTGTGAAGACCATGCATGTAGTGCTTTTATAGGCTACGTAGGGGATCTAAAGGAGGTGGAATATTGGGCTTCTAATATTAATGATTAAATTGAGCCCAAACCTAAATTTATTAATCCCATTAATATTAATTAATTTTATTTTCCACAATATAAAATTAATTGCACTCTCAATATTAAACCATATTATATCAAATAATATTATCTACGGTAGTATTATTTATTCCGTGTATTTAAGATTTAAATATTCATGAATAAAATTTATTTATTGCTTAATAAATTTATTCATCTCTTATATTCGAGAATAGTACCATTCAACTTTAATTATTATGCGGAACAAATCCACTCATGAGGTTTACATAATAATTCCTTATGAACTCATCTCGGGGATATTATCAACCCTTACGGGCTACACTTTCCCGTCAAGAATTCACGGCATGTCATATATAAAATATAGTGACCCAACTTTACCAATAATTGACCAGATATTCTAATTGGTCAATTCCTTTGAAAAATCAAAGTCACTTATATTAAATATACACACCCGCAATAATATCGGGGATTAAGAATAAAATACTCTGAGATTTAAATCAATTATCAAAGGCAATCCTAATTGATAAATCTCAAGCGATCCGCCCAATACACCAAGTGTACAAGTGTGATAAAATAATTAAGACAAATTATTTTCTCTCACACAACGACTATACCGATGGCTTGGTCCTTGTCCATCTAGGTCGTGAGCTACTGTTCGATTAAATACGAGTAACCGATAGTATGATCTTCCGTGTGACGACGCACACCATACTAACTACAACGTATATAATATAGGACTATATTTGTATATATTTAATTATCAAATAATTAAAAGCAAACAATTGTTTATTTCATTAAATAGATTAATTGCTATGATCGGGAGTTTCCGTTACTTAAATCTAGACATTAATTATACAACTCCAACAGGCGAAGCCCCGCTGGGCAGCGTGTCGTGGACTCGCTGCGGGGCTGCTACGAGCAGCTCAGGGATCGCTACGAGAGCGATCGCGAGCCCCTCGTGGGGGCTCGGCTGGATGCTCGTGGCCCTCGGGCCTCGCTGGGTGTTCAGTCGGGCCCCGACTCGTGCGCTGGTTCGCGATTGGTTCTCCGACGATCGAGGATTTCGGTCGGGTTATCGGTTCCGCGATATTTTTGATAGCCCGGGATATCGATTTTCAACAATTGGTATCAGAGCGAGGTTCTAGTTCATGTATATTTTCGATATATTGTTCCACCTTGCAGGGAGTTCCAACTATTATAGCTAGTTTAATTATTTGTTAATTATTTGTCATAATTGTTGGTTTATTAAACTCTCGGACATGTCGAGATTCGTTTTTTTGATGAATGCTTGTAATAGTAAAAATTCGGGGGTTGACCGAATATAAAGTTTTATTATTATTGTTCTATGTTTTCCGTAAATTGTATAGGGTCGATTTCATGTATAGAATCGATACCGGAATTGTAATTTAAATTTTTTGTAATTTATTTACGTTGGATCGATGCCGAAACGACCGCCGGAGAAGACGAAGGTGTGACGAAGAAGACGGAGGACGAAAAACCGGGGGGGTCGATCATCCCCATGATCGATCCCCATGAGGATCGATCGAGTGGGAGGGGTTGCCCGCGGATCCCCTCGGCCACGCTGGCCATCGATGGTGGTGGCATGTGTGCTTGCGGCGGCGGCGGTGCTCCTCCTCGGCCGGTCGATGGTGGGGGTGGTGCGGGGACTCCCCACCCGTTCTACTCCTACCAAGATCCGACTTTCCTATTTGATTCGGTTTTCCTATTTTGAGTATTCCTAAGTTTGGGAACTCTCATGGAATAGGAAAATAATTAAATTGGAATTAATTTATTTCCTTATTGATTATTCCTATTCTTGGGAATTTTCATGGATGGAAATAAATTAATTATGGAAAGTTTAGGAGTCCTAATTTATTTTATTTCTTTATCTATTATAGAAGTCTTATAGAGTATTCCACGTTTGACTTCGATAGGATTCTAAAAATTTAATAGAATTAGAAAGGAAAATAAAAATAAATAAAAATATTAATAATATTTAATTTTATTTTTGATATATTCGATTGACTTAATTTTCGAATTAAGTAACTTTTGGATTAATTGAAAATAAATAGATTTAAATATTGGGATTAATATTTTCGTCACATGGAGCATTCAAGAACGAAGACTGAAGACTAGAAGATGTGTACGGGGATGGAATAAAGCCATAATAGTCGGAAAATAATATTCTAGTATTATTTTGATTATGTGACAATACTTATGTGCTTTATTTCATGTATGCATGCTTATGAGTATTTAATTATGCATTAGATATCGTATCCCTTATTGTAAAAAGATAAGTGGGAGAGGGAATGGAAACAATCCCATGGTCTCCATTACTGTTCTCTTGGTGACTTTTATGAACTTTTGAAGTTCATATAGACAAGTCATTGTATGAGAATTCTTGTAATTCCTCTTACAAGAAACATTGATTAAGTTTATCAAACAATGCCTAGTTTGTCTTTCTGAAACTAATTTCAAGTCGACTCATTCTCACCCCGGGGAGTGGAATGGAGCCAAAGTCACTTGGTCATGTGGATGACACAATTTAGAGACCTTCGTACCATTTCTTGAAATGGATCGATTGTCTGCTCGACTCCCTCATTTTATGAGAGATAGGGTTGTTCGCATGGTGAATCACTGGTTAGAAACTTCGAGTTTCACTTATGATTCTCCGCGTCTTGATTTACAAAAATCGAATGGATCAAGTAATTGGGAGTCAATTATAAAAATCTTTTGGCATAGTAAACGTCCACACCACGTGGCTTGCTATACTGAATGGGATTTTGGAATAATTGATGTAGACAGTTATTGGAAATTGTGAAGGATTGTAAGTTATCGTAAACGTCCACACCACGTGGCTAGCGGTGATGTAGCAATTCCAAACGATTTACCTTAGTACTGAGTAATGGTTTACACTTAGGTACGCTTTATAATATCCTTCCCCACGAAGTTACGCTATAAATGATGTACGACCAAAGAAAAATCTAATTGCTAAATTATTTGGGTAGGTAAACGTCCACACCACATGGCTTGCCATACCTGATGGGATTTTAGATGTAATTAATAATTTAATGATATTATTTGAGAGAGATAATATCAGACATTAAATTAATTATTTGTTTATATGTGCTTATAGGTTTAGAGAATAGCTATGAATCCACTTTCTTTGATACTCAAGGAATTCAATGCACTGGTTCCATACTGTGTTGGATGGAATAGAGAACTGGACATTACCCAGACTGTTAAGGAGTACAAGATTGTACTCAGTGAGCTTTGTCCTCCTGAACCTACAAGTGTCTCAACTAATGAGGAAAGTGCTGATTTTGAGAAGTGGGACAACGCTTTTGCATTAACCACTAATCATGATAATATGCTCAAACTCAAGCTAATGTTTAGACACGACGTAAAGGCTAGAAAAGAGGTGATGAGGATACTCATAAAGGTCAGTTGCTTCGAGGAAACGCTTGAACACGTTTTCGAGATGTTTGACCTTTTGAATGAGTTAAGACAATCGAAAGCTCTTATAGCCAAGGCCAAAGGTTTCGAACCTAAGGGCATAGATCAGGGAATGGAGAGGCAAGCAAAGAAGCCCAGTAGTCCTAAAATACTTGGACCACAAGGTGGGATGAGAAATCCTTATGGCGATTATTCTCAAAGAAGACAGTCTGTGTATTGGAAGTCTATATTTTCTCCACAAGAAGGTATGATATTTTTCTTTAGTCATTAAAACATAGTCAGCGGTATTATCTACCAGAGACGGTATGGAACCACTGACGGTATGTGTGGATTTTAAATGCAGGGGTGCCAGGAAACCCAACAACTTGGAAAAGAAAGAAGCGTCATGGGAAATGTTGTGGAGGAGGAAGTTGTTGCGGTGGAGGACATATATATTAGTAGTTATAGGATTTCATTGCAAGTTTATTGCTTTGTGTATCCTTTTATTTTAGAAAGAACTATTTTCTGGTTTTCTATTATTAATGAATGGATATTTTATTTCTTTAATCATTTGATGGTTTTGATAAGAAATAATGGTATTATCTATTCTGGTACATTAGATAGCAATATATGAATGATGAATTCTAAGTCTACCACGATGCAACAAACCATTCTATAACTTGTTTTACTTATTAGATGTATTTCTTTATTAAATCATTATACTTGTGAATTCTTGTGCTCAGTAGTATTTATTCAAATAAAATTCAAAGGTCGAAATTGATTTGATCAATTAGAGTTGAAGGAATGGACATTCCGACCTAAGAATTGAATTTGGAAGATAATGCAACTAAGCAAACCTTTATGGATAAAGGATAGAATCCGGACAAGTATTGAAATTGATTATAATACTGATATATGCAGAGATATGTGTACTTAGAAAGGTGCGAGTAATTCTTTTAAAGAATACTCGAAGATGGATTAGAGTACTTGATGTGCCACAAAAGCAAAGTGTTTTGACAAGTCAATGGACACAAAGCTATTGTGGGGAACCTTCAAAGTATATCCATTAGAAGCCTACGATTGATCGTAGAGGCAAGTACCTATCTAAGTGATTCATAGCATAATCAGAGAATGGGATTGGATCCCAAATGACTGCACCATACACTCCAGTGTAAAGATGGTGTGTCTGGAGATAAGAAATGGAATTCTAATAGTAAAAGGATAAGTTATTCGGAACTACCATTGTTCTATGGATATTTCTGGAAAAACAACGGCACATTTAAATGTTGTTGTAGGATATCCTAGAAGAACAAAAGGTTGTGTGTTCAATAGTACTATGAACCAGAAGGACGTTATCGCCCGGTTCTTAGAGTAAGACTATTAGATGAACCACAAAGCCCGAAGTGACGTAATACTTTGGAATAAGAGAGAGAGAAGAAAAGACTGGGAACCAGCGAAACCGAGTAGCAGTACACTAGTAAATGCACCTACTGTTATTACTGTTTATACACCGGAATGCCATTGCAGTGGGAGGTTGTTTGACAACCGGAGATCTTCATAAGACTAGAGGAGTTTCGAACTCTGGATCTAGTATAGATGAAATCGATCCCTAGTTCTGCACAGGGGCAGTACTAAATCTAAATGTGCCTACTTGGAAAGCAATAACGTATTATTGCTAAGAGGAAAGATCATTTAGAGTACAAGCTTAGGTAATCCACTTATGGATTGTTACAAAGCTATGAATCGTGGAACTTGCGAATTGATGAGATAGACCATTTGATGGATTCATCAAAGGGCATAGACGAGAAAGGTGTATTAGAAGCATAATGGAAAGAAGGTGGTGTTTCTCGGAATTTTATGTAGATGACATTTTATCATTGGCAACAATGTAAAGATATTGTCAGACATAAAATGATGGTTGTCTAAGTAAATCGAAATATAAGATTGAGTAGAAGTTAGAGCATGTTCTTCAGATCTTTGATCTCAAGAAAAGAACATTGTACTTCTCTTAGACATCCTATACGATTATGGTTCAATTTTAAACATGCAGAATTCCAAGAAAGGTTGTTACCTTTCAGACACGGAATGCATCTATCTAAAGATATGTGTTTTGAACACTTAAAGAAGGTAGACGCAGAGAAAGCAGTTTCCTACACTTTGAGTGTGGAAAGCTTAATAAATGCAATGTTGAAAAACGAAAACCTGATATCAACTATGCGGTTTGCGTAGAGGGAGGATATCAAAGTAATTTTATCAAGAGATATTAGGATGCTGTAAAGGTACTTTCGAAGTACTGGATTACGGAGCAACACGAATTCTTCTCGGATTACATTTTCTCAGATCTCAAATCAGATTAGGACCGGTGTAAGTCGATATCAGGCTATGTGTTCACTTTTGAAAGAGGTGGAACCTTAAGATGAGAGAGTGATAAGCACGATGCTTTTCGAACTCTATCATAACCGAATGGCCGCCTCAGAGGCAGCGAAAATTTTGGTTGGGCTCCGAGATAACCTCTGGACTTGGATATGAATCTTAGTTCACCAAAGGCTATGTATATAGCGGTGCATGGTAAACTGAAAGAAGTCATAAGTCCATAGTGAAGATAACACATAGAGCGCAAGTACCACCTGATACGAGTCATAGTCTAGTAAGACGACGCTGTAGTCACCAAGATAACTTCATGGACGGCAACCTAGATTGCTCATTCACATGGTACTTCTTCGAAGTACAGTTTAAGCACGTGATGGGTATGGGAGTCGGGAGTTTGGAAGAAATGACTAGACCTTAGTATAAGTGGGAGATTGTTGGAGTTGTATACATAATGTCTAGATTTAAGTGACGTAAACTCCTGGTCATAGCATTTAATCTATTTAATTAAATAAAAAATTGTTTGACATTAATTATTGTTAATTAAATATTTGCAAATTATAGTCCTGGATTATACACGTTGTAGTTAGTATGGTGTGCGTCGTCACACGGAAGATCATACTATCGGTTACTCGTATTTAATCAAACAGTAGCTCAGGACCTAGATGGACAAGGACCAAGCCATCGGTATAGTCGTTGTGTGAGAGAGAAAATAATTTGTCTTAATTATTTTATCACACTTGTACACTTGGTGTATTGGGCAGATCGCTTGAGATTTATCGATTAGGATTGCCTTAGATAATCGATTTAAATCTCAGTGTATTTTATTCTTAATCCCCAATATTATTGCGGGTGTGTATATTTAATATTAGTGACTTTGATTTTCCAAAGGAATTGATTGATTAGGATAACCAGTCAATTACCGGTAAAGTTGGGTCACAGTATTTTATACATGACACGCCGTGAATTCTTGACGGAAAAGTGTATCCCGATAAGGGTTGAAAATATCCTCGAGATGATTTCATAAGGAATTATTATGTAAACCTCATGAGTGGATTTGTTCCGCATAATAATTAAAGTTGAATGGTACTAGTCTCGGATATAAGAGATGAATAAATTAATTAGCAATAAATTAATTTTATTCATGGATATTTATATCTTAAATACACGGAATAAATAATACTAACGGAGATAATATTATTTGATATAATATGGTTTAATATTGGGTGTGCAATTATATTTATATAGTGGAAAATAAATATAATTAATAATAGTAAGGATTAATAGATTTGGGCTTGGGCTCAATTTAATCACTATTATTAGAAACCCAATATTCCACCTCCTTTAGATCCCCTACGTAGCCTATAAAAGCACTTCATGGCCTTCATAAATTATTAAGCCAAGAATATCATACCTTATAGTTCTAGAGAGTTGAAGGAGATCCATAGGAGTTCGGAGGATCGTCGCCCACACGACGTTCGAACGAAGTGCGAGGAATACGTAGGAAGATTCAAAGGTCATCGAATTGATTTCGTTTCTCCGAACAACGAATCGAAGGTAACAAAATCATAAACCCCCTTATGATTTTAATCGATTATTTATCGTAGAACATACATAAACAAAGATCCGGGAAAAGACGAGACCGCGGACG
The DNA here is from genome assembly GCA_954870475.1 of Euphrasia confusa. Lineage (NCBI taxonomy): Eukaryota > Viridiplantae > Streptophyta > Magnoliopsida > Lamiales > Orobanchaceae > Euphrasia > Euphrasia confusa. The sequence continues at coordinate 46,797,047 of OX940953.1, read as the reverse complement.
GGGATGACCGCGAGGTCGACGTCCCCGCGGGATCGATGAGAAAGCCCCTCGGCTGGAAGCCGAGGGTGGCGGTCGAATCCTAGGGTTTCGACCGCCGGGCACGCAAGAACCCCGGCTAGACACCGGGGGTGCGATCGATCCTCGGATCGATCGCGGGTAAGCTGCGGGGTCACCCGAAGCGACCCCATACGTGATGCGGGTTCGCCCGCAGCGGATGCATGCGGGGGCGAAACCCCGCTGGGCAGCGAGTCGTGGACTCGCTGCGGGGCTGCTACGAGCAGGCCCAGGGATCGCTACGTGCGATCCCAGCGATCGCTACGAGGGCGATCGCGAGCCCCTCGTGGGGGCTCGGCTGGATGCTCGCGGCCCTCGGGCCTCGTTGGGTGTTCGGTCGGGCCTCTACTCGTGCGGTAGTTCGCGGTTGGTTCTCAGGCGATCGAGGATTTCGGTCGGGTTATCGGTTCCGCGATATTTTTGATAGCCCGGGATATCGATTTCCAACACAAACATGCAACAAAGAATTATCCCACATAATAGGATGGTGCAGGGAGCATGTGCAGGAGATCCTAGCATCACAGTCCACTGCACATGCGCACACTTAAGCTTTCTCTCTCCCTCTATAGTACCATGCACAGCTCATACGTAGTGGTCCCAAGATGGCTAAATACAATCGTGCCCTCCTTGCATTATGCTAGCTAGAGTTTTCCAGATTGTTCTTAGCATCTTGTATTCTCTATATATATATGTGTTGTGTTGAACATTGCAACTATGGAAAATATTATTTAAGAAAAACCCAAATTCAGAGTTCTAAGGCTAGGGTTTATACAACCCTATTTCCTATTTATATTTATTTTATCCATTTATTGTTGGATTATTTTCCTTTTATGGTATCAGAGCCATCTACCTGAGGAGATTTTTCAGCTCAAATGACCATGGGCAGCTCAAATTCAACATCACAGCCGCTGCAACCAATGAATCAAGTGGTGACAGTCAAGCTCACTAAAGCAAATTACTTGATCTGGAGATAGCAGATCCTTGCAGCTGCAAGAGGACATGGTCTTGAAGGATTCATCAATGGAAGCCGCAAAGCTCCTCTGACTTTCTCCTCAGAAAATACAAATCCACAAGGTATCCTAAACTCTGAGTATATTACCTGGGAAAGACAAGATCAAATGATAACATCTTGGTTACTTGGCTCACTATTGATTAGTGTTGTTGGTTGTACAACTGCTTATGAAATTTGGTCCACCATTGAGAGTAGCTTTTCTAGTCAGTCTAGAGCTAAAATATTTCAGTTGAAGGAACAATTACAATCAGCCAAAAAGGGAAAACTGAATATGAGGGATTATTTGAACAAGGTGAAAGGTATCTGTGCAATCTCATCAGAAAAGAGATAATGGCAGAGGTGGAAGGAGGAACAGAGGTGGTAGAAATGGAGACAGAGGCAGGTCAAATGGAGGAGTCAAGTGCCAAATCTGTCATAGGACAAATCACACAGCAGAAAAGTGTTTCTACAGGGCACAACTTGATTATGTCCCTAACTACAACAACAATTACAACCAAGGCTCTAACAACAACAACAGTAACAACTACAGCAACAACAATCAGATGCAGCAACCTCCCAGATCTCAGTACAACACTAATTTCACTCAGCAACACAATCAATCTCCTGATTCACAGCAAGGCTGAGCTGATTACAACTCTGAATCTTCATGGTACCCTGATTCAGGTGCCAATACTCATGTTACTCATGACTTCTGATGGAGTTGTATTCTAAATGTCTAGTTTAGTGCAAATACGGAACTCCTTATCTATACCTTAATTCGAGATATGATTCAAGCATGGTTGCATTTAATGCAATAGTCCTTGATGTATACGTTGTAGACAGTATGGCGTGAGGAGACACGCGGAAGATCATACTGTCGGTTACTCGTATACTATCGAACAGTAGCTCACGACTTAGATGGACAGGGACAATCCATCGGTACGTCGTAGTGTGACTGGTAGATAGTCGGTCTTGACTATCATGTTACACTTGTACACTTGGTGTATTGAGCAGGACCACGGGAGGGCGTTCGATTTATACTAATCGCAGTAATCGAACTAGACCTCAGAAATTACGGATATACGAATTCTTAATCCCTATATAATTATAGGTGCGTGTGTCCAATTCTCGGTTCTTTAATATGCCAATGAGTGAGACTAAATGATTGGTCGAGATTCTCGGTAAATTGGGGATCGTAATTGTATGCACGACATGCTATAGATTATAGACAGGAAACCGTGTCCCGTTTATCGGGTTGATGACGTCCCCGAGATGAGCTCATAAAGTTTATCATGTAAACCCTGCAGGTGGATTCGTTCCACATGATAATAAGGATGAGTGGTACTAGTCTCGGATAATAAGAAACGAATTAATTTAATTATTAGTAATTAAATAAATTCGTGGACGTTCGATATCTTAAACACGGGGAAAGTCGTATATGTAATTTCGGCGGAAATATTATTGTTGATATAATATTAAATTAATTTCGGGAATTCAATTATAATTTTATAGTGGAATTAATTATAATTAAAATTGTGGAATTTAATTAAAGGTTTTCTTTTAAGGACACCGGTTTAATTAAATTGCAATTTAGCCTAGGATTTATTTACCTAAGAGGTCCCTAGTGTAACTCTATTTAAACCCCCCCTTGCCCTCTCTAAAATCTAAGAAACGCCGCAACTATTATTTCAGCAGAGAAATTAAAATGCTTAGCGCAATTATATTTTTCTCTGTTTAAATAAAAGAGTTAACGCAGTTATTTTTTTCTGATGAAATTAATTGCTTAGCGCAATTATATTTCTGAGAAAGAAAAATTATTCTTGCGCTGGTTTTGAGAAGAGAGAGCAGAAAAGGAGAATCCAGCAGATCGTTGCCCACACAACGGCTGGAATCGGGAAGAGGCATACGCTAGAAACGTCTAAGGTCTCAACAATTCGCCTCCTCCGAATCACGCGACAAAGGTATGAGATCGAACCTAATTACGCGTTTTTCGATCTCTAATTTCGTTAAAAATACATCGGACGAACGATCGGGTTTCGGGAGTCGTGGTATGTGTTCCTCGACTACTGGGAGGTCGAGGACCTCCGGATCGGTGGTCGGAAGAGGAAGAACGGACCAGAAACGAGCCCGGAACAGCAACGTCGCGTTGCTGTTCGTGGACAAACGGCGGTCGCCAGAGGGCAAACGGCGGTCGCCAGAGGGCAAACGGCGGTCGCCGTTTGCAGCTCATCCAGCGACCGCTGGTCTGCAATCGGCGGGCGCCGATTGAGGCAGACCAGCCCCATTTCGCGCGGTTGTCCTCCGCGGCGACGGCTGGGCGTGATTCGGGACACGGGCAGTCACGCGGACGAAGTAACGGACGTGGAGGTCGACTGGGAGCGTTCGGATGTTCGAGCGATCGAACGAACGCTTCCCGGGTAGTCAATTTCCAACAATTGGTATCAGAGCCGGTTTTGTCGATTCGTTGTATTTTTGCGAGACTTGTTTTGCAGGTTAACCCGATTATTATGGTCATGTGTATGTACCGTATGTTGTGGTTTGTTAAACTCTCGGGGTTGTCGAGATTTTTGTTTTTAAATCGTTGCTTGAATGTAATAGTTAAAACAACGGGTTGAGTCGTTTAGGTTTTTCTATTTCGTTTTTCGTTTTATCCGGATGTATAGGATCGATCAACCTGTATAGGATCGATGCCGGAAGTAGTATGTTTTACCTTCTAATGTTACTGCTACTTGGTGGATCGAGAGAAGATCGGAGGCCGGATGAACGAGGGTCGAGAAGTCGAACCCGCGAGCTGCTGAAGGGCAAACGGCGGTCGCCGTTTCTTAAACGGCGGTCGCCGTTTCGCTGGATACTTGGAAGCAGCGGCGCGGGGGTTCGACGGACACCACGGATCGCTCGTCGAGGCCTGGGATGATACTCCAGTGGGAGGGGTTCGTCTCTTGGCACTTAGACGAGTCGGTGGTGGATCGAGACCGAGACGAGCAACGAGACGAAGATCCGAGAAGACGTGCATTGGAGAATACTTAAGGCCATAATAATCGGGGCCACGTTAAATGCCTTTTACGTGTTTTACGTGCTTTTATTATGCTTAATTATTTTATGCATGTTATCCCTTATCGTAAAATACTAAGTGGGAGAGAGATTGGAAACAATCCCGCGGTCTCCATTCTCTGTTTTGAAAGTGTTGTGTATCGACTTACGAGTTGGCTTTAGTGTCATCCTCCCTATCGGATAAAGTCGGTACACGCACATCACTTGATCAAAATTCGAATTAAAATTCCACTTATAAAATTGAACAATTATATTTCTCAAAAAGCAGTGCCTAATCTGTTTCTCAAAGACTAATTTCAACTCGACTCATTCTCACCCCGAGGAGTGGAATGGAGCCAAAGCGCTTGGTTATGTCGATGACACAGATTAGAGACTTTCGAGTCATTCGATGACTAGATCGATTGTCTGATTGGCTGCCTCACTTTGTGAGAGATAGGGCTCAATTGCATGATTGATCGCTGGTTAGAAACTTCGAGTTTCACTTACGAGATATCAAGCTTTGATTAATAAATTGTGAAATTTAATAAATGTAAGAATCAATTAACAAAGTTGTTTGTTTTAGTAAACGTCCACACTATCGTGGCTTGCTAAATGGGAACGGAACTTTGGGATTAATTGAGGCTCGACACTATCGTCCGCATGTAAACGTAAACGTCCAAAAGAACGTGGCTTGCGGTGGGCATGTAGTTCCCGAGCGGTGGACTTAGTACTGAGAAATGGTATACACTTAGGTACGCTTTATAGTATCCTCCCCATCGGAGTCACTGCTATAATGATGTATGACCAAAGTGAAATCCAATCATAAAATCATTTGGACTGGTAAACGTCCGCAAGAACGTGGCTTGCTATGTTTGATGGGATTTTGGAAATGATTGGTAGTTTAATGATATCACTTGAGGGAAATGATATCGAATTAAACTCATTGTTTGTTTTATATGGTATTATTCCCATTAAAAGTCAACAAACTCACTGAACCTGATTGTATGGATTGGAAAAGAAACTTGGACATTGTCCTAACTGCAGAGGAGTATAAATATGTACTCCAAGTCAATTGACCTGCTGAACCAAATGATGCTTCCACTACTGAGGAAAGGAAGCTCATTGGAAATGGATCAAGGCTATGAGATGACGCGGAGCAACATTATGACTTTCATGTCAAATGTGCTGTGACATCAATATCATGCCATGACCATTACCTATGATATGATGCTTAACCCAAGAAGTTTTTTGGTTATCAGGACAGGACAGCCGGGCAAAGTGAAATGAGGCAACTCATGACGGCCATCATGTCGGAAAGAACGCCCGTGAGGGATCACGTTTTAGAATGATGAGCTATCTTAATGAGATAGAGATTTTGGGAGAAATTATCGATGGGGTAACCCAAGTCGATATTGTGCTCCAGTCTCTGCCGAGAAGTTTTGAGCAGTTCCGCCTGAACTATAATATGAATAAGGGGTCTTACTCATTGGCGGAGCCCCTGATTGAACTTCTAGCGGCTGAGAGAATCTTTAAGGGTCCTCAAAGCACTTATGGCTGAGAAGTTGACTCTTCCTAGGCCTTCGGGCGGCAAAAGGAAGAAGAAGCAAATACGGAAACCCACTGGGCCTAATATATCTGGACCACGGAATGGGACAAGCAAGCCCCTTCCGTTGTAAGCAGTTTGGATACTGGGAGTTTTGATTGTCCTCTCAAGCAACAAGAAGTTGACTTTTCCTTAGTCACCGAAACGTGCTCAGTGGTGTTATCCACCAGTACCTGGTGTGTGGATACGGGAACCACTAATCATGTCTGCACCTAAATGCAGGGGTTCCAGGAAACCCGGAGACTTAGAAAGGAAGAAGTTATAACCTACATGGGCAATACTGTTAAGGTAACATCCATTGCAGTGGGAGATGTTAAATGTTTTAACCGTAGGATTTTAGTTCTGATAAATTGTCTTTATGTGCCGGCATTTAGAAAGAATTTTCATTTCGGATTTCTAAATTAGCTTAGAATGGATATTCCGTTTCTTCTGATAGTTTCATACTTATCGAAGTAGGAAACGGGGATATTATCTATTCTGATACATTGATAGACAATTTAATACTAAATCCGTGTTCTTCCACGATGCAACACACCGGAGCTAATAACACATTGTCGAATCCCAATAAGAGTAAAGATCCTTCTAGGATGAATCAAATGTACTTATGGAATCTTAGGATAGATCATTTTAACTTGAGTACGATTCAAAGGGTGAAAGCTGATGGTCTACTCAGCTAGGTTGAAGGAAAGGACCTTCCGACCTTCGAATCATACTTGGAAGTTTAAATGATCAAGCAACCCTTTACGGTTAAAGGGAAAAGATCCAAGAAAGTACTAGAGTTGATTCGCTCTGATATATGCAGACCTCTTTGAGGAGTAAGGCATACTTATCAGAAAATGGGATTAACTCCCGACAGACTACACCATTTATGCCTCGGCAAAAATAATGTGTTGTAAAGAAGGAATAGGACTCTTATAGATATGGGAAAGTAGAAAATGAGTTATTCGGAGTTACCTAATTCGTTTTGGGATATGGCTTGGAAACAACGGCGTTTATCCTGAACTTGTTTCGTTTGGAAACTTGTACAGATATTCGGCTGTTTATAGGATACCCTAAGAAAACGAATTGAGATATGTAATATAGTCCAAAGGACCAGATGTTCGTTGATTGCATCAATGTTAGGTTCTTAGACATGGACTATATATGCAAGATCACAAGCCCAAGACTAGAATAATACTTAATGTGCTTAGAGGGACTGATCAAGACTTAGAACCAGCCTAACTGAGTAGTTCACTACTGTAATCTTTAGTCACTAAAGATATACCGGAGCGTCGTCATAGTGGGAGAGTTGTTAGACAACCTGATAGGTTCATGTTTATAGGTTAGTCTTCCGACTTGTTACCTAGAAAACATGAAGCCGACCCCTGGATCTATGACGAAACGCTGAAAGATCAAGATGCTCAGTCTTGGTAAAAGACGATGAAATATGAGATTGAATTTTGGATTCAAATCATGTCTGGGATCTTGTAGCACCGCCCAAAGGTGTAAAAGCCATTGGTTGCAAGTGGGTGTACAAGATGAAAAGAGGGTCTGACGGGAAGGTATGAACCTTAAGGCTAGGCTTGTTGCGAAAAGGTGCACTCAGAAAGAAAGGGATCTATTATGAGTAAACTTATTCGCCGGTAGATATGCTAAAGACGATCCGGATTCTTTTGTCTTCACAGGGAAGATGGAAGTCAAGACGGATTTCTAAATCGAAGTCTTGACGGGACCATCTATGTGGGACAGCCAGAGGGATTCATCGATAAGAGCCAAGAGCATTCGGTAAGCAAGCTTAATCAATCTTAGGATTGAAGGAAGCTTCAAGATCTTGGACACATGCGGACCTATGAGAAAATCCACTTCATGGATTCATTCAAGGCATGTTTAGGTCCTGTGTGTAATAAAGAAGTGACAGAAAAGATGTGGTGTTTTCTCATTCTTTATGTAGACGACATCCTTCTAAATTGGCAACAATATGAAAGATGTTATCGGACATAAAGGGATGGTTGTCCGAGTAATTCAATATAAGAGACTTAGGAGAAGTCAGGAATGTTCTTGGGATCAAAGTATTAAATGATCGCCAGAAAAGAACATAGAACTTATCTCGAGCCTCATACATAAATACAATTCTTACTCGTTGCAGCATACAGAATTCCAAGAAAGGTCTTCACCTTTTAGATGTGGAATTCATCTATCTAAAGTTTTGTGTCCGACACAATAAAGGAGATAGATGAAGATTAAGCAGTTCCCTACACCTTAATGGTGGGAAGCTTAATGTATGTAATGCTATGCACGAGACTGATATCTACTATGCCGTGGGCATGGTGGTGAGATATCATAGTAATCCTGGAAAGGATCACTCGACTGATGTACAGAACATGTTTAGGCTCCTGCAGAGGACCAGGAATTATGTTCTGAGTTACAAAGCAGTCAAGTTGTTTCCTTTGGATTACATAGAATTGGATTACCAAATCAAACAGGGACAGTCGAAAGTCGAAGTCAGGCTATGTGTTCTCACTGTGAAGTGGAGCAGTCACATGGAAGAATGTAAAGCAGCGATGCATTACGGACTCTACCATGGAAACTGAAAGGATAACGGCCTGTGAGGCAGTTAAAAGGTCAGTGTGGCTCCAGAACTTCCTAAGGGACTTAGATGTGGTTTCTAGTTCACCCAAAGCTATTTTGAATAGCGGTATTGGAAAACTTGAAATGCCACGAGTCCACAGTGGGAGATAACATGTAGAGCGCAAGTACCACTTGATTCGAGAGATCGTCTAGTAAGACGATGCAGTTGTCACCTAGATAGCATCGAGAGGATTGCCTGGTAAAACCCGTTCACAGAGGCACTTCCAGCGAAAGCGTTGGGTAGGCGTGATGAGGTTATGGGAATCTGATGTTTGGGAGAGGGCGACTAGACTTTTAGTATAAGTGGGAGATTGATGGAGTTGTATTCTAAATGTCTAGTTTAGTGCAAATACGGAACTCCTTATCTATACCTTAATTCGAGATATGATTCAAGCATGGTTGCATTTAATGCAATAGTCCTTGATGTATACGTGTTGGGATATGTCCTTCGATCCTACGTGTGCAATCGATAAAGTCATAAGGTCGTCTATGGATGTTAAATGATTATTTGATAATATTAATTGTTGGGAACAATATAATATTGATCAATTAAATCATACCTACAGGGTCACACACGGACTCGAAGATAATGTACGATGATTGATATATATATTGATTTAGAATCAATATTTACGTGGATTTAATTCCCATGCATGGGATGCATGGCTTGCATTGATGCATGTCACATAGTGTTGTTGGAAATCGATATCCCGGAATTAATAAATTTAAATAAATAAATTATCTAATTAATTCCAAACAAAATCCTGGTTGCCGGAAATCCGCCACGAACCTCCACGGGGATAGCCCAACCAAACAAACCCTAACCGCGAACGAACACGGGCTGTTCGGTCGAGCCTCCGCGTGGGGCTCGCGGCTGTCCATGGCAGCCGCCTAGGGCTGCTCGTAGCTGCCCGTCGAGCATCCCCGAACCCTCGCGGACAGCCCCTCATCGAATCCCTAGCCACGGCACGAGCCGCCGCATGTTCGAACGAGGCGTGCGCACGTCACCGGACGTGCGCTAGGGTTCAGCCCGTACAGCTCCGAGCATGGCCAGCGAAGCCCCCAGATCCGCCGTGAGAAGAACTCACAGCCCGCTGCCCAGCCGTACGGAGCGGTCGCCTGGTAGTCGCGCGACCGCGCGCGACATGGACCAGGCGGGCGCCTGGTCCCCAGGCGGGCGCTTGCCCTTCCAGCGAACTCGGTTCGCTCGATCCCTGCCGCCGGGTCGTTCCAGCCGTGGTGGTCCGGTGATCTTCGATCACCACCCCTCGGCTCGACCCCGGTGAGGATCCTATACTTTGGATCTTACGTTCACGTTATTCTCACTATAATTAAACTTTAAAATCATCGAAGGGGGTTCAACGATTTTACCTTTATTCTCGTTGTACGGAGAAACGAAGAACTCAATTGATGACCTTGAGATCTTCCCACGTATTCCTTGCACTAGCTCGAACGTCGGGTGGGCGACGATCTTCCGAACTCCATGGATCTCCCTCTCTACTTTCTCTCTCTAGAATTGTGATCTTCAAGTTATGAGAATAGAGAAGACCATGTAATGCTTTTATAGGCTACGTAGGGGATCTTAAGGAGGTGGAATATTGGGCTCCCAATATTAATGATTAAATTGAGCCCAAGCCCAAATCTATTAATCCATTAATATTAATTAATTCTATTTTCCACTATATAAAATTAATTGCACTCCCAATATTAAACCATATTATATCAAATAATATTTCTCCGGTAGTATTATTTATTCCGTGTATTTAACATACAAATATCTATGAATAAAATTAATTTATTGCTAATTAATTTATTCATCTCTTATATCCGAGACTAGTACCACTCAACCTTAATTATTATGCGGAACAAATCCACCTGCAGGGTTTACATAATAATTCCTTATGAACTCATCTCGGGGATATTATCAACCCTTGCGGGATACACTTTCCCGTCAAGTATTCACGGCATGCCATATATAAAATATAGTGACCCAACTTAACCGGTAATTGACCCAGTAATTAAACCGGTCAATTCCTTTGGAAAATCAAAGTCACTTATATTAAATATACACACCCGCAATAGTATAGGGGATTAAGAATAAAATACACTGAGACTTAAATCGATTATCGCCGGCAATCCTAATCGATAAATCTCAAAATATCCGCCCAATACACCAAGTGTACAAGTGTGATAAAATAATCAAGACAAATTATTTTCTCTCTCACACAACGACTATACCGATGGATTGGTCCGTGTCCATCTAGGTCGTGAGCAACTGTTCGATTAAATACGAGTAACCGATAGTATGATCTTCTGTGTGCCCATGCACACCATACTAACTACAACGTATAGAATCCAGGACTATAATTTGCATATATTTAATTATAAATAATTAAACGCAAATAATTGTTTATTTAATTAAATAGATTAATGGCAATGGATCGGGAGTTTCCGTTACTTAAATCTAGACATTAAGTACACAACTCCAACAATCTCCCACTTGTACTAAGGTCTAGTCATTTCCTCCAAACTCCCGACTCCCATACTCATCACGTGCTTAAATTGTACTTCCAAGAAGTACTATGTGAATGAGCACTCTAGGTTGCCGCTCTGAAGTTATCTTGGTGACTACAGCGTCGTCTCCCTCGACGATGACTCGTATCAGGTGGTACTTGCTCTATGTGTTATCTTACACTTATGGACTTGTGATTTCTTACCACTTGCCATCGCACCGCTATTCACATAGCCTTTGGCAAATTAAGAATCACCTCTAAGTCCCAGAGATTCCCGGAGCTATACCAAAACTTCCGCTGCCTCTGAGGCTGCTATTTGGTTACCCATGGCAGAGTCTGAAAAGCATCGTGCTTATCACTCTTCCATGTTAAAAACTCCTTCTCCTTCAAAAGTGAAACACATAGCCTGATATCGACTTACACCGGTCCTCATTCGATTAGAAATCTAAGAGAATGTAATCCAAAGGAAAAGCTTGTCTGCTCCGTAATTCAGAACATAGTTTCCAGTACTTCGAAAGTACTTAAAATGTTCATTACAGCAGTCGAGTATTCCTTTCCAGGATTACCTTGATATCCTCCCACTATGCTAACCGCATAGCCGATATCAGGTTCTCGTTTTCAACATTGCATTTATCAAGCTTTCCACACTCCAAGTGTAGGAAACCGCTTTTATTGCTTCTATCTCCTTTTGTATTCCAAAACACATATCCTTAGATAGATGCATTCTGTATCTGAATGGTAACATACCTTTCTCGGAATCTTGCATGTTAAAACGAACCATAATCATTTATATGTAAGATGTCCAGGAGAAGTACAATGTTCTTTTCTAGAGATCCAAGATCTCAAGAACAGGTCCAACTTCTTCCTATATCTTTCATAATGATTTATCCAGACAACCATCATTTCATGTCTGATTACATCTTTACATTGTTGCCAATGATAAAATGTTATCTACATAAAACCCGAGAAACACCATCTTGTTTCCATCACGTTTTCCATACACACGATTCGTCTATGCTTTGATGAATCCATAAAATGGACTATCTCATCAATTTGCAAGTACCACGAACTCTATGCTTTGTTTCAATCCATAAATGGATCAACTAAGCTTGTACTCTAAATGATCTTGCCTCTTAGCAATAATCCTTATTGCTTTCCAAGAAGGCACATTTAGATCTAGTACTGCCTTCATGTAGGTCCGGGGATCGATTTCATGTATACTAGGTCCAGAGTCCGAAAACTCTCCTAGCCTTATGAACATCTCCGGTTGTCACACAACCTCCCACTACAACGGCATTCCGGTGTATAAACAGTGATAATAGTAGGTGCAGTTAGTGGTGTACCGCTACTCGGTTTGGCTGGTTCCCAGTCCTTATCCCTTTCTCTCATTTAAAGTATTACGTCACTTTGGGCTTGTGGTTGATCTAATAGTCTTTCTCTAAGAACCGGGCGTTAGAACTTATAACGTCCTTCTGGTTCATAGTACTATTGAACACACATCTTTTTGTTCTTCTAGGATATTCTACAACCGCACTGAATGCGCCGTTGTTTCCAAACATATCCATAGAACATAGGTACTACCGTATAACTCATGCTTTTACTATTTCTATAAGAGTTCCATTTCTTGTTTACGACACACCATTTCTACACAAGAGTGTATGGTGTAGTCATTTGGGATCAAATCCCAATCTCTGATCGGTATGCCATGCATTCCTCAGACAGGCACTTGCCTCCGCGATCAAATCGCAGGCTTCTAATGGATATACCTTGAAGGTTCTCCACAATAGCTTTGTGTCCATTTACTTGTCAAAACACTTTGCTTTTGTGGCTGATCAGGTATGCTAATCCATTTTTCGAGCAATCATAAAATGAAGTACTCGTACCTTATTGTCTGAGTAGACATAGGTCTGCATACATCAGAGTCAATCAATTCTTATACTTGTCCGGATCTTATATCTTATATCCATAAAGGATTTCTTAGTCGTATTATCTTCCAAATTTGATTCTTAGGTCGGAAGGTCCATTCCTTCAACTTAATTGATCTTACAATCAATTTTCGACCTTTGAACTTCTTATTTGAATAAATATGACTTAGCATAAGAACCCACAAGTAAAATTGATTCATTACAGAAAAATATTTTAAAAGTAAAACGAGTTATATAATACGGTTCGTTGCATCGTGGTGGACTCAGGATTCATCATTTATATATTGCTAGCTAATGTACCGGAATAGATAATATCATTATTTCTTATTATAACCATCAGATGATTAAAATAAATAAAATATCCATTCATTAGAAATCCAGAACAAAGTTCTTTCTAAAGGTACAACATAAAAGCAATAACTCAAAATGAAATCCTATATAATTGTCCTCCACTGCAACAGCTGCCTCCTCAACAACATTGCCCATGTAGACTACGATTTCTTCTTTTCCAAGTCGTCGGGTTTCCTGGAACCCTCGCATTTAGAATGCGCATACCGTCAATGGTTCCATATCTACACACCAGGTTCCGGTAGATAATACCACTGACTATGTTTTACGACTAAAGAAGATTTCGTACTTTCTTTGAGAGGATAATCATACTTCCAGTACCTAGACTGTTTGCATCGAGAACACTAGCCTATTGGCTTTCTCGCCCCATCTCGTGATCCAAGACTTAGGACCACTGGGTTTCTTTGTTTGCTTTTCCTATCCCCCGGTTTTGCCCTTAGGTTCGAAACCTTTGGCATTGGCTACAAGAGCTTGCGATTTCCGTCTCAACTCGTCCAAAAGGTCCATCATCTCAAAAATGTGTTTAAGCGTTTCCTTGAATCGACTGGCCTTTATGAGTATCCTCATCGCCTCTTGTCTAGCCTCTACATCATGTCTAAACATCTTCTTGAGTTTGAACATGATAAAATCAGTTCTTTCCTCATCAGTTAAGACATTGGTAGGCTCGGAAGGACAAAGCTCACTGAGTACAAACTTGTACTCTTTAACAGTCTGGGCAATGTCCAGATCTCTATTCCAATCAATACATTCAGGGACCAATGAGTTAAATTCCTCAAGTATCACATAAAGTGGGTTCAAAGCCATCCATAATCTATGAGCACATATAATAACAAACAATTGATTTAATATCCGATATTATCTCCCTCAAATAATATCATTAAACCACTAATCACATCTAAAATCCCATCAGGTAAGGCAAGCCACGTGGTGTGGACGTTTACCTACCCAAATGATTTAGCAATTAGATTTGCTTCGGTCATACATCACTTATAGCGTAACCTCGTGGGGAGGAATACTATAATGCGTATCTAAGTGTAAACCATTACTCAGTACTAAAGTAAATCGTTTGGAACCGCTACATCACCGCAAGCCACGTGGTGTGGACGTTTACGATAACTTCACAATTCTTCACAATTCCTTATAACTGTCTACATCAATTAATCCAAAATCCGTTAGTATAGCAAGCCACGTGGTGTGGACGTTTACTACACCAAAAGACTTTTATAATTGACTCCCAATTACTTGATCCATTCGATTTTTGTAAATCAGGACGCGGAGAATCATAAGTGAAACTCGAAGTTTCTAACCAGTGATTCACCATGCGAACAACCCTATCTCTCATAAATGAGGGATCCGAGCAGACAATCGATCCATCTATAAAAGAATGGTACGAAGGTCTCTAATTTGTGTCCTCTACATGACCAAGTGGCTTTGGCTCCATTCCACTCCCCGGGGTGAGAATGAGTCGACTTGAAATCAGCTTTGGAAAGACAAATTATGCATTGTTTGATAAATTTAATCAATGTTTCTTGTAAGAGGAATTACAAGAACTCTCCTCCAATAACTTATCTATATAAACTTCAAAAGTTTATAAAAGTCACCAAGAGAGCAGCAATGGAGACCATGGGTATGTTTCCATACCCTCTCCCACTTAGCTTTTTACAATAAAGGGATACGCTATCTAATGCATAATTAAACACATAAGCATGCATACATGTAATAAAGCACATAGAATATTATCACATAGTCAAAATAATACTAGAATATTATCACATAGTCAAAATAATACTAGAATATTATTTTCCGACTATCATGGCTTTATTGCATCTCCGTACGCATCTTCTAGTCTTCAGTCTTCGTTCTTGAATGCTCCATGTGACGAGAATATTAATATCCAATATTTAAATCCATTTATTTTCAATTAATCCAAAAGTTACTTAATTCGAAAATTAAGTCAATCGAATATATCGAAAATAAAATTAAATATTATTAATATTTTTTTTTATTTTTTTTTCCTTTTCTACTCCATTAAATCTCTAGAATAATCTATCCAAGACCCTCTTGGAATATTCTAGAAGATTTCTATAATGGAATAAGGAAACAAAATAATTCAGGACTCTTAATCCTTCCAAATTAATTCTTTTCCTAATCTATTAAAAATTCCATAAAGGAATAATTAAATAGGAAAAATTAATTAAGGACTTTCAAAACTTTCCAAATTAATTATTTTCCTAATCCATTAAAAATTCCATAAAGGAATAATTAAATAGGAAAAACAAATTAATTCTAAATTTATTCTTTTCCTAATCCATGAAAATTCCCATGAGTAGGAATAATCAAATAGGAAAATAAATTTAATACTAAATTAATTCTTTTCTTATTCCATGAATATTCCATAAAAGAAATAATCAAATAGGAAAACCGAATTAAAATAGGAAAGTAAATTTCCGGACCGGGATAGCATGGGGTGGGAGTCCCCACACCACCCTCGACCCACGCCTAGGAGGTGGCCGGCCACCATCGCCGGCGGCTCCTCCATGCACGGATCGATCGATCCTCATGGATCGACCATGGGGATGGTCGATCCAAGCCCTAGCCTCCTCTCGTCACTTCGTCTTCTCCGGCGGTCTCGATCCATCGATCCAACGCAAAATAAATTACAATTTAATTTTACACTATCCGGTATCGATTCTATACATGAAATCGACCCTATACATTTTCCGGAAAAAATAGAACGTAATAATAAATCCTATATTCGGTCAACCCCCGAATTTTTACTATTACAAGCATTCACCACCAAAAACGAATCTCGACATGTCCGAGAGTTTAATAATCAAGAACAATATTATGACATTAATTAAAACAATTAAATCTAGCCATAATAGTCGGAAACCCTGCAAGGTAGAACAATTTATCGAAAAATAACGTGAACGAAAACCAACGCTCTGATACCAATTGTTGGAAATCGATATCCCGGAATTAATAAATTTAAATAAATAAATTATCTAATTAATTCCGACCGAAATCCTTTGGAGATCGAATATCCGGAGTTGTCAAAGTGCGGAACGACAACTCCAAACGAAATCCCGGTTGCCGGAAATCCGCCACGAACCTCCACGGGGATAGCCCAACCAAACAAACCCTAACCGCGAACGAACACGGGCTGTTCGGTCGAGCCTCCGCGTGGGGCTCGCGGCTGTCCATGGCAGCCGCCTAGGGCTGCTCGTAGCAGCCCGTCGAGCATCCCCGAACCCTCGCGGACAGCCCCTCACCGGACGTGCGCTAGGGTTCAGCCCGTACAGCTCCGAGCATGGCCAGCGAAGCCCCCGGATCCGCCGTGAGAAGAACCCACAGCCCGCTGCCCAGCCGTACGGAGCGGTCGCCTGGTAGTCGCGCGACCGCGCGCGACATGGACCAGGCGGGCGCCTGGTCCCCAGGCGGGCGCTTGCCCTTCCAGCGAACTCGGTTCGCTCGATCCTTGCCGCCGGGTCGTTCCAGCCGTGGTGGTCCGGTGATCTTCGATCACCACCCCTCGGCTCGACCCCGGTGAGGATCCTATACTTTGGATCTTACGTTCACGTTATTCTCACGATAATTAAACTTTAAAATCATCGAAGGGGGTTCAACGATTTTACCTTTGTTCTCGTTGTACGGAGAAACGAAGAACTCAAATTATGACCTTGAGATCTTCCCACGTATTCCTTGCACTAGCTCGAACGTCGGGTGGGCGACGATCTTCCGAACTCCATGGATCTCCCTCTCTACTTTCTCTCTCTAGAATTGTGATCTTCAAGTTATGAGAATAGAGAAGACCATGTAGTGCTTTTATAGGCTACGTAGGGTATCTTAAGGAGGTGGAATATTGGGCTCCCAATATTAATGATTAAATTGAGCCCAAGCCCAAATCTATTAAACCATTAATATTAATTAATTCTATTTTCCACTATATAAAATTAATTGAACTCCCAATATTAAACCATATTATATCAAATAATATTTCTCCGGTAGTATTATTTATTCCGTGTATTTAAGATACAAATATCCATGAATAAAATTAATTTATTGCTAATTAATTTATTCATCTCTTATATCCGAGACTAGTACAATTCAACCTTAATTATTATGCGGAACAAATCCACCTGCAGGGTTTACATAATAATTCCTTATGAACTCATCTCGGGGATATTATCAACCCTTCCGGGATACACTTTCCCGTCAAGTATTCACGGCATGCCATATATAAAATACAGTGACCCAACTTAACCGGTAATTGACCCAGTAATTAAACCGGTCAATTCCTTTGGAAAATCAAAGTCACTTATATTAAATATACACACCCGCAATAGTATAGGGGATTAAGAATAAAATACACTGAGACTTAAATCGATTATCGCCGGCAATCCTAATCGATAAATCTCAAACGATCCGCCCAATACACCAAGTGTACAAGTGTGATAAAATAATCAAGACAAATTATTTTCTCTCTCACACAACGACTATACCGATGGATTGGTCCGTGTCCATCTAGGTCGTGAGCAACTGTTCGATTAAATACGAGTAACCGATAGTATGATCTTCTGTGTGCCCATGCACACCATACTAACTACAACGTATAGAATCCAGGACTATAATTTGCATATATTTAATTATAAATAATTAAACGCAAATAATTGTTTATTTAATTAAATAGATTAATGGCAATGGATCGGGAGTTTCCGTTACTTAAATCTAGACATTAAGTACACAACTCCAACAAGTGTGACATGGCATGCCACACAAGCAAGTGGGACCACATACAATGCATAGTGGCATGTGTATGTGGCATGACCTTTCACCTCCTTTGTAACCTCTTTTGTGTGTTAATGGTGCATCCTTATGCACATTAAGATGGAGGTTACATAGAGGTGTAATGGTGTGAATAATGGTGTGTTTATATAGATGAAAATCTGATTTTCATCACACACAAGCATCAGCCACGAAAATCCACACAAAATAGAGAGAAAAGAGGTGATCTTGGAGATGCATTCTCTAGCAATCAAAGGTGTTCATTATCCGGGTTCGTGTGCAACACGTAGAGGCTGGGCCATTTGTGCGGATTCAACATCCGGACGATCCAAAGGAGTGAAGAGTTCATTCACGAGGAGATCTTCGAGTTGCCGATCCATTAAGGTGGTTCAATCGACTCAACACCACCTTAACCGAAATCAACGAACACAAAAAGTAAGTAATCGTTGAACCTTATATATATATATATATTGGATGTGTATATATATATATGTTTATATGTGTTCTTATACACATTAAGTGTGCACTAAGATCATGGCATAGTAGATCTATTGCTTTACACGCTTCCGCACACACGGTATATCGATCGGATCGGTATATCGGTACCTACAATTGGTATCAGAGCCTAGGGCTCGTGCACACTTTTGTGTTGGACACGAAGGTTAAATCAACATAATTGGATTATATGCTTTATTGTGATTATGTGATTAGATGTAAGGCCGGCCACCGTTAGTGGTCGGGTGGATGAAATCGTGTTTTTTACGTGTTGAATGGCCATAGTTTTGGAGGGCTGCGTCCCTTGGAATCTTTTGTAATAGATAGGTTTTTCTATTCAAAATGTATTGTTCAACATGTAAGCTATGGATTTATCCATGTATCGGAGTTGGATTTCGAAGCCCAAGCGAAAACGAGAAGAAACGAAGCAAAACGGAGCGAAATGAACAATGCTGGGGCTGCTGCAGACAAACAGCGCCCGCTGTTGTAGCAACAGCGGTCGCTGTTCGAGGTTCAGCGGGCGCTGTTGTGGCAACAACGACCGCTGTTCGAGCCAAATCGGTCCAGAAATTTCTGACCCCTTTTTTATGCTTTCGGCGGGCGCTGAATGCAAAACGGCGACCGCCGTTACCTTTCAGCGGGCGCTGTTTCGGGTTTTTGGGGTCAGATTTGAGAGGATCAAATGTATTGATCTCTACCTTGGAGGTAGGGGTCATGGACCTGACCAGATGCAGCCAAGTTCAGCCGGATCAAGTCGGGATGATTTCAAGATGCTTCGATTGTTTTAATTTCGTTTAATATTTGAGTGTTGTGAGGTTCTAGGGGCCTTTCAATACGTATTATGTGCTTTGCTAGTTATTAGATGTTTTATGTTATAAATGTTCAACTTACATATAAACACCTATGCATGCAAGTTCCCAAAATAATGAGTATAATGTCTTGTCCAAAACATCACACTCATGAAGCCCTCGATCATAAGTTGGTAGGTCCGCCTCAGCGGGGTACTACTTGTTATCTTGGGATAAGTGGGAGTAAGGGTTAGACCCTTACAAGTGAGTTTGGTTTTCTCATCGATAGATCCACTGCAGGCGTGGCTATCGAGACATGAGATGAGAACGGGACTCTCATCGACCGAGAGTGACATTGGATGTCATTGACATGGGATGTCTACCTATCTTGGAGTTCTTAAGTGCGGACTCAGTCGGCTTAAGGATTCGCAAGATGAGGGTCTTGGGATCGTTTTGTTCTAATTTATTAAAATGTCAAAAACCAATGCCTAATCTGTTTTTCAAAGACTAAGTTCAACTCGACTCATTCTCACCCCGGGGAGTGGAATGGAGCCAAAGCGCTTGCTTATGTCGATGACACAGATTAGAGACATTCGAGCCATTGGATGGCGTGAATCGATTGTCTGGTTGGCTCCCTCATTTTAATGAGAGATAGGGCTTCAATTGCATGATAAGATCGCTGGTTAGAAAACCTCGAGTTTTCAATTACGATTTATCACGGTTTTGATATTAAGATAATTGGGAACGACGATATTGGATATCGAATGAACAAAATGAAACAAATAAAGTAGTTATGCGAGACAACCTTATTTGTTTAAACGCTTTGTGGATGTTTACTTACTTAATTTATCTTTCTTCTGTAGTTTAATATGTCTGTATCAACTCAATTCAAGTTCAGCTCTATCTTGGATAGAGAAAAGTTGAACAACACCAATTTCCTTGATTGGCAACGTAACTTGAGGATAGTCCTCAAATACGAAGAAAAGGAAAGTGTGTTGGACAAACCCCTTCCCGTGCTTCCCGCTGATGGGGGCACGGATGCCCAAAAGGCATCATATGCCCTTGCTAAGAAAGCCTCGAATGAGGTGACATGTTTGATGTTGGCATCCATGGTACCCGAGTTGCAAAAACAATTCGAGTTCATGGAAGCCTATGACATCATAGAAGAGCTCAAAATCATGTTCGGGGAACAGGCTAGGATTGAGCGCTTCGGTGTCACCCGGGCTATAGCAACAGCTAGGCTGGAAAAGGGTAAACCCGTGGGACCACATGTGCAGCAAATGATTGGATTATTTGCTTCAAGTGCTCGCCTCGGTTTTGCATATGATGACGAGTTGGCTACCGATTTCATTCTTCATTCTCTTCATGATGGATATGACGCCTTTAGGCTGAATTTCCACATGAATGGACTGAAGAAATCGCTTCATGAGATCCATGGGATGCTTAAGGCTGCTGAGCCGGCGATTAAGAAGGACCCTAGGAGGGAAGTTCTTATGATTCGGGAAGGAGGTACCAAAAAGTTCAAGGGGATTAAGAAACCGGAAGTGAAAGGCAAAGGGAAAGGGAAAGTTGTGGCAACTCCTTCCAAAAGGTTCTTGAAAGCTTCTAAGGTTCCTGGGGAATCTGAGTGTTTCTACTGCAAGCGTGTTGGACACTACAAGCGGGATTGCCCCAAGTTCCAGGAGGATGTAAAGAACGGTGTCGTTCCTTCATCTTCAGGTATTTATGTCATAGACATCAACTTTACAAATTCTTCTTCTTGGGTATTGGATACCGGATGTGGTGCTCACATTGTTTCACATGTGCAGGGACTGCAAAGAAGTAGAAGTTTGGTAAAGGGAGATGTCGATCTGCGGGTTGGAAATGGAGCGAGGGTCGCTGCATTAGCCGTAGGATCTTATGATTTGTGTTTGCCTTCGGGCCTTGTTTTAGTATTGAATAATGTTTATTTCGTTCCAAGTATTACCAAGAACATCATTTCTATTTCAGTATTGGATACTGAAGGATTTTCCTTCACTATAATAAATGGTTTATTTACTATTTCAAAAAGTGGAGTGTTCTATGGTTCGGCACGATTAGAACATGGATTATATATACTTCAACTTGACAATCATATATATAACATTGATACCAAAAAGGCCAAATCGAATGAATTCAATGAAACATACCTTTGGCATTGTCGATTAGGCCACGTCAACATTAAACGTGTAGAGAAACTTCTTAAAGAAGGCATTCTCAAATCTTTTGACTTGGAGTCATTTGATACATGTGAAGGATGTTTGATGGGCAAAATGACAAAGTCACCTTTTCTAGGAAAAGGAGAACGTGCAAGTGACCTATTGGGTTTAATCCATACTGATGTATGTGGTCCAATGAGCTCACAAGCACGTGGAGGTTATTTCTACTTCATAACTTTTACCGATGACTTAAGTAGATATGGTTATGTCTATTTAATGAGGCATAAGTCGGATGCCTTTGAAAAGTTCAAAGAATTCCAAAATGAAGTTGAGAATCAACTTGGTAAGAAGATAAAAGCCATTCGATCGGATCGAGGTGGTGAATATCTTAGCCAAGAATTCGATGATCATCTTATGAGTTGTGGTATTTTATATCAACTCACTCCACCTGGAACACCCCAGATGAATGGTGTTTCCGAAAGGAGGAATAGAACCTTATTGGATATGGTTCGATCGATGATGAGCCTTAGTGAACTACCGAAATCTTTTTGGGGACACGCACTTTTAACAGTGCCCTATACACTGAATAGGACACCGTCAAAAGCTGTTGATAAGACACCATACGAGTTATGGAAAAGGAAGGTCCCTAACTTGTCTTATATCAAGATTTGGGGATGTGAAGCTTATGTGAAGAGAAATATCTCTACAAAGCTTGAACCCAAATCGGATAAATGTTTCTTTGTGGGTTATCCAAAAGAAACACGAGGGTACCACTTTTACAACCAATCTGAGAACAAAGTTTTTGTTGCTCGAGATGGTGTATTTCTTGAAAAGGAATATCTTTCCAAGAAAGTAAGTGGGAGCTCAGTTGAATTGAACGAAATTCAAGAAAACTTGAACGAGGTTCAAGAAGATCAAACTGAGATGGACACTCAAGACCAAGTCGAGAGTAATCCATTGGTTTTGGAAACCACACCTAACCCTCGAAGGTCCGGAAGGATTAGATCTCAACCTGACAGATACCTAGGTATTCTGACAAACGAGAGCTATGAAGTCATGCTTTTAGAAAGCAATGAACCTTCGACCTATATCCAAGCTATGACGAGTCCAGATGCCGAGAAATGGCAGGGTGCCATGAAATCCGAAATGGAATCAATGTCTGAAAATCAAGTTTGGAACTTGGTCGATTTGCCTAAAGGGGCTAGGCCCATTGGATGCAAATGGATTTACAAAATAAAAACAGACATGAATGGAAAACCTAGTGTTTTCAAAGCAAGGTTGGTAGCAAAAGGATATAAACAAATTCACGGGGTGGATTATGATGAAACCTTTTCACCAGTTGCTATGAATAAATACATTCGGATTCTCTTAGCCATTGCTGCTCATTATGATTATGAGATATGGCAAATGGGCGTTAAAACCGCCTTCTTGAATGGGATTCTAGTAGAGGAAGTGTTTATGACACAACCAGAGGGTTTTATCGACCCTAATCAGGCTGAGAGAGTATGCAAGCTTAATAGATCCATTTATGGATTAAAGCAAGCATCTCGGAGCTGGAATCTTCGGTTCGATGAATCCATACAAGAGTTTGGATTTCAAAAGAACATGGAAGACTCTTGTGTTTACAAGAAAGTCAGTGGGAGTTACGTTGTATTCATTGTGTTGTATGTCGATGACATACTCCTCATTGGAAACAATATTCCTATGCTTAATTCTGTTAAAGAATGGCTGGGAAGATGGTTTTCAATGAAGGATCTTGGAGAAGCACAATACATATTGGGCATCAAGATCTGTAGGAACAGATCACAAAGAATGCTTGGACTTAGTCAAGCAACCTATATTGATAAGGTGCTTGACAGGTTCAGAATGAAAGATGCCAAGAAGGGTCTCATTCCAATGACTCATGGCACATCTCTGAGCAAGAGGCAGTGCCCTTCGGGACCTGATGAGCAAATGAGGATGGCAAATATTCCTTATGCTTCGATAATAGGGTCTATTATGTACGCCATGATATGTACACGACCGGATGTATCGTATGCTTTGAGCATGACGAGTCGGTATCAAGGAAACCCAGGTGAGGCGCATTGGACTATGGCCAAGAATATTCTTAAGTACCTTAGAAGGACTAAAGATTATTTTCTTGTCTTTGGAGGACAAGAAGAGTTGGTTATGACAGGCTATACGGATGCAAGCTTCCAAACAGACAGAGATGATCTCCGGTCTCAGTCCGGTTTTGTCTTTTGTCTGAATGGAGGTGCGGTGAGCTGGAAGAGTTCCAAGCAACCCATCGTAGCTGATTCTACTACAGAGGCTGAGTACATTGCTGCATCTGAAGCAGCAAAGGAGGCCGTTTGGATAAGAAAGTTCTTAGATGAGCTTGGTGTCATACCTAGTTCGGCCCATCCGATATCTCTCTATTGTGATAATAGTGGAGCTATCGCGCAAGCCAAGGAGCCTAGGGAGCACCACAAATCCAAACATGTGCTCAGGAAGTTCCACATTCTCAGGGAGATAGTTAGTCGTGGAGACATCGAGATAAATAAAGTTGCAACTGATGATAATGTTGCAGACCCGTTAACTAAACCACTCCAGCAGTCAAAGCATGATGCTCATACGACTGCAATAGGGATACGATATCTTAGAGATGGATTGTGATTCCTATTATTGTATTGTCTACTTTTGGAGTTTATGTAAACATTCACTTATCTTTTATGATATTCAATAATTTCTTCATATAATTGTGGTTTAAATTGTATGAATTGTCCAAATGATTAAATTATATTAATTGGGTTATGAGGTCGATTTACCACATAATGAAGTCCCAATTGTTGAACTAATATAATTAAGTCATAAATTGTTCCTAGTTCGTATCATCGAGTATGGACAAACTGACGATACAAAGAACTAGATTGTAATGTGTACTATAGCGCCGCTTCATGGGCTAGTGATGTGGGACATCAAGTACAATTACATGGATATTAGCTGGGAGCTAATGATCGAACAGACCCGACTGGAATAGTATTTAAGATTTCGAGTCATAATACTATTTCATTGACTGTCGAGCAATTTCCTCTGACCTGAGTAGTCCAGAGTGATTCCATTGTGAAATGGTGTACTTTGATACAAGTAAACGCCTTTCGTAAAAGGAGGTTATAAAACTTGTTATTGGGTATATCAGGAAGCAAGTGGGAGAGCTTGGATTGACAAGATGGGATTGTCCTCCATTCTATAATGGGATACATGTCTTACCGGCCACTTGGAGAGTCGAGACTGTGGAAAATACGTGGCCACGTCCAGATTCGTATCATAGTGATAAATCTGGTTTTACAGTCTGTCTCAAAGTCCAAGAAAGGTTTGAACCGATTGAGGATGACTCGAGTCTTGCCTCAAGTTCAAATTTAGACATAAAGTGACAACAGGAAGTTGGCAGCACACTGGCTCTGAAGGCCAAGTGGGAGATTGTTGGGATATGTCCTTCGATCCTACCTGTGCAATCGATAAAGTCATAAGGTCGTCTATGGATGTTAAATGATTATTTGATAATATTAATTGTTGGGAACAATATAATATTGATCAATTAAATCATACCTACAGGGTCACACACGGACTCGAAGATAATGTACGATGATTGATATATATATTGATTTAGAATCAATATTTACGTGGATTTAATTCCCATGCATGGGATGCATGGCTTGCATGGATGCATGTCACATAGTGTGACATGGCATGCCACACAAGCAAGTGGGACCACATACAATGCATAGTGGCATGTGTATGTGGCATGACCTTTCACCTCCTTTGTAACCTCTTTTGTGTGTTAATGGTGCATCTTTATGCACATTAAGATGGAGGTTACATAGAGGTGTAATGGTGTGAATAATGGTGTGTTTATATAGATGAAAATCTGATTTTCATCACACACAAGCATCAGCCACGAAAATCCACACAAAATAGAGAGAAAAGAGGTGATCTTGGAGATCCATTCTCTAGCAATCAAAGGTGTTCATTATCCGGGTTCGTGTGCAACACGTAGAGGCCGGGCCATTTGTGCGGCTTCAACATCCGGACGATCCAAAGGAGTGAAGAGTTCATTCACGAGGAGATCTTCGAGTTGCTGATCCATTAAGGTGGTTCAATCGACTCAACACCACCTTAACCGAAATCAACGAACACAAAAAGTAAGTAATCGTTGAACCTTATATATATATATATTGGATGTGTATATATATATGTTTATATGTGTTCTTATACACATTAAGTGTGCACTAAGATCATGGCATAGTAGATCTATTGCTTTACACGCTTCCGCACACACGGTATATCGATCGGATCGGTATATCGGTACCTACATACGTTGTAGACAGTATGGCGTGAGGAGACACGCGGAAGATCATATTGTCGGTTACTCGTATACTATCGAACAGTAGCTCACGACTTAGATGGACAGGGACAATCCATCGGTACGTCGTAGTGTGACTGGTAGATAGTCAGTCTTGACTATCATGTTACACTTGTACACTTGGTGTATTGAGCAGGACCACGGGAGGGCGTTCGATTTATACTAATCGCAGTAATCGAACTAGACCTCAGAAATTACGGATATACGAATTCTTAATCCCTATATAATTATAGGTGCGTGTGTCTAATTCTCGGTTCTTTAATATGCCAATGAGTGAGACTAAATGATTGGTCGAGATTCTCGGTAAATTGGGGATCGTAATTGTACGCACGGCATGCTATAGATTATAGACAGGAAACCGTGTCCCGTTTATCGTGTTGATGACGTCCCCGAGATGAGCTCATAAAGTTTATTATGTAAACCCTGCAGGTGGATTCGTTCCACATGATAACAAGGATGAGTGGTACTAGTCTCGGATAATAAGAAACGAATTAATTTAATTATTAGTAATTAAATAAATTCGTGGACGTTCGATATCTTAAACACGGGGAAAGTCGTATATGTAATTTCGGCGGAAATATTATTGTTGATATAATATTAAATTAATTTCGGGAATTCAATTATAATTTTATAGTGGAATTAATTATAATTAAAATTGTGGAATTTAATTAAAGGTTTTCTTTTAAGGACACCGGTTTAATTAAATTGCAATTTAGCCCGGGATTTATTTACCTAAGAGGTCCCTAGTGTAACTCTATTTAAACCCCCCTTGCCCTCTCTAAAACCTAAGAAACGCCGCAACTATTATTTCAGCAGAGAAATTAAAATGCTTAGCACAATTATATTTTTCTTTGTTTAAATAAAAGAGTTAACGCAGTTATTTTTTTCTGATGAAATTAATTGCTTAGCGCAATTATATTTCTGAGAAAGAAAAATTATTCTTGCGCTGGTTTTGAGAAGAGAGAGCAGAAAAGGAGAATCCAGCAGATCGTTGCCCACACAACGGCTGGAATCGGGAAGAGGCATACGCTAGAAACGTCTAAGGTCTCAACAATTCGGCTCCTCCGAATCACGCGACAAAGGTATGAGATCGAACCTAATTCCGCGTTTTTCGATGTCTGATTTCGTTAAAAATACATCGGACGAACGATCGGGTTTCGGGAGTCGTGGTATGTGTTCCTCGACTACTGGGAGGTCGAGGACCTCCGGATCGGTGGTCGGAAGAGGAAGAACGGACCAGAAACGAGCCCGGAACAGCAACGTCGCGTTGCTGTTCGCGGACAAACGGCGGTCGCCAGAGGGCAAACGGCGGTCGCCGTTTGCAGCTCCTCCAGCGACCGTTGGTCTGCAATCGGCGGGCGCCGATTGAGGCAGACCAGCCCCATTTCGCGCGGTTGTCCTCCGGGGCGACGGCTGGGCGTGATTCGGGACACGGGCTGTCACGCGGACGAAGTAACGGACGTGGAGGTCGACTGGGAGCGTTCGGATGTTCGAGCGATCGAACGAATGCTTCCCGGGTAGTCGATTTCCAACAACTTCAACAACCTAAGCCTCAGTTCAGAATATGGTGGTCAAGATAGAGTCCACATGGCTAATGGATCAGGTTTGCGCATTTCTCATAATATTAATTCATTAGCTAATTCTGTGAATTCTCCCAGAAATCCTTTTCACTTAAAAAACCTTTTATATGTCCCTCATATAGAAAAGAACCTTCTAAGTGTTTCTCAGTTTGCCAAAGATCGACAATACAGTTTTTTTTTTTTTTTAATTTCACCCCATTGTTGCATTGTGAAGGATCAAACAACAGGAGCAATGCTTCTTCAAGGGACAGTTAGAGATGGTTTATATCACTTCAACCTTCACTGCTTACCTCATCCTTCATCTCCTTCAGCTTCCACCACATTCCAGTCTTCTCAGTTTTCTCAACCCTCTCTTCAAAGTGGATCTATGTAGCCAGCTCCAAGCTATGATTAGATACTTGGCATTGTGCACCACTAGACATTGTTAAAAAGGCTCTTGACAATAATAAAATTTCTTATTTTCCTACTGTTATTTCTTCACTTTGTGATGCCTGTTTAAAATCTAAATCACACAAACTACCATTTCCTGACTCAACCACAGAACATCACACTCCCCTTGAACTTGTTCACACTGATCTTTGGGGACCAAGTCCTATACAATCTGTCAATGGCCATAATTACTATATTTCTTTTATTGACCATGCCAATAGATTCACATGGATATACTACTTAAAATCTAAAACTGAAGTCCAACAGATGTTTTTACATTTCAAGGCCCTAGTTGAAAATCAATACAAATCCAAAATTAAAATGATTCAAAGTGACAATGGAACTGAGTATAAACCTCTTATTCCTATTTTTCATGCTAATGGTATCCTTCACAGACTCAACTGTCCATATACATCCCAACAAAATAGTTTAGCCGAGAGAAAACACTGACACATAGATGAGTCAGGCCTTTCTCTCCTTTCCATGTCATCCATGCCTCAGAAATACTAGGATGATGCTTTTGCCCATAGTGTCTTCCTAATTAATAGAACTCCTTCCATAGTCCTTAAATTTCAGACACCTTTTGAAGCTCTCACTCACCTTAAACCTGATTACTCTTCCCTTAGGATATTTGGCTGCTTATGTTACCCATACACCAGGACTTACAACAAACACAAACTGGAGTATAGATCCATTCCAGGTGTTTTTCTAGGTCACCACTCTCAATACAAGGGATATAAAATACTCCTCCCTCATCATAAAGTCATCATCTCCAGGCATGTTATCTTTGATGAACATACTTTCCCTTTTCAACTCAAGTCTGCAGCTATACCAAACCCAAACTCCACTGCTTTTCCTCATATACCTCCTTATATGCCACCTTTACCTTCTCCAACAGAATCATTTATTACACCCCATAGCCCACAGAGTCATCACTCCCCTCAAAATGACAACTACAATCAGTTAATCCCATCTTTCTCCTCCAATACTCAACCACATCATTCTCCCACATCCTCCTCCACTTCAAACACTTCTTCACCCATTCCCATCACTTCACAGAATCAATTATATGTTGATTTACCAATAGAGATTAATGCTCCCTCATCTATTGCTTTTGTAGCTTCTGATCTTGCAGGTACAACAGATATTACAGCCCCACCGGTGTCAACCACTGTTGTTCCTCACCACTCCATGACCCCAAGGGGAAAAGCTGAGATTTATAAACCCAAAATCTACACTGTCACTATGGACACAAAACCATCTTCTTATCAAGAGGCTCTGCTCTCCACCCCTTGGCTCAATGCTATGAAACAGGAGCTTCAAGCTCTTTATCTTAATCAGACATGGTCATTAGTGCCTCTCCCAAAGAACAAAACCACTGTTGGTTGTAAGTGGATCTTCAAACTTAAGAGGAATGCTAATGGTTCTATAGCTAGGTACAAACCCAGGCTGGTAGCCAAGGGCTACTCTCAACAACCAGGCTTTGACTTCACATATACATTTAGCCCTGTTATTAAGCCTGTTAGCATCAGAATTGTGCTTACTATAGCCTTACACCATTCCTGGTTCATTAAGCAGTATGATGTGGATAATGCCTTCCTTCATGGAGACATTGATACTGAGATCTTTATGGACCAGACACCGGGATTTGAGCAAGGGGGAAACACACTTTTCTGTAGGTTAAACAAGTCTCTCTATGGCCTGAAACAGACCTCTAGAACATGGACTACCAAATTTGCCAAAGTGATCTGCTCCCAAGGATTTGTTACTTCTAAAGTTGATCCCTCTCTCTACTAAAGACACACTAAAACCTCAACCATCTTTGTACTCATCTATGTTGATGATTTTATAATCACATGACCAGATCCTAATGAGATTAAGCAAGCCACTGATCAGCATAAACAACATTTTTCTATAAAGGATTTAGGTAATCTAAATTACTTTCTTGGTATTGAAATTACTCAAACCACAGATGGCATGTTCCTTGTGCAAAAAAAATATATTGAGGACATTCTAAAGAGTGTTAACATGAGTGATGCAAAGGGGTTGAGTACACCAATGGTTACTGGCAACTTCTTGTCAAATAATGACTGGCAGCCTTTTCAAGATGCAAGGCTTTATAGAAGTACAGTGGGAGATCTACAATATGCTACTATAACAAGACCAGACATTGCTTATTCAGTTGGAAAAATGAGTCAGTATATGCAGAATCCTACAGACCTCCACTGGAAAGCTGTAAAAGGATATTGAGATACATTGCTTCAACAAAACATTATGGTCTCAATTTCACTAGAAGTAAGGAACTAAATCTCGTTGGATTTGCTATGCAGCTTGGGCTACTAATTTGGATAACAGAAAATCATTGAGTGGTTATTGTGTATTTTTTTGGAGGAAATCTTATTTCATGGAGTTCAAAGAAGCAAGCTACCGTATCCAGGTCAAGCACAGAGGCTGAATATAGAAGCCTTGCCAATGCAACTTGTGAAATGATTTGGATTCAATCCCTATTGCAAGAACTCAACAGGAAATCCAAGAAAATACCTGTTCTGTGGATAGACAATCAAGGTGTTGTGTCTCTTGCTGCCAACACTGTGTTTCACTCCAGAACCAAACACATAGAGCTTGACATGCATTTTGTAAGAGAAAGAATCATGAAAAAGGAAATTTCAGTTCAGCATGTTCCTGGGATTGATCAAGTCGCAGACTGCTTTACCAAAGCATTGTCAGGTCAATTCTTTATGCGACTCAGAAATAAACTTCATGTTACTTCTGTGGCCGCATTAGAATTGAGGGGGAATGAAAGCGACTCATGCATGGGCAAACATGCAGCAAAGAATTATCCCACATAAAAGGATGGTGGAGGGAGCATGTGCAGGAGATCCTAACATCACAGTCCACTGCACATGCGCACACTAAAGCTTTCTCTCTCCCTCTATAGTACCATGCACAGCTCATACGTAGTGGTCCCAAGATGGCTAAAGACAATCGTGCCCTCCTTGCATTGAGCTAGCTAGAGTGTTCCAGATTCTTCTTAACATCTTGTATTCTCTCTATATATATGTTGTGTTGAACATTGCAGCTATGGAAAATATTATTTAAGAAAACTCCAAATTCAGAGTTCTAGGGATAGGGTTTATACAACCCTATTTCCTATTTATATTTATTTTATCCTTTTATTGTAAGATTATTTTCCTTTTAGGGGCACTCTATTTTTTTTCTTTGCAACGAAGCTTCGGCGTGGACTAGACTTCGGCGGAAGTGCGTCATGCTTCTCTAATTTCTGACGATGAGAGATGATGGTGGTGGTAGTTGCTTGAAGGGTCTGAAACGGGGCTCAAGAAAGTGGGGCCCACGGCGGCGATCGAAGGGTGAGAGAAAATAAAATAAAGAAGATTGTATAATATTTAAATTAATAATTTAGAGAGGTGAAATTTAAATACGAGTATCTAAATGTCACGCCCCATTTTATTTTATTAAATAAAAGAAAATACAAGTAATAATTTTCAAAAATTTGAAGGGCGTGAGATGATTTTTTTTTTAAAACTCCATGTCGGCATAATTAGTTTCCAACAGTAAAAAGATTTAAATAATAGTAAATTCAGCGGAAATCATTAACAATTTTAACAGGTCAACACACACTAAAATAAATTAACATATTAAACGTTTGTACGAATCACGGCGCAGAAGCATCATCGACTACTCCGGTTAAATCATAGTATCGCCTGAAAATATTTATATCAACAAGGGTCAGTCCACTGACTCGCAATATGCTTAATCTTGCGACTTGTCGTCTTAGTTTGTATTTTAAACGTTGAACTTTAATGCAATGAACTCCTTAACTTAAACGTAGGACATAAACCCTAACTTTGAAACGTTTACGTAACTTTTCTTTAACATTAACGTTTATATCATTTCTTTCACGTTTAGACGCGAGCTCACTTGACATCGTAAGGGCTACGCCAGTCCATTGAGGCCATTCGTTCGTTAGTTGCACACCCTGTCTAGAGGCTCTTTCGACGCTCTAGCCATTGAGGGCATTAAAGTTAGTTGCACACCCTGGTCTAGATGATCTTTCGACGCTCTAGCCATTGAGGCCATTAAAGTTAGTGTCACCCTACTTAAGGTAGTTCCTTACGATGCCCAACATTTCATTTACTTTAACATTACTTTTGTTCTTTAAAATTTTGACCGTGAGATGGACTTCTAATGCATACGAATCCTATCGTGTATGGATGAACTTATGACATGATTAAACTCACTTCATCATTAAAAATTCAACATAAATCATAACATCGATATCAAATAATTAAGTACAATCATTCTCAAATACAATCACAACAAATAGAAGAGTTAAAACATAGAATTAAACATTCAATATCGTACACAAATATCATACACAGAATGACACCCAAGTCCAAACACATAAAGTTATACATCAATCATATATATATGTATACTTACGCACATACAACTAATAAGTTTTACTTTGTTGTTGTTCATGCATATAACACATGTACATAGTAATTAATTTGCTGCTGCTACTTTCATACCCATACACATACGTACACATTAACTTATAACTACAAATACCACTAATTAACAACATTATCAATTCACTATATCTATATTTATATACACGTACATCTATAGGCATCGATTCACATAGGTACACCGTACACGGCCAGACAATCATAAATGTATTTAATTGCGCACCGAACAATCATAATAATCGAGTCAAGAAACAAATAATATAAATATATGATGACAAACCCTAGATTCCAAATAACTCTAACTATATGAAATCTTAAGAACCCACTTGCCTTTAATTATGAGATCAAGGTTTGCGAGTCGAGACGATCGACATCTTCTTCTTCTTCCTCCCTTCTGGTCGGATCCTCCTTTACTCCTCAGTAGTCCCGATCTCTCTCCTCACGTGTTTGTCTCCTCTCTTCTCTCTTATTTCTTGCGGCTCTCCCCTCTCTGTTTCTTTTCCCGAACTTATCATGTGTTTTGGTATAATATAAAACAAGGTTATAATTTATTTAGCTCATAAAAGATAACCACTTATGCAGCCCATTATATTGGATTAATTATCATCTAAGCCCATTAAAAAATTATGCTTTTTATTAAATTAAAAGCCTAGCCCAATTACTATCGAAGCCCATTAAAATATAAGTTTAGCCCATAAATAAAATACTAAACTCGACTAACATGTGATAAAAATGTCATTTTAATTAACTAATTTTTAATAAAAATATTCGGGTTATTACATTCTACCCACCTTATAAATGTTTCGTCCTCGAAACTTAGCTCAATTTATAAAATGTTAGTAAAACCCAATAAAAAGGTAAATCTGTTTTATCAAATTACTAACCCAACCCATAAAATTTCAAAGCCCATTTAAAATACTTAACACGTAGGCAACCAAACTATTTAAATTAAATAATTTTAAATTATAAAAATTCGAGTTATTATTACATTCTACTCACCTTATAAAATGTTTCGTCCTCGAAACTTAGCTATTATAAAATGTTGAAGCCCAACTATTATTTAATTTGATTAGTCCATAAGATACAATTTCAGCTCATTAAAATAAATTTATTACTCAAACCATAAAATTACCGAAGTCAAATTAACAAATACGCAAACAAGCTATTTTAATTAATTAATCTTAATTGTAAAAATTTGAATCGTTACATTCTAGTCGTCATATAAAAAGTTTCGTCCTCGAAACTTAGTTCAATTTTATAGGGCATGCATCAAAGATTTAAAGTCATCACGCAATATCAAGAAGAGTGTAACTATTTGAAAAAATCAACATCAACACACCAAAGATAGTAATAGAGGATCCTCATAACAAATACAACAAGCAAGATTAATGAACTTTCATCTATTCATAACTAGCATTGATACAATTATCACACAACAAATAATTTAAACACATGTCAAAGTAAAAATTGGAATTTAACTTCACAAGAATCAAAATGGATTTTACATGTTCTCAACAACATAAATAACAATCATTGTCAACTAAGCATTCAAATACTCCGAATTAAAATTGATACTATAATCACATAGCAAATAACTGGTATTAGAAACAACTTACCAAAGTATCGAAGATGTCTGGCGTGATTCATACTCGTAACAATTTTTAAACTTGCAAACTATTAAATTTTAGCACAGGTCGAGAGAACCGATTTTAAAACTCTGCGCTCTGATACCATTTTTCACGCCCCGTTTTGTTTTATTAAATAAAAGAAAATACAAGTAATAATTTTCAAGGATCTCAAGGGCGCGAGATGATTTTTTTTTTTAAAACTCCATGTCAGTATAATTAATTTCCAACAGTAAAAAATTTAAATAATAGTAAATTCAGCGGAAATCATTAATAGTTTTAACACGTCAACACACACTCAAATAAATTAACATATTAAACGTTTGTACGAATCACGGCGCAGAACCATCCTCGACTACTCGGTTAAATCATAGTATCACCTGAAAATATTTATATCAACAAGGGGTTAGTCCACTGACTGGCAAGTAGGCATGCAATCTATATGCTTAATCTTTCCACATGTCGTCTTAGTTTGTATTTTAAACGTTGAACTTTAATGCAATGAAATCCTTAACTTAAACGTAGGACATAAACTTTAACTTTGAAACGTTTACGTAACTTTTCTTTAACATTAACTGTAACATCCCATTTTTTTTTATAATATAAACTAAAGAGGATTTTTCATAATTTTAAAAATAAATTTGAAAACACTTTAAATAAACAAAAGTCAAATACCTTTTCCATAAACATAAAATCATCCTCATTAGTAAAAATAAAATACTTTTATATAATATTTTCAAAAGCGGAAAACGTAATAAAATAAAGTCTATAAAATAGACATTTGTACTACTATCATCGACACCATCCTCCGCATCGCTCCGAATTCGCTTGACCTGAAAAGATGGGGTTTTAAAAAGGGGTGAGTTATCAACAACTCAGTAGGGATACCAGTTCATACATTGCACAATACGAAAGCAATCGGAATAACTCTCAACTTTATAAACTAACTTGGATCATCATCATGACCACGTCATTTCATTACGCGATCACGACTATCTTGACTAGTTACCGTTAAAATGGCCATGAATACCATAAACACGTCATTTCATTACGCGAATACAACCATAATACTACAAACACGTCATTTCATTACGTGAATGCAGCCATATACCACAACCACGTCATTTCATTACGCGATTGCAGCCATGAATTTCGTCCCGCGACTAATATGTGCACATAACATGAATGGAATATAAAGTCCTCGATATCAAACAATTACCTGCGTACCATACACTGATATGAACTGTATTTGAAAAGGTTTTAGAAATACCCCTACCTTGATAATGCAGACTTTGAAAGAAGTGATGCTTGAATGTATGCTTGTGCCATCCTATTTCTCGATATCCATATATATCCTAATTATATAAATTAGTCTAATATTAATATAAATATTTAGTATATATATTTATATTACCATATAAGTATATTATAGTACCAATTAATAAAATTAATTGACTTGTAAAGGTAAAAGGGTGGCTGATCTTAGGATTAATAATTTGTGGGGCTTGACTCTTCATTAAGAAATTGGGTTGAAATAATTGAAGTCGGGCCTAAAGGAGAAGCAGGCCCATTTTAAATAATGTGTGATGGAATTTAAGGGCGTTGGAAGCAAAGGGCGATCCCCAATTGAATCCTAATTATCTCCTTCTTCGATTGGGCACACACAGATTCAACGGGCAGCACCTCATCTAGGAGTTTCGGGGTCGTCAAATACCACAATGGTACTCGGGATCAGAAGAGATATCATAACAACAGTTTCGCTCGCGGCAGGAGGCGGCGACGACTCGATCTCGGTGGAGGCCTTCGATTCGATTCTACAGCTTCTTCTCCAACTACTGCTGCGCGGCGTCGACATCGATTCGTCCTCAACCTTAATTAAATTCTTCAGCGATTGCTCCTCGGAACCGGTAGTGAGCAGCGGCGAGGGAACATTGACTCTAACTCTCAATTGTAGCTCTCGGAGGATACTCGCAAGTCTCTCGTCAAGGGAGTGGATCTACGAGGGTCCTGCTGATTCTTCGAACTGCAACGACCCAAAAAGGGCAGCAGTGGCACGTTCCTATTGTGAGGGTGTTGAGGTCGAACTTGGCGTGGCTCGGCTCAGCTGTGCTTCAAGTCGTTCGAGTTTTGCCACGGACTTGGTATTGATTTCGGTTCGTAGAAGCGATCACCATCGGCTCGATTCTTCTCGTCATCTGACGATGGTATAGTAGCAGAAAAAGGGGGGCTTAGTTGCTCTGACAAGGGCCGTGCTGAGGTTTGAGGTTTCGTCATCAATATGGTGTGCGGCGTGGCTCGATCAACAATTATCCAAATTGCATTGTTTCCTCTTGACGATTGCGGTAAACTTACCACAAAGTCAATGACCACGTGCTCAGTCTTCCACTCGGGTACTTTCAATGGTTGAATTAAAATCGAAGGTCGTTGTGTTAAGCCTTAACTTGCTGACACACCAAACATTTCTGTACGAATAAACAGATATCTCTTTTCATACTTCTCCACCAGAATGACTCTCACAGGTCGTGATACATCTTCGTACTTCCTGGATGGACAATGTAAGACGTATAATGTGCTTCTTCTAGAATTCCTATCTCAATGCCTCGTCTTTTGGCACACACAATCTTCTGTTAAATACTAGGACACCATCTATCGTCGCTGAAAACCCTAAGTGCTCCCTTTACGAACTCGGGTCTTTATCTTCAATAGGAAACCATCGTTCTCATGACTATCTTTAATTCTTTCCACTTAGAGTAGGACGAATCGTCAATGCAGATAACATTGCTTCAATATTGATAGGTTAAGAAATCACTTCCATTCTCATATTCCCAAACTCCTTTTGGAGCTGCTCTTGATCCGTCAACATACTGGGTATATGACCTGTTGTTTTTCGGCTTAAGGCGTCTGCCAGGACATTAGCCTTTCCAGGGTGATAATGAATTGAACAGTCATAATCTTTGACAAGCTCTA
This sequence comes from Euphrasia confusa, assembly GCA_954870475.1. Lineage (NCBI taxonomy): Eukaryota > Viridiplantae > Streptophyta > Magnoliopsida > Lamiales > Orobanchaceae > Euphrasia > Euphrasia confusa. The sequence goes on along the minus strand of OX940953.1, from coordinate 46,760,238 downwards.
GCCATTTTCGCTGACGCATATTCAACTCTTTTGCGCGAAGATTACTTCAAACTCTTGTGACCGGTGTATATATCGCACTTTACTCCATACATGTAATGTCCCCAAATTTTCAATGCATGGTTTACAGCAACTAGTTCCAAGTCGTGGGTAAGGTCATTCACTTCGTGTGTCTTCAGTTGTCGAGAAGCATAAACTATCACTTTCCATGCTGCATTAACACAACTCAATCTTTGGTTGGGGGCATCACTATACACCATGAAACCGCCTGTACAGTTTGAAATGATCAGAAGTGGTGTTGTAGTTAACTTCTTCTTGAGTTCTGTGAAAACATTTCTCTTCAACTATGTTATCGGTTTTGCTAGCTTTGAAACACCTTCAATGAATCTCCGATAGCAATAAGCGAATCTCGAGAAATTGCGTATCTCTTTAACGTATTTAGTGGCTCATTGATTGACCTCTTAAAACTTAGAAAGATCACTTTAATTCTATGAGTAATGGCAACTCGCTCAAGAAATCATACATTATTTAGATAAAACTCACACTTTGAGAATTTCACATAGACTTCTCTATGCTCAATGTCTCCAATGAGAACCTCAAATGTTCCTTGAGTTTAGTATCGTGTTTCCAGTAGAACAATAGTTCATCAATGAACATGATCACATGCTGACCGAGTTAAGAAAGTTCGACTTTGAGATATCTAACTCACTCCTGGTGAGTATTTTAAACGTTGAACTTTAATGCAATGAACTCCTTAACTTAAACGTAGGACATAAACCCTAACTTTGAAACGTTTACGTAACTTTTCTTCAACATTAACGTTCATATCATTTCTTTCACGTTTAGACGCGAGCTCACTTGACATCGTAAGGGCTACCCCAGTCCATTGAGGCCATTCGTACGTTAGTTGCACACCCTGTCTAGAGGCCCTTTCGACGCTCTAGCCATTGAGGGCATTAAAGTTAGTTGCACACCCTGGTCTAGATGCCCTTTCGACGCTCTTTCTATTGAGGCCATTAAAGTTAGTGTCACCCTGCTTAAGGTAGTTCCTTACGATGCCCAATATTTCATTTACTTTAACATTACTTTTGTTCTTTAATATTTTGACCGTGAGATAGACTTTTAATGCATACGAATCCTAAGTTGTATGCATGAACTTATGACCTGATTAAACTCACTTCATCATTAACAATTCAACATAAATCATAACGTCGATATCAAATAATTAAGTAAAATCATTCTCAAATACAATGACAACAAATAGAAGAGTTAAAACATAGAATTAAACATTCAATATCATACACAAATATCATACACAGAATGACACCCAAGTCCAAACACATAAAGTTATACATCAATCATATATATATATATATATATATATATATATATATATATATATATATATATATATATATATATATATATATATATATACTTACGCACATACAACTAATAAGTTTTACTTAATTTGTTGTTGTTCATGCATATAACACATGTACATAGTAATTCATTTGCTACTGCTACTTTCATACCAATACAACATTATCAATTCACTATATCTATATTTATATACACGTACATCTCAACATACGTAAACTATATATATATATATATATATATATATATATATATATATATATATTATATATATATATATATATATATATATATATATTTTGGATATTCTATTAGTTTTGCGTTTTTAACAGATTCTGTTTCATGTTCATCGTTATCCCAATTAGACATGGATATTAAATGCTTGTAAATTTGTTGTGGTTAGCAAGACATTAGAATTGTAAGCTCAACTTTAAACATGTTTATTTTAAAACAAAATTACTTAAATAAACATTCTTTTTGTAACCCTTACAAACGACAAAAGTCGTTTAAGTATCAACCAAAAAGGGATAGACGGAGAAAACTCCAAAAATCAGGGTTAACGAAAATTTTAGCAAAATTTTCTTTTTATCTAGCCTTAAATATGCAATCGAAACATTGTGGCAAGAAAAGAAAACACTAAAAATTTTCGACATTTTTACTCTTTTTTTTTTTTTTTTTTTTTTTTTTTTTTTTTTTTACATGTTTAAATTTTACTTACTCATCTAACATCTTACCACCCACAACAAAAATTTAGCTCTGTAATTCCATTAATTTAATGGATATCGAAATAGTACCTTGTATGGGGGGGTTTGGCTCTGATACCAGTGAGAGGGGTGCGTACGGAGGGTGCTATGCGTCGTGCGTAGTGATGTTTATTGATAGCGAAAGGCGGTGATGTTGAGTATTGTATGAGAGAACACAATATAGTATGAAATAATTTTTCTATTCCAAATCAAGTCTGAAAAATACAACATACAAACCTCTCCTTATATAGAGAGTACAAAGGTTCTAAAACAGAACAAATTCAAACACTACGGACAATACACATGACTTTTACAGACCACTATTACAAAGCTACCATTATAGATGTCGGGTACTCTTTGAGCCCCATCGTCACATCATATAATGCACTATGTAAAGACACAAATATAAAATTACAAATTATTAAGAACCACGTATAGTGGTTGAGTGCATCTGACAAAGGTGACACTAATTCCTTGAGTGCTTCTGCGAAGATAGCACTTATAATGAGTGCTGCTGCTGAGAAAGCATCATTGCTTTTAGCTTAATTAAACTGGATTAGGGCATTCTTATCCCAACTTTGTTTTGCCTCGTTTAGAGTCTTTAGCTTGCTGTGTTAATGTCACTATTAGGGCATCCCAGACGTCGGCTGGTGTAGGTTCGTCTTCTTGTCCTTCACCCGCAAAATAATTAAGGGAACTGTTGGAATCAATAGATCCTCTTGGCGAAGCTGACTTCATTGATTCATCTCCGTCTTTTGCTATCTCGGTTGAGAAGGTGTCAAAGAATTGATTTTTCATGTGATCTAATACTTTCTTCATTATTTCTTCCTCCGATTCCCTTGGATATTTTTTCTGAAAGAAATTTTTCAGGCTAGACAGTGAAAGTTGTTGGGAGCATTGTTCTTTTTCTCCTTTTCTTTTATCTTCAACAATTGTTGATTGGATAGTTGAGGCCATTTTCTCTATATTTTCTTCTCCCATATTAGTCCACCATTTGTAGAAAAATTTTCTTTTCAGCATGGGTATATTTAGTTTATTCGAGGAGACTGAGATTGTCCATCTCCAAATCCAAGGAATTTGGAATTTTGTAAAAAACAGGAAAGGACATTGTCCAACAATCAACCTGTCTGAGTTTAATTTGGTGATTAATGAACTATTGTCACACCAAGGATTATATAAATCCATAATTTCCTTTGGCAGTATTTCCAAAGAAGGGCCAAATTTTGACCACCACTCATAAAACCAATTTGGAATATGCTTATTAAGGATTTCTGGGTTTATTGTGAAAAACCAAGAATGCTTATTCTTAGGGTTCTGGTAGTAGAACGCTTTTGAAAAAGCCTGGATATAATCCCAATAATTGAAGTAGATATATTTACCTTCTGCCATTCAGATGGCTTTGTCTCCATTAGGGTTTATTCCCCACTCTCTTGGCAGTAAAACTTTGTTAATATGACACTTGCTGAAGTTTATAAAACTTTCAGGGTTATTATTTTGATAGTGATGAGTAATGGTTACCGATTCGGTAATTTTTAGGAGGACTTCATAATTTGGCCTTGTTTTTCTATTTAGGCCGGCATACCCTCTTGATTCAAGATACCTTGTTCTGATTGACCATCCATCATTTGGCGTCATTTGAATATCTTCATCTTCTATGTACAGAACATCTTCTGTGATTGAACTTTCAAAGTACTCTTTTTCTTGTTGTACTTCATTGGTAACGTCTTTATAAGACGTTTTATTAGAAGAGGAGGAAGGTATATCTTCCTTTTTTGGAGGAGGCAATTGTGGCACAATTTTGCCTCTGCTATGGTATACTGTCCAATCCCCTATTAGGGGAATCGTCGATTCTGTCTGGGATAACATATTGCTAATCCCATATCCGCGGCCTCGGGAATATCCACGACCTCTTCCCCTATTAGGGGTTGTCATTTCCCTGTAAAAATTCACGGGTTAAGAAATCAGCAAGAGAATTATTATCTCCTTTTATGTATTCAATATCAAATTCAAAGGCCGATAACTGAGCTTGCCAACCTGCAAATATTTGCTTAGAGACAAGATTTTTAACATCTTTTTCAACTATTGATTTTGCAGAACTACAATCAATTCTCAGTAAGAATTTTTGATTTAATAAGTCATCTTGAAATTTAGAAATACACTTTATAATAGAAAGCATTTCTTTTTTAATGGTTGAATACTTCGACTGCGTGGGATTCCATTTTCCTGAGGTAAACCTAACAAGATGTTCTTTTTTGCTGTCAGGATTTAATTGTTTTAAGATACCGCCATAACCAATATTTGAGGCATCAGTTTCAACAATTTTAAAGTATTTAGGATTAGCAAGAGATAAACATGGCAAACATCTTACTTTGGACTTAATTTTTCTAACAGCTTGTGAATGCTCTTCTGTCCATGGTGAGACATTTTTTCTTAATCTAGAGTACAAAATTTTTGTGTCTTGGGCTAAATTCTTATAATAATCTGAAATATAATTTAGACTTCCAAGAAATCTTTGAAGCTGTTTTGTATTGGTGATATTATCTGGGAATTTTGAAGCAAATTCTATACTTCTTTCAATTGGGATTATCTTTCCTTGAGAAATTGTATGTCCTAAAAACCTAACTTGGACTTGAAATAATTTCATCTTAGGGGCGGAAATGACTAACCCATTATTTTTTATTAAATTTTTAAATATTTTTAAATGTTTTATATGTTTTTCTATCGTTTTAGAAAATACTAAAACATCATCTATATAAACAATTATAAATTCTGTATATGGGTTAAATATTTCATTCATGATATTCTGAAATTCAGAAGGAGCATTTTTTAAACCAAATGGTAAAACATTCCATTCATAATGACCAAATGGAACTGTAAAAGCTGTTTTATACCTATCAGACTCATTAATTTGAATCTGCCAATATCCTGACTTCATATCAAATTTTGAATAGATTAGAGCATCGTTTAGTCTATCCAATAAATCCTTTTTATTGGGAATTGGATATCTAATCCATTTCAATACCTTATTAAGGGGTTTATAGTTTATGACTAACCTTGGAACTCCTCTTTCCTTTTCAGCAGCATTATTTACATAGAATGCTGTACAACTCCAAGGAGATTTAGATTTACGAATTAAACCTTTCTTTTCGAGTGAGTTTATTTCTTTTTTGCATAATTCTAAGTATTCATGGTTCATTTGAGCTGGCCTAGCTTTAGTAGGAATTTGATTTTCTTTGAATTCCTCTTCATAAGGTAGAAAAATAACATGTTTCTTTCTGTTCCAAAATGCATTAGGTAGTTCATTGCATACTTCTTCTATAAACTGTTTTTCAATTAAATTAATTTTTTCTTGTATTTCTTTTTTTTTTAGCTGATCATTTATATTAAGAATTTCTATTTCATCTTTTAAGAAACATATTTGTTTTTCTTTATTGAGAAGAATATCTCTTACTTCGTTTAACATTCTTGTGTGCGGATCAGTTATGAATTTGAATAATATATTTTTTCCATTTATTATTGAAGAAATACCATTTTGGTCAATATTATTGATTGGCATAATTTTGTGGAGGAAAGGAGTTCCTAAAATAATTCTGTGAGTAAGATTTTTTACCAAGATAAAAGATGTTGGCAAACATATTTCTCGATTGCAAATATTGACGTTTGAAAGTTTATATTTAACTCTAAGTTTATCACCACCTGCTTGGGTTAGTGATTGTGTTGTTTTGGAAAAATATTTTGTAGGAATTATACCTTCTTGGATGCAATTTAAATCAGCACCGCTGTCAATAAGTGCTACCTCATTTTCTAATATAAAATCCCTATTAATAATTAGAGTAATCTTTACAAACCATTTTTGTGAAGTTACTTGATCTAAAAGATTTAGATACTCCATATTATTTGTGTTTTGAGGAATTTCTTCTATTTCTTCACTTTTGAAAGGTTGACTTTCTAATGTTGTAAGTCTTTGTGATAGTACAGCTTGATTTTGTTTTAGCTTTCCTATTTCTCCTTTCAGAGAGCTAATTTCTCTTTTTAAATCACCAATTGAGACTGGAGTCTCTTTAATTTTTGTTTGTTGGAATCTGTGTAACACTTCACTTAATTGATAAGGTGCCTCAATTAGTAAGGGAGTTTCTGGTTTGTCTTTTATTAAAGTTTCAATTATTTTCTTTTTTAGACCGGAGTCTGTAATTGATTCTAGTACTTTTAATATTTTATCTTGATCATCAGTCAGGACATTTAACCCATTCATGTCAACAATGGATTTCCAGTAATTATCTTCATTACATTGACAATCCTCATTGTCAGTATTTGAAGATTCAGAGGATGTTCCATATATAACTCCTAATTCTTCTTCATTTGAAGATTCAGTATCAGTTTCAGAGTTTATTAATACTTTTTCTAACTGCAATCTAAGGTTTTCATCTTGTATTTCATTTAGAGCTTTCTTTGTCCAGCATCGATTTGCATAATGACCAATTTTCCCACATTTATGACAGCTTATATCTAGTTTTTTAGCTTTCCTTTTTCCTTTATTAGGCATATGTGGTTTATCTTTTCTTAAGAATTTTTTATTATAGTAATTTCTTTTGTAATTCTTTTTATAAGAATTTTCTTTGATATAATTCTTTCTTCTAATCTTATCGAGTTTATTATTTTTAATATCTGGCGGCCTGAGAGGCTTTCCTAGGTCAAAAGCAAATTGCTCGCAGAATTCACCAAGCTGGTGTTTTTCCGATTTTTGTTGCTTTTTTAGTTGATTTTTTAATTTAATATCATTACAAAGGTTCAATCCTTCATTTATGCAGGTATTTATTAGTTGACCATAAGTCAATTCTGAGTAATTAATATTGATTCCATCATTTTTAACTCGTAATGATTGCCGAACTTTTTCAGCAAAAAGATGAGGGAGGCCGTCTATGAACTTAGATTTCCAATGAATTGAATTGGGGTTTGTGAGTTGATAAACTCTTGATAAAAATGTATCATTGTACCATCGAAAATGAGTTAAGGAAGGACATCTTAGATTTTGAAGAAGAGTTTGAATTTTTTCTCCTAAGGGAGTTGAAGTTCCTACAAAATGTTGTAGGATCGATAAACACAGTGTATAAACTGCGTCTTCTTCGCCTGTTGTGGCCATACTAGTACTTGGATTATTTGGTTCTGGCTTAATTAATTTTTTGTGGTTTAGAATTTCTATTTTTTGTGTTTCTGTTAAATAATGATCCCACCATCCTCTTAATTGTCCAACAAAACCAGTAGTTATAAAAGATGCTATAGAACTGTCACTATTTCCATGTTGCTTACAGACAGTTGAGTACATAATGATTCTATGTATAACATCAATTATTTGTTTATCATTTAAACCTTCTATATTCCATTCGTATATAGCCTTTCCTGAGTATGAATTTTGAAAAGGTTCAGGTTCTTCGAAAAGAAGATCCTGAGGGGATGGTCTTTTGTAATAATATTTTTCAAGAGGTTTTGGCATATGAATAGGATTTATTTCATTCATATTATGACCTTTAAACATTTCAGTTAATTGATCTACCTCATCTGTTTGGCTTTTAATATCATTTGGTTCAGAATCATCTGCTTCGGATAAAACCCTTAAGTGTAAATCTTTTAATTTCTTTTCAAGGATTTGAATAAAATTTTCACTATTGGTCTCCATTCTGAAGCCATTTATGTTAATTGAAGGTTGAATCATTGGTGTATTAATTAATGAAGGAAAATTTTCAGTATTACTCTCGCTTTTACAAAATTTTTGTATTATTAATTCTTGTTGGCTAATCTGTTTCGCAATAGATTGTTGAAGGGTTTTTAAATCTTTCTCAAGGGAAAGAAATTGATCTCCTAAACAAATCAAGTAGGTATTTGTAAAATTTTAAGTAATGTAAACTTACGGTCATAGTATTTAATCTATTAAATAAACAATTGATTGCTTTTAATTATTTATAATTAAATATATGCAAATCATAGTCCTGGATTATTCACGTTGTAGTTAGTATGGTGTGTGTCGTCACACGGATGATCATACTATTAGTTACTCGTATATAATCAAACAGTAGTTCACGACCTAGATGGACAAGTACCAATCCATCGGTATAGTCGTTGTATGAGAGAGAAAATAATCGGTCTTGATTATTTTATCATACTTGTACACTTGATGTATTGAGCGGATCGCTTAAGATTTATCGATTAGGATTGCCTCGGATAATCAATTTAAATCTCAGTGTATTTTATTCTTAATCTCCGATACTATTGCGGGTGTGTATATTTAATATAAGTGACTTTGATTTTCCAAAGGAATTGTCCGATTAGAATATCTGGTCAATTACCGGTAAAGTTGGGTCACTATATTTTATATATGACATGCCGTGAATTCTTGACGGGAAAGTGTATCCCGTAAGGGTTGATAATATCCCCGAGATGAGTTCATAAGGAATTATTATGTAAACCTCATGAGTGGATTTGTTCCGCATAATAATTAAAGTTGAATGGTACTATTCTCGGATATAAGAGATGAATAAATTTATTAAGCAATAAATAAATTTTATTCATGGATATTTAAATCTTAAATACACGGAATAAATAATACTACCGGAGATAATATTATTTGATATAATATGGTTTAATATTGATAGTGCAATTAATTTTATATAGTGGAAAATAAAATTAATTAATATTAATGGGATTAATAGATTTAGGCTTGAGCTCAATTTAATCATTAATATTGGAAGCCCAATATTTCACCTCCTTTAGATCCCCTACGTAGCCTATAAAAGCAGTACATGGTCTTTACAATTCAACACACCATAAGATTATCATACTTGATATTCTAGAGAGTTCGTGAAGGAGATTCATAAGAGTTCGGAGGATCGTCGCCCACACGACGTTCGAACGAAGTGCAAGGAATACGTGGGAAGATTCGAAGGTCTTCAAATCATCTCGTTTCTTCGCACAATGATACGTAGGTATAATCGTAAACCCCCTCTTATGATTATGCGTTTAATTAATCGTGATATATACATGAACGATGATTCGGGAAACGAACGAGACCGGGGACGGGGATAGACCGGGCGGTGGTGGTCGAAGACCACCGGACCGCCGGCGGTCTAGGGATCCCCGCCGGGATCGTGAGCCACCCCGGCTGGGAGCCGTGGGGATGCGGTCGAGCCCTAGGGCATCGACCGCGGGCACGCATGAAGCCCCGACTGGAAGCCGGGGGCGATCGAGCCCGTGAGCTCGATCGCGGTTGTACTACGGGGTCACTCGTAGCCGCCTCGTATGTGCTACGGGTTCGCCCGTAGCGGGCGTACGGGGCTGAACTTCCCCGCGAGCAGCGAGCCCGTGAGCTCGCTGCGGGACTACTACGAGCAGCCCCGTGAGCTCCCCAGCGATCGTCCGTAGACGATCGCGAGCCCCGCGCGGGGGCTCGGCTGAGCACCACGGGCGGACCGTGGTGGTGCTCGGTTGAGCTCCGGCTCGTGCGGTGGTTCGTGGTTGTTCTCCGGCGATCGAGGATTTCGGTCGAGTTATCGGTTCCGCGATATTTTTGATAGCTCGGGATATCGATTTCCAGCAATTGGTATCAGAGCGTTAGTTCTATGTTCATGTATGTATTCGATTATCGTTCTACCTTGCAGGGTTTCCGACTATCATGGTTTAATAATTTCGTTAATTATTTTGTCATGATTATTCGTTTATTAAACTCTCGGACATGTCGAGATTCGTTTTGTGTGGATGAATGCTTGTAATAGTAAAAATTCGGGGGTTGACCGAATTTAGGATTTATTATTATTGTTCTATGTTTTCTGGAAATTGTATAGGGTCGATTTCATGTATAGAATCGATACCGGAATTGTAATTTAAATTATTGTAATTTATTTACGTTGGATCGATGCCGAAACGACCGCCGGAGAAGACGTGTGACGAAGAAGACGAAGAGGACAAAAACCGGGGGGGGGGGGGGGGGGGGGTCGATCATCCCCATGATGGATCCCCATGAGGATCGATCGACCCCGGGCTGCCCTAGGGTTCTTGGCCACGCCGGCCACCAAGGGAGGTGGTGGTCGATGGTGGGGGTGGCGCGGGGTACCCCATCCCGTGTTTCTCCTACCAAGATCCGACTTTCCAAATTTAGTTCGGTTTTCCTATTTTGAGTATTCCTAAGTTTAGGAACTCTCAGGGAATAGGAAAAGAATTAAATTGGAATTAATTTATTTCCTATTTGATTATTTCTATTTTTGGGAATTTTTCATGGAAGGAAATTAATTAATTATGGAAAGTAGAAGAGTCCTAATTTATTTTATTTCCTTATTCTATTATAGAAGTCTTCTAGAATATTTCAAATTTGAATTGGATAGAATTCTAGAGATTTAATAGAATTAGAAAGGAAAATAAAAATAAATAAAAAATATTAATAATATTTAATTTTATTTTTGATATATTCGATTGACTTAATTTTCGAATTAAGTAACTTTTGGATTAATTAAAAATAAATAGATTTAAATATTGGGATTAATATTCTCGTCACATGGAGCATTCAAGAACGAAGACTGAAGACTAGAAGATGCGTACGGAGATGGAATAAAGCCATGATAGTCGGAAAATAATATTCTAGTATTATTTTTACTATGTGATAATACTTTATATGCTTTATTTTAAGTATGCATGCTTATGTGTTTAATTATGCATTAGATAGCGTATCCCTTTAGTGTAAAAAGCTAAGTGGGAGAGGGATTGAAATTAATCCATGGTCTCCATTATTGTTCTCTTGGTGACTCTTATGGGCTTTCGAAGTTCGTATAGAAGAGTCATTAGAGGACAATTCTTGTAATTCCTTTTACAAGAAACCTTGATTAATTTTATCAAACAATGCCTAATTTGTCTTTCTGAAACTGATTTCAAGTCGACTCATTCTCACCCCGGGGAGTGTAATGGAGCCAAAGCCACTTGGTCATGTGGATGACACAAATTAGAGACCTTCGTACCAATTCTTGAAATGGATCGATTGTCTGCTCGACTCCCTCATCTAATGAGAGATAGGGTTGTTCGCATGATGAATCACTGGTTAGAAACTTCGAATTTCACTTATGATTCTCCGCGTCTTGATTTACAAGATTAAATGATTCAAGTAATTGGATGTCAATTATAAAAATCTTTTGGTATAGTAAACGTCCACACTATCGTGGCTTGCTGTATTGAATGGGATTTTGGAATAATTGATGTAGACAGTTATAGAAGAAAATGAAGGATCGTGCGTTAACGTAAACGTTCACACTATCGTGGCTTGCAGTAATATTGTTGGAGATCGTGCATGTATACGAAGCGGAAAACAAAAAATTTATTTTATTTTATTTTATTGAAAATTTCATTTTCAATATTACATGCATTTATTGATTTAATTCAAATCTATTAAATAAATAATCCACCATTTAATTTAATTATCAAATAATTAAATATTTAATTCATGCATCTCATACTACATAAATTAAATCTAGCACAATTAAATTTATCATATAAATTATTTACTTCTAGCGCAATTATATATATCATATAAATTAATTACTTCTAGCGCAATTATATTTATCATATAAATTAATTACACTAAACAATTAATTACGCAAACATGCACACATAATTAATTGCGTCAATTTGATAATTAACATAATCACACTATATAATTCAAATCAAATTGATTTTAATTAACAATTAAATTAATCTCTATTAATTTTATTTGTCAATCATAATCCCAGTACTTAGCGCAAACAGTTAACGCAAAACTATTAAATTCAAGTTTAATCGTGAGTACCTTAGGGATTCGTCGGACGAAACGAGGTTCGTCGGAAGTCGCGCGGATGCGACGCGGGGATGCACGCGGGGCGTGCGGGCTGCACACGGGGAGATCCGGGGTGGCTCTCGGCTTGTCGCGGGCGGCGCTCGAGCGCGGGCGGGCTTGGCTCGGTCGTGCTCGGGCGTTGCTCGTTCGAACCTCCGGCGTCTCTCGTCAAATCAGGTTTCACCTCGTATAGGTAATCCCACTCGCGTATTGCACTAGAAATATGAGAGGGAGAATACGACGGGAAAAACGGGCCATAAAAACGACGCCGGAAACAATTTCCGGCGAGGTGGGCGGCAGACGAGAGAGGGGAGAGGAGAGGGAGAGACTAGGGTTAGAGCTCTCTAGGTTTGGTGTGTTCTTCCTCATGCCTATGGAGCTCCTTTTATAGCTCAGGAAAAGAGTTACTTGGGCTCAAACCCTAATGGATCGGATCCATTAACCCTTGCCGGCCCAATTCACTAGCCGTCATTACGTTTCTCCCAAATTGACAATCAATTCGATCTCCGAAAAATATAACGATTATATTTTCTTTCTCGTTTTAATTTTCTCATCGAGATGAGATAATAATAAAAATTTCCAATTTCACAAAATCGGAAAGCCCATTTCAGGGGTACTACTAAATCGGGAAATTTCCCAAAATAGAAAGTGTACACCATCGTGTCCGTTTTCTTTAGCTTAGTAATATTTCCAACTCATAATCACAATTATGAATCTCGGATTCAATCATATTGACCTCCGACTATATGTACTTAATTAACAGTTAATTAATACATGATCGTATTCAAGGATCGATTACCACGAGAATGTGACCCTCAATGGTTCAGGTGTATAACTAGCCGTGGGCTCACAACACATTGTGATTCGAACAACATATTGTTCTTATATCAACTACTCCCGAGAGTTTTAGATTAATAATCATATTATTCAATCTCCGAACAAGTCGGTGCCCAACGAATCAGTGATGAGCGTCTAGCAACCACGCTTCACTAATTCCCTAGATACAAATGAAGTGCCTGCAAGAACCTTGTAATATAGTTAGCGTACAGTACGATCCCTCCGATTCATATATCCTGATCAAACTAGAGATATTGGTTAATTGAGATCTCTTGTTGAGTTTGATAACTTTGCGAACGTTCTAGGTTTCGTAAAATCCAGTCGTGATTGATCTAGAGGAACACATTTCTCTAATCACCTCACTGTTCAACTCTGGCCAGAGATTCCGGGACTACGAACCACATTGAACATCAATGATCTATATCAAGCGATCAGATCCCTTACTACTATGCACAGACTTCACATTAGATTTCGAACTGCACGAACATTGTCTCCTTTTTCGACTTACTCCCTTTCCAGGGAATCAGAGACATGTCACGATACAGCTAGTCCTCTGATGAAGTCACGGTGATGTCTGGGTCTTAAGGATTAATTGTGTACAACATTATTATGGAATTCTCTACTCGATCAGTGATAACCACTTAGAGATTCCAGTGAGAGGGGGTTCAGTGAACTCATCAACAGTGAGCACCCACTTAAGTATGTCGATGTCCAACACTGAGGCTCGAGATTAGCCCACATACACTAAGTACTAGTCTCAAGGGGGAAAGGTCGGGTATCCTTGTTATTGGCGTAACCCATCGACTAGGAACTGAGTTTGACCAGTTACGTTGCGTTAACAGAATTATCTCTCGGTTTCCACAAAACCGAATTCATACAACATGTGTAATTGTACATGACTATATCTATGATTCAACATGGGGAGTAGATATAGCATATGCCTTAATTAATCATAATTAATAATATTTCATAATTTCAAAATAAATTGATAATATTTATTAATTAAATAATAAATTAGGTTCGACCACAGCCACAGGTTGGCTTGTTGGTCACCTACTCAACGATCTCGCGGATCAGATGATATTTCCTCAATACATGTTTGGATTTCTGATGAGATCTCGGTTCCTTAGCTTGTGCTACGGCCCCCGTGTTATCACAGTACAACGTTACTGGATCATTTGCGCTCGAAACGACTCCCAACTCTTGGATGAAGTTCCGTATCCAGACAACCTCTTTTGCAGCTTCACTTGCTGCAACATATTCAGCCTCAGTGGTGGAATGAGCCGTGGTTTTCTGCTTGGAACTTTTCCAACAAAAGGCACCTCCGTTTAGCTTGAATATGAATCCCGATATCGACTTAGAGTCGTCCACGTCAGATTGAAAACTAGAGTCCGTAAACGCCTCTATTTTCAAATCGTGACCTCCATAGACTAAGAACATCTCTTTGGTATTTCGCAAATACCTAAGAATGTCCTTCACGACTTTCCAATGAGCTGGTCCAGGATTAGACTGATATTTGCTCGTGACGCTCACAGCATGTGCAATATCAGGTCTAGTACATAGCATGCCATACATCACGCTTCCAATACCGGATGCGTATGGTGTGCGATTTATCCGCTCGATTTCCAGTTCCGTTGCTGGACACATAGTTTTTGAGAGACGAATTCCTTGACACATTGGCAAAAACCCTTTCTTGGAGTTTTCCATGTTAAACCGTTTTAAAATGGTTTCTATGTACAAGGACTGTGATAGGCCGATCATCTTTCTAGATCTATCTCTATAGATTCGTATTCCCAATACGTAAGATGCCTCGCCTAAATCCTTCATCGAGAAACATGTGGACAACCATGCTTTTGTTGCCTGCAACATACCTACATTATTCCCAATGAGTAGTATGTCATCAACGTATAACACTAAAAACGTCACGGCGCTCCCACTAACCTTCTTGTATACACAAGGTTCCTCCGGGTTCTTGACAAAATCAAACTCTTTGATTGTGTTGTCAAAATGTTTGTTCCAACTTCGGGATGCTTGTTTCAATCCATAAATGGATCGCTGGAGTCGTCAAACCTTTTGCTCTTCTCCAGGAGATATGAAGCCTTCCGTCTGCGCCATATAAATTTCCTCCTCAATGTCCCCATTGAGAAACGCGGTCTTCACATCCATTTGCCATATCTCGTAGTCGTACCACGCAGAGATGGCCAGCAAAATCCTAATGGATTTAAGCATAGCGACTGGTGAAAAGGTTTCCTCATAGTCAACACCTTGCTTTTGAGTATATCCTTTTGCCACCAACCTAGCTTTAAAGGTCGCAACCTTTCCATCAACTCCAACTTTCCTTTTATAGATCCACTTGCAGCCTATGGGAACGATTCCTTTAGGTGGGTCTACCAACGTCCATACGTTGTTGGAATACATGGAGTCCATTTCGGATTTCATGGCAATAAGCCAATGTCCCTTGTCTGTATCCAATACGGCTTCATTGAAGGTTCTAGGATCGGATCCAACATCAATGAGTTCGTGATCACTATCAACGAGGAACAACCGATCAGGCAACCTCCGAACTCTTTCGGATTTACGGACTGTCGGTCGTGGAGGGGTATCAGTGGTTTGTTGAATTGACTCTGGTTCAGGGACTGGTGCATGAACTTCATTTTGTGAGTCGTCATCTCGAACCTCTTCGAGATCTACTATGCTGCCTTTTTCATCCGCAAGGAATTCCTTCTCAAGGAACACATCATTTCTCGAGACAAACACTTTTGCCTCAGAAACATAGTAGAATTCATATCCCATGGAATCCACGGGATATCCCACAAAGTAGCATAAGTCGGATTTACTATCCAACTTATCTCCCACTAGCCGCTTCACGTAAGCGGGACAACCCCATATCTTTATATGTTTGAACGTGGGCTGTCGGGAATGCCAAAGTTCATAAGGTGTGGATTTAACTACTTTAGTGTTAAGTCTATTCAGCAAATAGGCGGCTGTCAAGAGTGCTTGACCCCATAAGTACGCCGGTAACTCAGTGACACTCAGTAGCATAAGCCGGATTTACTATCCAACTTATCTCCCACTAGCCGCTTCACGTAAGCGGGACAACCCCATATCTTTATATGTTTGAACGTGGGCTGTCGGGAATGCCAAAGTTCATAAGGTGTGGATTTAACTACTTTAGTGTTAAGTCTATTCAGCAAATAGGCGCTGTCAAGAGTGCGTGACCCCATAAGTACGCCGATAACTCAGGGACACTCAGTAGCATAAGTCGGATTTACTATCCAACTTATCTCCCACTAGCCGCTTCACGTAAGCGGGACAACCCCATATCTTTATATGTTTCAACGTGGGCTGTCGGGAATGCCAAAGTTCATAAGGTGTGGATTTAACTACTTTAGTGTTAAGTCTATTCAGCAAATAGGCGGCTGTCAAGAGTGCGTGACCCCATAAGTACGCCAGTAACTCAGTGACACTCATCATAGATCGAACCATGTCCAACAGAGTTAGGTTACGACGCTCGGACACTCCGTTCAACTGAGGTGTTCCAGGAGGAGTCCACTGAGAGAGAATCCCATTCTCTTTTAGATAGTCTATAAACTCAGCGCTTAAGTATTCGCCACCACGATCGGATCGTAGTTGCTTAATACGAAGCCCAAGTTGATTCTCCACTTCATGTCGGAAGTCTTTGAACCTTTCAAAATTCCCCGATTTGTGCTTCATTAAGTACACGTAACCATACCTTGAATAATCATCCGTAAAGGTTACGAAGTAGTTGAATCCACCCCTCGCACTAACACTTAGTGGACCACACACGTCTGTATGGATCAGATCCAATAGACCTTCAGCACGTGCCATTGTCCCTTTGTAGGGAGACTTGGTCATTTTCCCTTTGAGGCAAGCTTCGCAAGCTTGGAGCGATTTCACATCATCAAGTGTGAATAGTCCTTCCTTTAGGAACTCATTCAATCGTCTTAGGGAAACATGTCCTAGTCGGGCATGCCAAAGTTGTGCGGGGATAAGACTAATTTCTTTTCGTTTTGCTGATAGCACATTAACAGGGATTTCGTTTATGTTAAGTTCATATAAATTGTTCGACAGACGTTCCTCACATATCACTTTATCGTCCTTTTGTATAAGGCAAATCGAATTTCCAAAAACAAAAGAATAACCTTCATTATCCAAAACAGGAATAGAAATAAGGTTCCGAATAAGTGATGGAACATAAAGACAATTGCTCAAAACTAATTTAAAACGAGAATCGGAAACATCTAAGTAAATAGTCCCGATGGCTTCAGCAGCAACTCTTGCTCCGTTCCCCATCCTCAAGAAAGTCTCACCTACCTTGAGCTTCTTACTTCTTGTCATGAGCTGCAAATCATTACAGAGATGTGAGCCATAACCGGTATCCAATACCTACGAAGAAGAATTTAAGGATAAATTTACTTCTATGTAAAACGTACCATTCCCAGAACGTTTCTGGTCAAGGTACTCCTTGCAGTTACGGCGCCAATGGCCTTTCTTTCCACAATTGTGACAAACGTCATCAACAGATTTGACGACTTTGCCCTTAGATCCACCTTTCTTCCTTTTATAGACCATCTTGCTCGAGGAAGAAATATTTTCTTTCCTCTTCTTCGGATAGGAACGCTTCCTCTCAGAAGTCGAAGCAATGAGAACAGACTTCTCCTTTTTGATGGTCATTTCAAAACTGACCAACATGTTAAGCAGCTCCTCGAGAGGTGGTGCCAGTTTGTTCATGTTGAAGTTCACTATGAACGGTTCATACGAACTTGGGAGAGACAGGAGGATCAAATCCACCGAGAGCTCTTCAGGTAGGACGACCTTGAAATTCACTAGCTTCTCAATGAGACTGATCATTTTGATACCATGCTCGTGGACCGAAGCCCCTTCGCGTAGTTTCATAGTGGTAAGCTCCTTCGTAGCAGTGAACCTTGCGGTCCTAATATTCTCACTGTATAGGCCATCAAGATGAATCTTGATATCATGAGCACATACATATGATTCATATTTCCTAGCAAGCTCAGGAGACATCGCAGCTATTGATAAGTCGTTTTTGTTGGAATTCGATATCCCGGGTTATTTAAATTTGCGGAAACCAATAACCCGATCAAACCCTTCGCCGGAGATCACATGAATGCCGATTCATCCGCCGGAGTCCAGCCTTTGGAGACCACGCACCGAAGGCACGCGGCCCGCCCCCAGCCGAACCCCCGCGAGACGGGGTTCACGCGATCGATGGATCGATCGCGCCGTGCGATCGATCAGCTGGGGCTGCAACGGCAGCCCCGCGGTGAGTCCGGCGACTCACCGCCGTCGGGGAGGAGGGCAGCTCGCCCAGCGAGCCGCGGCGGCACCATCCGCCACCCCGCGATCGAACCTAGGGTTCGATCGCACCCCGGCGTCCAGCCGGGGTTCTCCTCGATCGCGCATCCCCGGCGTCCAGCCGGGGTGCTCTTGGTTCGATCCCCACGGGGTCCTCGAGCCGCGGCGGTCCGGTGGCTTCGCCACCACCGCCCGGTTCGACCTCGTTCCGGGGTTCGTCCTCGGATCTTGGTTCTACGGTATTTTCAATAAATAATCGAATAAAATCATCAAGGGTGTTTAACGATTTTACCTTCGATTCGTTGTTCGGAGAAACGAGATCAATCGATGACCTTTGAATCTTCCCACGTATTCCTTGCACTAGCTTGAACGTCGGGTGGGCGACGATCCTCCAAGCTTATGGATCTCCTTCACGAACTCTCTAGACTAATCAAGTATGATTATCTTGTCTCTTCAAATTGTGAAGACCATGTAGTGCTTTTATAGGCTACGTAGGGGATCTAAAGGAGGTGGAATATTGGGCTTCCAATATTGATGATTAAATTGAGCCCAAGCCCAAGTCTATTAATCCTTATCAATATTAATTAATTTATTTTCCACTATATAAATTAATTGCACTCCCAATATTAAACCATATTATATCAAATATTATTTCTCCGGTAGTATTATTTATTCCGTGTATTTAAGATATAAATATCCATGAATAAAATTAATTTATTGCTAATTAATTTATTCATCTCTTGTATCCGAGACTAGTACCATTCAACCTTAATTATTATGCGGAACAAATCCACCTGCAGGGTTTACATAATAATTCCTTATGAACTCATCTCGGGGATATTATCAACCCTTACGGGATACACTTTACCGTCAAGTATTCACGGCATGTCATATATAAAATATAGCGACCCAACTTAACCGGTAATTGACCCAGTAATTAAACCGGTCAATTCCTTTGGAAAATCAAAGTCACTTATATTAAATATACACACCCGCAATAGTATCGGGGATTAAGAATAAAATACACTAAGATTTAAATCGATTATCCAAGGCAATCCTAATCGATAAATCTCAAGCGATCCGCCCAATACACCGAGTGTACAAGTGTGATAAAATAATTAAGATAAATTATTTTCTCTCTCACACAACGACTATACCGATGGATTGGTCCGTGTCCATCTAGGTCGTGAGCAACTGTTCGATTAAATACGAGTAACCGATAGTATGATCTTCTGTGTGCTCATGCACACCATACTAACTACAACGTATAGAATCCAGGACTATAATTTGCATATATTTAATTATAAATAATTAAACGCAAATAATTGTTTATTTAATAAAATAGATTAATGGCAATGGATCGGGAGTTTCCGTTACTTAAATCTAGACATTAAGTACACAACTACAACAGTTTTAGTTGCGGAAAAATCAATTAAATTTGTATTGAACTAGTTGTCAAAACAACTCGCCCGAGTCGGTCTCGAGGAACACTACTATCGGCGCGTACACGTGTTTAATTGTTTGCAACGAAGGAACGAAAGTGAAATAGCATAATGCGTACTTTGATTTTGGGTTTTGTTTTAAATCTAGAAATGATCTAAGAATCGAAAAGACAAGAACATAAAAACAATCTATCTAAAATGAACTAGGGTTTCGAAATTCATAATTTTAATCGGTGAAAAAGTGAATTTTAGAACAATGGAATTCATGAAAAGTGATTTGAAAAATAAAGAACAAAACAAGCGATCCAACACGAATATGAAAAGCAACAAATCGAAAGAAAAACTAAAACTTACTAGATTAATATTCGAATCCAAAAGTAAACACCCGTCGGTAGCTAATCCGACTTTTTCCAAGATCCGAGAAATCAAAACAATTCAAAAACACTACGATCGATCCAACCAGATGAAAAAGAGTCTCCAAGTGTTCTCCCTAAGTACCCAATCAGTCGTCTCCAAGTGCGTAAAAAAAACGAGAAAAAAAAGAAGTGTTTTCGAATAGGGTCAAACCCTATTCTTGTACAATTCGCGTAGGTCAAAGAAAGTCAAACGCAGCAGAAATCGGGGGCCAAGCGGCCGCTAGGGGGGTCAAGCGGCCGCTTGCCCCATCTTCCAGCCGGTTCTGATTACACAGCGAGGCGGCCGCCTGGGGGGTCAGGCGGCCGCGTGGGGCTTCCTCCATCCGGTTCTGCCAAGAGCACCAGGCGGGCGCTTGGTGGGTCAGGAGGGCGCCTGCTCAGCGGGCAGGTCCGTTCTTGGCTCGTCCCCTCGTTGCCTCGTCTACTTGTCGTCTCGTCCACTCGAATACTCCATAATACCTCCAAAGTCGCTCCTAACACCAACTATGCCCTGCACACTACACGAACGAATAAAATGCACCAAGCCAAGAGAAATATGCCAAATACGACACGAAATAAAAAAAAGACGACACGAAACTATAGACGAGAAATCACACAAAAACAAACACATCAACTCCCCCACACTTAGTTTCTTGCTTGTCCTCAAGCAAACGATCACGAGAGCACAACACGAATCAAACAATATGCTATTCAAATATTCAATCCCTCAAAAGTTACGAATAAACCCCCGGTGCGTACGGAAAAAAGTAAACATGAATAAACTTGACCCGAGATGACTAGAAGCTACAAAGATCAAAAGAGAGTTCTCACAAGTCACCACTCACCTTCCCTCGCTAAGATTCACTCTATTCTTTTACTCTCGAGAAGGGGGTCCACTCAAAATCGTACACAAGTGAAAGATACAAACAATGAATAACTTGTGCACTCAAGAAAGAAAATAAGCACAAATGGAAAAAAGGATGAGCTTCAAATAACATCATGCATGCCTAAGAACATCAACTAAACACGTACTCAAATCGTATTCTCCACTAATCAAAGTATGCCATCTCAAGAATCAAGGGATGTCGATAATTCGGGTGTAACGGGGCTCGGCTAAGGGTATTCGGGATTATTTGGGATTAAGTGGACTAATCTTGCGCGATCACGTGTCTCTACCACACCAAACATCCGACAACTACACAACAACCTCGACACCTCCAACAATCAAATGTACATCATCAAATCACATGTCAACCCAAGCAAACGATGAAACAATTTATTAGTTTCTACTACTAATATACTCCTTTTTTTTTGGAGACTAAACATGTCTCGATTTTCTATTTTTTTTTGGAGACTTATAACTCGTCTCATTTTTCTTTTTCTATTTTTTTTTTTGGGAGACTTATAACATGTCTCGAATTTATTACAAATGCAAAAATCACAAAAAGCTCAACACCCTCCAACTCACACACCAACCAAATGAATCCTTCGTCTCCCTCCTTCACGGTAAATAGGACGAGAAGAAAAAGGCTTAACGTAGGCTCAACGGGGCTACTAGGGTGTCCCTCGACGGGCTCCGGGTCAACAAAGAGAGGCTAAAAAGGGTTATCCTAATCGATCATATCCCAATCACTTTCAAGATCAAGAAAGTTATGACATAAAGTCTCAAATAGCAATCCAAGCACGGTTTAGTTATCTCTAGTCCATACGGGCACACATGACATAGAACAAAGAAAGTAAGAAGCTCGAGAAATACAACGAAAGATGTCACACGAAGAACAAAGCTAATACGGCTCAAAATCTCACAAGGTTATTAGGAAAGTGACATAGAAACATGCAATTATCTCGATTAACTTCACAACGACTAGTCACGGGGTCAAAATTATTCATGTACTGACCTCTAGCACCAAACATCTACCAATAACTCCAAGGAACGAAATAAAATACTCGGCATATGAATCATCTATTGCATGCTCTCGTGAAAATCATAGCACATAAAATGGGGAGGAGTGTACACGACATCAACCACAAAAGAGACAATCACACAAAAGGCACAATGAAGGGAAAATAAAGCTAGAGATAAGAAAGCAACCCCCCCACACTTGGGCTAATCCGTGTCCTCATGGATAGAGAGCTCCGGTGTGAATCCCACAGAGTAGTCCGAAAGTGTCGAAGAGGGAGAACCTGCACACATGAAGAGAACAACCACACAAGGCAAAACAAAGAAGGAACGAAAGTAAAAAGAGAAAACACGACACAAAAGAAAAGGAAAGACACTATGTACATACCGCGACCGTACGAAGGTACGGTCGATCCTCATGGCTCGGACGGCGGCGGATATTGGCCTCGGAACATCGAAGTGAGGTTGGCGAGGCTAGAAGTCAAGGCGTCATAGCGTTCGTCGTGGTAGCGTTTGGAGCGTTCCTCATAGTCGTTGAGACGGGCGTCGACCATGCTAGAAATGGCGGCGAGGTCATCCGGATGCATGCGGCCATAAGCGGGGCGAGGAGCTGGAGGAGCATCGGATTCTTGGTTAGTAGCCGAGTCTTCGAGTTCGGGAATCTCGGGCTCCGGTACGGTTCTCTCAAAACGATCATTGTACGTCTTGATCGTGTTGTTGTCCGTGAGGTATCTCTTGAGCATCTTTGCATTGATAGTTGCGTGTTTCCGAGTGAAAAACAAATGGTCGGGGACAGGGCCCGTGAAATCGACGAGCTTCTTGTAAGATGCCAAGACCGTGGCGATGTGGAAGAATGCGGGGAGGCAAACGTCGCGGCCCTTCAACACCCGTATTTGGTTCCAAATGTAGGGAACTGGAGAACAACGCTTCCCTCGAGCTGCTTGACTAAGGAAATAAAGCTCGGTAGTGTTGACCTTGCTACCCTCTTTCTTCCCCAAGATATTGTAAGAAAGGAAACGGTGAGCGACAATCATAGCAAAGTCAACGAGGTAGACCTCTTGCGAACCCCCAGCAGCCCAAGAAGCACCCCCCCGCAAATTTTTCCCAAGTCGAAAATGCATTGAAGCTCTCGGTTATAGCTCGAGTAACCTTGGAAGAAGGGAACCCAAACGCCTCTTCCATATCGGTAATAGTGAATGAGCACTCTTTTCCCATTAACCGACAAGTCATTATCTTTTCATCCTCTACTTCGACCGTGCACAACATCTCGAGCCCAAGTGTCTCGGAGTAGCCAAAGTCCATCTTTGAGTATTTTTTAAAACCCAATCTATCCAATATAACCTCGAGGTTTGTTTTGACTTCTCCCCCCAATGCGTCGACCATTTTCCAATCTATCGGGCGAGGCAAAATCGCCTTGTTCATTTGTTCCTTGAAACGGAGAAAGAGGTCTCCTTCGTTGATGTCGAAAATGGGGAAATTGGCCCCGTAATCCATACTAAGGTCGACATCCTGGAATTCGAGTTCGGGAGCCGGACCAGACGACGAAGCTTCTCCGGTACGGGGACGTTTCGGTGCACCACGTTTCGGGGCCATAATAAGAGACTAGAGAAATCAGTTGGAAGGTATTACCGGGAGAGTCGGGGCTGTTCACGGGACTGCTGTGAGGGTGGAGGCGGAGCTTCTGAGCTGTGGACCGAGGTGGATGACGGGCTGCCGGAGTTGTAGGGTCGATGGGAACGGATCGAGAAGTTGAAGAGGATGGAGACGGTCGGAGCGGTGACGGTGGTGATTGGCCAGAGATGATGATGAAGATAGCCGGAGCCGCGGGAGAAGATGGGGACGGGCTGTGGTCAGAGCGGTAGTAGATTAGGGTTACCTTGTTGGGCCACGGACTGATGGTGAGGGGCTCGGACAAGCAGGCGGAAGAGCGTCTGAGGGAGGCCGGCCGGCGTTGGCGGTCTGGACGGGAGACGGCGGAGAGATGGGTTGCGGTGGAGCCGGGTCGATGGTCAACGGAGCAGGAGGAGCGGCGGTAGCCGGCGGTGGATTTGAGGATGACGATGATCGGAGCAGCGGAAGGCGGCGATCGGAGCTAGGGTCGCGGTTGCAGCGGAGGTGGGTGGAGATTTTTGTTTTTCTGGAAAGTGAAAATTGAAAAGGGAGGCGGAGGGAAGAAATTAGGTTTTGAGTCCCCCTTATTCAAACAAAGCCCCAATTAAAAAAAAAATTATTTTTTTATTTTTTATTTTCCTTCAGTGAAGCGGCCGCCTGGGGGGTCAGGCGGCCGCGTGAGGTGGATTCTAGGAGTTGCTGCATAAACCACCAAGCGGCCGCCTGGGGGGTTAGGCGGCCGCGAGACATGCGTTCCAGAATCGGCTGCACAAACCACCAAGCGGCCGCCTGGGGGGTCAGGCGGCCGCGTACCCTCCGTTCCAGAATCTGCTGGATATACCCCCAAGCGGCCGCTTGGGGGGTGTAGCGGGCGCGCCGCTGTATCCAAGTCAAATTTATAATTTCCAGTCTTTTCTCGTCTCGACTCCATGCGACTCACATAATAATTCTCGGGTGCCCTGACTGTAAAAACCCTCATTTAACGTCGTGAGCTTGACAATTCGTGGGTAGGCCCCCACGAGGCGCTCATTTTGGGAACCGAAAGAGCATTACGGTCCGTGGACTAGTCTCCACGCGACGCTCGTTTATCGTCTCGAGCTCGACCAATAATCTCTTTACTCATAGGAGGCGTCCTCGAGTAGAATCGACTCTACTCCGATTTTCTGTGTGTCTCCCTCCATATAGGGCTCAATATACGGATTCACTCGGTGACCATTAACTTGTATCGTCTCTTTTGTATGCTCGTTGTAGAGCTTGACGACACCGTATGGAAATACTTCAATCACTTCATGTGGTCCACTCCAACAAGACTTGAGTTTACCGGGAAAGAGCCGGAGGCGTGAATTGTAGAGAATAACTTTCATCCCGGCCTTGAGCTCTTTGTTTTTGATACGTTTATCATGGAACTCTTTTACCTTGTCTTTATATATCCGGGAGTTCTCGTATGCTTCGTTCCTCAATTCCTCTAACTCGGACAATGCTAGAGCTCGATTTTCTCCTCCTTGCATAAGGTCCATATTCGTTGCTTTAATCGCCCAATAAGCTCGATGTTCCACTTCAACCGGCAAGTGGCAATATTTCCCGAACACAATCCTATAAGGACTCATCCCAATTACTGTCTTGTACGCGGTTCGGTATGCCCATAGTGCCGCGTTGAGTTTGTCGGACCAATCTTTACGTGAGGGTCGAACGGTCTTCTCGAGAATGGCTTTGATTTGACGGTTGCTCGTCTCGGCTTGGCCCGATGTCTGAGGGTGGTAAGGAGTCGATATCTTGTGGTTGATCCCATTCTTGACCATGAGTTTCTCGAAAAGCTTGTTGCAAAAGTGCTTTCCACCATCACTAATAATGGCCTTGGGAAATCCAAACCTACACAAAATATTCTCCTGCACAAACTTGAGAACAACCTTAGTATCACAAGTCTTAGTGGGGATTGCTTCGACCCACTTCGACAAATAATCCACACCAAGCAAAATGTATTCAAAGCCATTAGACTTAGGAAACAGTCCCATGAAGTCTATGCCCCAAACATCAAAAATATCAACGGAAAGATTAATATTCATAGGCATCTCATCTTTTTTACTAATATTACCCATTCTTTGATACCTATCACATGATTTACAAAACTCATTTGCGTCACGAAAAAGGGATGGCCAATACAAACCTGACTGGAGGACTTTGAAGGCGGTTTTCTGTCCTCCATAATGTCCTCCACTCTCATCGTGATGGCAACACTTAAGTACATGTGGTTGCTCATCCTCCGGAAGGCATCGTCGTATCACTTCATCTTTTCCAAACTTGTAAAGGTACGGGTCATTCCAAAAATAATTTTGGGAGAGATGCTCGAATCGCTTCCTCTCTTGAGTAGTCATGTCCGTCCTTATTGCCCCTGCAACCAAATAATTCACAATATCCGCATACCAAGGTACGGGGGTGATGGCCATCGCCGTTTCATAAGGAAAAACGTCAGGGATAACTTCTAAAGCATGATCGTTAACGAATTCGGTATGATGCTCCATCCTAGATAAATGGTCCGCTACGGCATTCTCACATCCCTTCCTATCCCTAATCTCGACATCAAACTCTTGGAGAAGTAGAATCCACCTAATCAACCTAGGTTTAGCTTCGGTCTTAGCCAAAAGGTATCTAAGGGCTTGGTGGTCGGAGTGAACAATGACCTTAGAGCCTATGATGTAGGATCTAAATTTATCTAAGGAGAATACTACGGCTAGCAACTCCTTCTCGGTGGTCGTATAATTAGCTTGGGCACTATTCAAGGTGTGGATAGCATAGTAGATCACCCTAAGCAACTTATCGACTCTTTGTCCTAGGACGGCTCCTACGGCGAAGTTAGAGGCATCACACATTATCTCGAACGGCTCTTCCCAATTCGGTGCAACTACTATAGGGGCGGTGACAAGTTTATTCTTAAGGGTGTTGAAAGCATCTAGACACTTCCCATCGAAATTGAACTCTACATCTTGACTCAAAAGTCGACATAGGGGTTGACTAATTTTTGAAAAATCCTTTATGAACCTCCGGTAGAAACCGGCATGCCCTAGAAAACTACGGATCCCCTTAATGTTTATAGGCGGAGGTAATTTTTCTATGGCTTCTATCTTAGCCTTATCGACCTCGATACCCTTCTCGGACACGACATGCCCAAGGACGATCCCACTAGGCACCATAAAGTGGCTCTTCTCCCAACTCAAGGTCAAGTCGGAGTCAATGCACCTATTCAAAACATTGTCAATCTTGTCCAAACAATCATAAAATGAGTTACCGAAAACGGAAAAATCATCCATGAATACCTCGAGGTAGTCGCCGATTATCTCGGAGAAAATAGACATCATGCACCTCTGGAATGTGCCGGGTGCATTGCATAACCCGAACGGCATCCTCCTCCAAGCAAAAGTGCCGAAAGGCGTGGTGAACGTCGTCTTCTCCTGATCCTCCGATGCAATAGCAACCTGATAATATCCAGATAAACCGTCAAGAAAACAATAAAATTTATGTCCAGCGAGTTTATCTAACATCTGATCAATGAACGGAAGAGGGAAATGGTCTTTGCGAGTCGCGGCATTGAGCTTCCGGTAATCAATGCACATGCGCCACCCGGTGGTGACTCTCGTCGGTATCAACTCGCCTTTGGCATTTTCCACGACCGTGATCCCTCCCTTCTTCGGTACTACATGGACCGGGCTTACCCAACGGCTATCCGCAACAGCGTAAATCAACCCCTCTTCTAGTAGCTTGTAAACCTCCTTCTTGACGACTTCCATAAGAATTGGATTGAGACGTCGCTGCCCGTCTCTCTTCGGAGTAGCATGCGGTTCAAGTTCAATACGGTGCATGCAAGTGGAAGGGTCGATCCCTCGAATATCACCCAAACTCCATCCGAAGGCCTTCTTGTTCTTTTTCAGAACCTTCACTAGAGCTTCTTCTTCCTCGGTGGATAGCTCGGCAAAAATAATCACGGGTTTTTGTTCCCCGTCGTCTAAGAACACATACTTAAGATGCTTCGGTAGCTCCTTAAGTTCAACTTTGCTAGCGGGGGCCTCGATCTCGGCTGTCCACGAGCTAATTTCTTCTTCCTTGAGGTCGTCGATTCGTGTCTCGACCTCACTTTCTTCTACGGGGTTTTCTTCCTCGACGAAATTCAGGGTTACTTCGTCATCCACGGAATCAACAAACGAGCAGGTCTCCATAGAGTGGGCAGCGGGTTCGGCCCTCTCGGTTCGCACGGAGAAACACACTTCTTCACCTAGCACGGTCATTTTCAAGGTTCCCTTCTCGACATCAATCACGGTCTTCGTCGTGGCCATGAACGGTCTACCCAAGAGAAGTGAATGGTCCCGACCATTTTCCGGGACGTGTCCGACATCGAGGACAACAAAATCGACGGGGACAATGAGTTCCCCAACTTTCACGAGAATGTCCTCGAGGATTCCCTTCGGGTACCGAATGGAACGGTCGGCTAGCTGCAAGCACATGCGAGTGGGTTTGAGCTCACCCAAATCTAGCTTCTCATACACGGCATAGGGCATCAGATTAATGCCGGCTCCAAGATCGAGCATGCCTGAGACTTCACGGCCATTCCCAACGGCAATCGTCACATTAAAACTCCCCGGATCACTCTGCTTCGGAGGAAGAGAGTGCTGAAGTATCGCACTAGCTACCCCGGTGACAACTACCTTCTCGTCATCTACAAATTTCCTCTTATTCGAGGCGAGCTCCTTGAAGAACTTCACGTAAGCGGGAACATTCCGAATGATGTCGAGGAGTGGTAAATTCACGTTCACCCTCGAAAGCAACTTGTAAATTTCGGAGAATTGCCTATCTTGCTTGTCATTCTTCATTCGGCTCGAATACGGGAGCGGTGGTCGGTACGGGTTGCTTGTCTTGTGCAAAGTGTGAGTGCTCGGTTCGGGCTCTTTTGCTGGGATATCCGGCTGAATCGGCTCAGTCGGTTCCTCTTCTACTATGACCTCCTCCGTTTCTTCCTCAACCTCCGGCTGATGTACCTGTTCTCGGTTAGGAATTTGAACCTTATTGTCGATCACTCGACCACTACGGAGGACGGTGACGGATTTAGCCTTGTGTGACTGGCTAGGAAGCTTGTCCTTCTGATTCGGTTGTGTCAACTCATTAATTTTTCCAGCCATTTGCCCGACCTGATTCTCGATTCTCTTAATCGTCGAATTCTGATTAGTCAGTGAGGACTCCAACCCATCCATCCTCTGCTGGTTATGTTGCATGTACCCCTGGGTCGAGGACATAAAGGCCGCAAATTTCTCATCTAAGTCGGAATTCTTCTGAGGCGGCTGCTGAGGTGGAGGTGGGGCCTGATAAACGGGCTGATGTGGCTGCTGATACTGAGGCCTCTGGTAGCTCTGACTATTCTGCCAGTTTTGGTTGCCTTGGTTCTGGTAGTTCTGGTTCTGGAACCGGTTTTGATTGTTGTAGTTCGACTGAGACCCTTGCCCTTGTATCTGTTGCTGGTCCTGTTTCCACGAGAAGTTGGGGTGATTTTTCCACCCAGGATTATACGTGTTCGAGTATGGGTCATTCCTCTGGTTGCCCTGTTGATTGTACCCATGCATCGCATTCACCTGTATCTCGGGACCGAAATTATGATCCATCATTTGAGGTGGAGATGGCATGCTCTGGCCACAGGTGCTGGAGAAATGGCCAATCTCCCCACATAGGCTACACGGCTCTACATGGTAAACTTGCCTCTTGGGTTGCTCTTCAGTCGTTTGTAACATCTGAACCTTCTTAGTAAGGTCGGCGACTTGCTTCGCCAACTGAGCATTAACACTCCCATCGGACCTGGCATAGTTGCTACTTCCCCTTGCACTCGTCTGCCTAGACTCAGCTGATAAGGACTTGAAGATCTCCGTCATCTCGTCGCTGGTCCGACCACTGATATTTCCGCCGGCTGCGGTTTTCACCTCTCGCTGATCTTCTCTATTCAAGCCCTTGTAGAAGAACTGGATGATCGAGTTGGGAGTGAGGTCGTGGTGTGGGCATTGCCTCAGTAGGCTCCGGAAACGCTCCCAAGTCTCATGGAAAAACTCTCCCGGCTCTTGCTCGAAGGCACAAATCTGACCTTTCAAGTCGAAGGTCTTCTGCTGAGGATAGAACCGAGTGATGAACTCCCGGTACATGTCCTTCCATGTAGTGATCGAGTCCGGCTCCAAGGATAGCAGCCAGTTCTTTGCCCTATCTCTCAAGGCATACGGAACACACTTCAACCGAAGTTGATCATCATCGAGTGCTCCGAGGGGAAAAGCTTGCAAAGCCGTATAGAACTCCCTGACGAAGTTGAGGGCATCCTCGTTAGCGGTTCCGGAGAACTGAGGAAGCTGAGCAAAATGGTGAGCCTTGAGGTCGTATCTCCGGGCGGCATCACTTAGGACGATGCACGAGCTAGCTCCGTCGATTTGCGGATGCGTCAGGTCTCCGAAAAGGGATGGCGGGGCACAGTTTCCGTATTTTTCCATTATTTTCGTTGTTCCTGTTATTCCCGTTACGGTTTGCAGCGTCACGGAGTTCTTCTTCGTTCATGGTTAAGGTTTCGGTCTCGGGTTCGGAATCGGTAGTGGTAGAGTCAGACGAGGAGTCTTCGCCTAACTTCGTGCACCGACTGATGCTCTTGCGTCTGTTGATGTTTTATATCACGGGTGCAAGCTCGGTATTCGCTCTTCGTGTACCTACCATGCACCAATAAAGACCAACAAACAATCAAACGCACCTGCACCAATAAAGTAACTAAAAAGAAAAATAAAAATGAAATTGTTGCAAACACCTAAACACTAATACTAGTGCCTAAAGTGTTCCCCGGCAACGGCGCCAAATTGATAAGTCGTTTTAGTAGCGTAAAAATCAATTAACTTTGTATCGAACTAGTTGTCAAAACAACTCGCCCGAGTCGGTCTCGAGGACCACTACTATCGGCGCGTACACGTGTTTAATTGTTTGCAACGAAGGAACGAAAGTGAAATAGCATAATGCGTACTTTGATTTTGGGTTTTGTTTTAAATCTAGAAATGATCTAAGAATCGAAAAGACAAGAAAATAAAAACAATCTATCTAAAATGAACTAGGGTTTCGAAATTCATAATTTTAATCGGTGAAAAAGTGAATTTTAGAACAATGGAATTCATGAAAAGTGATTTGAAAAATGAAGAACAAAACAAGTGATCCAACACGAATATGAAAAGCAACAAATCGAAAGAAAAACTAAAACTTACTAGATTAATATTCGAATCCAAAAGTAAACACCCGTCGGTAGCTAATCCGACTTTTGCCAAGATCCGAGAAATCAAAACAATTCAAAAACACTACGATCGATCCAACCAGATGATGAAAAAGAGTCTCCAAGTTTTCTCCCTAAGTACCCAATCAATCGTCTCCAAGTGCGTAAAAAAAACGAGAAAAAAAAGAAGTGTTTTCGAATAGGGTCAAACCCTATTCTTGTACAATTCGCGTAGGTCAAAGAAAGTCAAACGCAGCAGAAATCGGGGGCCAAGCAGCCGCTAGGGGGGTCAAGTAGCCGCTTGCCCCATCTTCCATCCGGTTCTGATTACACAGCGAGGCGGCCGCCTGGGGGGTCAGGCGGCCGCGTGGGGCTTCCTCCAGCCGGTTCTGCCAAGAGCACCAGGCGGGCGCTTGGTGGGTCAGGCGGGCGCCTGCTCAGCGGGCAGGTCCGTTCTTGGCTCGTCCCCTCGTTGCCTCGTCTACTTGTCGTCTCGTCCACTCGACTACTCCATAATACCTCCAAAGTCGCTCCTAACACCAACTATGCCCTGCACACTACACGAACGAATAAAATGCACCAAGCCAAGAGAAATACGCCAAATACAACACGAAATAAAACAAGACGACACGAAACTATAGACGAGAAATCGCACAAAAACAAACACATCAGCTATCATATAGCATCGGTTAGTATTATTGTCCTCTCGATATTTCTTATATTCAATGTTCTTCTCCTCATCGTCAGTTGAGGAATACTCATCCCTATCGTTCAAAATGTAGGTGAGGTGATCAAGTTGCAGCACAAGTTTGAGATTGCGAAGCCAATCAAGATATTTTGGGCCAGTGAGTTTGTTTTGGTCGAGGATCGACGCTAGGGGATTCTTAGACATGATTACTGAGAAAAGTTTAAGATGATTAATTAGTGATAGTTCGAATTATGATTGCAATTAAAATTGTAAGGACTTTTAGGAAATTTTATTGCCTCCCACTAAATTTTTCGAATTCCACTATCCTCTAGTGAACAGACGGGAAAATCCAATTTTCCTTAGATGGGCTGTAGGTCCAAAGGCGTAAACCATAACTCGTAGTTAATCTAGCCCAGTTATGTTTACCCAAGGGTAGAAAACTATTTTTCAATCACATCTCTATGTGATCTAAGGTTAGCTTTTCCTCACCATGACAATGAACTACGTTAATCGTACCCTTCAAAGTCAACCATGTGTCAAGACCGACCCACCGATATGAGAAGTGAAAGTTGGATTCCAATAAACGTGCACAACCCATAGTTAATCTATCCGACCGCACAAGTCTAAGGGAATCGTGGCCAACACGTCTCCATCATATGTCGGTAAATCACAGCTTGACTCACAAGCAGTACTCCCCGCTAACACGGCATACCATACTACTTGAAAGTGGCTTTCTCATAATTTACCGTCGGCAGAAGGAAAGAAGAAAGAACGACACATCAGTTCTTCTTTATGGCTTGATATACATTCTCGGGAGAGAATGGAGGACTACAGGATTATTTATCTCATCAGATTGAGTGAGCGATCGATTGTTGATTCCTAACAACTATGTTCTCTATAGGCCATCCTAATGGAGTACATACGATCATAATATATATCACAATATATATATCTCACAAAAGTCATATAATTCACATAGCATTTAATCACAATTAAAACGAGGTATGTAAATTAAATTGGTGCTCTATTAATTAACTTGATTTAACAATTAAATCAAATAATTAATCTATCACCTTGTTGATCGAATATTTAAATCAATTATTTAATTGGTCAATAAATAATTTCACTAAATTAAATATTGATACTTCTTTTCTATTTCAATTTATTAATATCCCAATACTCAAACGTGATGTCTCGTAAGTGAAGACTCAAAGCTTCTAACCAGCGATTCATCATGCAAACGACCCTATCTCCCATAAATGGGGGAGCCGAGTAGATCATCGATTTTATGTCATGTCATCATATGACTCGAAGATCTCTAATTTGTTTTAACAAAAACAAGTCTAGATGAATCACTCCCCGAGGTGAATTCACGTTCGACATTGAATTGTTACTTAATAACAAATTAGGCATTGTTTCAACTATTAGATAAAAATAAATGTCTTAGTAGAAACAACTAAGTCCCAATTAAATAACATTAAATCAATAAATTCAGCAAACATCATGCTTAAAGGTGATTATATTTATAGACAATTAATCAATTTCAGAACCTATGATACCACTGTGGGGATCGTGCATATATACGCAGCGGAAAACAAAAATTTTATTTTATTTTATTTTATTTTATTGAAAATCCCATTTTCAATATTACATGCATTTATTGATTTAATTCAAATCTATTAAATAAATAATCCACCATTTAATTTATATGATAAATTTAATTGCCATTTAATTAAATAAATAATCCATCATGCTTAAAGGTGATTATATTTATAGACAATTAATCAATTTCAGAACCTATGATACCACTGTGGGGATCGTGCATATATACGCAGCGGAAAACAAAAATTTTATTTTATTTTATTTTATTTTATTGAAAATCCCATTTTCAATATTACATGCATTTATTGATTTAATTCAAATCTATTAAATAAATAATCCACCATTTAATTTAATTATCAAATAATTAAATATTTAATTCATTCATCCCATACTACATAAATTAAATGGCAATTAAATTTATCATATAAATTAATTAATTCTAGCGCAATTATATTTATCATATAAATTAATTACTTCGAGCGCAATTATATTTATCATATAAATTAATTACTTCTAGTGCAATTATATTTATCATATAAATTAATTACACTAAACAATTAATTACGCCACACATAATTAATTGCCTCAATTTGATAATTAACATAATCACATTATATAATTCAAATCAAATTGATTTTAATTAACAATTAAATTAATCTCTATTTATTTTATTTGTCAATCATAATCCCAGTACTTAGCGCAAACAGTTAACGCAAAACAATTAAATTCAAGTTTAATCGTGAGTACCTTAGGGATTCGTCGGACGAAACGAGGTTCGTCGGAAGTCGCGCGGATGCGACACGGGGATGCACGCGGGGCGTGCGGGCTGCACACGGGGAGAGCCGAGGTGGCTCTCGGCTGAGCGCGGGCGGCGCTCGGGCGCGGGAGGGCTTGGCTCGGTCGTGCACAGGCGTTGCTCGTTCGAACTTCCGGCGTCTCTCGTCAAATCAGGTTTCACCTCGTATAGGTAATCCCACTCGCGTATTGCACTAGAATTACGAGAGGGAGAATACGACGGGAAAAACGGTCCAGAAAAACGACGCCGGAAACAATTTCCGGCGAGGTGGGCGGTTGCCAGCGGCGGCGCTGGGCGGCGGCAGGCGGCGGCTCCGGGCGGCGGTCCTCCGAGGGAGGCAGCCGAAGGGCGGCGGACGAGAGAGGGGAGAGGAGAGGGAGAGACTAGGGTTAGAGCTCTCTAGGTTTGGTGTGTTCTTCCTCATGCCTATGGAGCTCCTTTTATAGGTGAGGAAAAGAGCTACTTGGACTCAAACCCTAATGGATCGGATCCATTAACCCTTGTCGGCCCAATTCACTAGCCGTCATTACGTTTCTCCCAAATAGACAATCAATTCGATCTCCGAAAAATATAACGATTATATTTTCTTTCTCGTTTTAATTTTCTCATCGATATGAGATAATAATAAAAATTTCCAATTTCACAAAATCGGAAAGCCCATTTCAGGGGTACTGCTAAATCGGGA